>CM060251.1:84032649-84503363 GCA_030684275.1 Acipenser oxyrinchus oxyrinchus | reverse complement strand
TAATGACACACCTACTGTACCCTTGCACACCACACTCTCATAATGACACACCTACTGTACCCTTGCACACCACACTCTCATAATGACACACCTACTGTACCCTCACGCACCACACTCTCATAATGACACACCTACTGTACCCTCACGCACCACACTCTCATAATGACACACCTACTGTACCCTCACGCACCACACTCTCATAATGACACACCTACTGTACCCTTGCACACCACACTCTCATAATGACACACCTACTGTACCCTTGCACACCACACTCTCATAATGACACACCTACTGTACCCTTGCACACCACACTCTCATAATGACACACCTACTGTACCCTCACGCACCACACTCTCATAATGACACACCTACTGTACCCTCACGCACCACACTCTCATAATGACACACCTACTGTACCCTCACGCACCACACTCTCATAATGACACACCTACTGTACCCTTGCACACCACACTCTCATAATGACACACCTACTGTACCCTCGCACACCACACTCTCATAATGACACACCTACTGTACCCTCACGCACCACACTCTCATAATGACACACCTACTGTACCCTTGCACACCACACTCTCATAATGACACACCTACTGTACCCTTGCACACCACACTCTCATAACGACACACCTACTGTACCCTCACGCACCACACTCTCATAATGACACACCTACTGTACCCTTGCACACCACACTCTCATAATGACACACCTACTGTACCCTCACGCACCACACTCTCATAATGACACACCTACTGTACCCTCACGCACCACACTCTCATAATGACACACCTACTGTACCCTTGCGCACCACACTCTCATAACGACACACCTACTGTACCCTTGCGCACCACACTCTCATAATGACACACCTACTGTACCCTTGCACACCACACTCTCATAATGACACACCTACTGTACCCTTGCACACCACACTCTCATAATGACACACCTACTGTACCCTTGCACACCACACTCTCATAATGACACACCTACTGTACCCTTGCACACCACACTCTCATAATGACACACCTACTGTACCCTTGCACACCACACTCTCATAATGACACACCTACTGTACCCTCACGCACCACACTCTCATAATGACACACCTACTGTACCCTTGCACACCACACTCTCATAATGACACACCTACTGTACCCTTGCACACCACACTCTCATAATGACACACCTACTGTACCCTTGCACACCACACTCTCATAATGACACACCTACTGTACCCTTGCACACCACACTCTCATAATGACACACCTACTGTACCCTTGCACACCACACTCTCATAATGACACACCTACTGTACCCTTGCACACCACACTCTCATAATGACACACCTACTGTACCCTTGCACACCACACTCTCATAATGACACACCTACTGTACCCTTACACACCACACTCTCATAATGACACACCTACTGTACCCTCACGCACCACACTCTCATAATGACACACCTACTGTACCCTTGCACACCACACTCTCATAATGACACACCTACTGTACCCTTGCACACCACACTCTCATAATGACACACCTACTGTACCCTTGCACACCACACTCTCATAATGACACACCTACTGTACCCTCGCACACCACACTCTCATAATGACACACCTACTGTACCCTTGCACACCACACTCTCATAATGACACACCTACTGTACCCTCACGCACCACACTCTCATAATGACACACCTACTGTACCCTTGCACACCACACTCTCATAATGACACACCTACTGTACCCTTGCACACCACACTCTCATAATGACACACCTACTGTACCCTCACGCACCACACTCTCATAATGACACACCTACTGTACCCTTGCGCACCACACTCTCATAATGACACACCTACTGTACCCTTGCACACCACACTCTCATAATGACACACCTACTGTACCCTCACGCACCACACTCTCATAATGACACACCTACTGTACCCTTGCGCACCACACTCTCATAATGACACACCTACTGTACCCTTGCACACCACACTCTCATAATGACACACCTACTGTACCCTTGCACACCACACTCTCATAATGACACACCTACTGTACCCTCACGCACCACACTCTCATAATGACACACCTACTGTACCCTTGCACACCACACTCTCATAATGACACACCTACTGTACCCTTGCACACCACACTCTCATAATGACACACCTACTGTACCCTTGCACACCACACTCTCATAATGACACACCTACTGTACCCTTACGCACCACACTCTCATAATGACACACCTACTGTACCCTTGCGCACCACACTCTCATAATGACACACCTACTGTACCCTTGCACACCACACTCTCATAATGACACACCTACTGTACCCTTGCACACCACACTCTCATAATGACACACCTACTGTACCCTCGCACACCACACTCTCATAATGACACACCTACTGTACCCTCACGCACCACACTCTCATAATGACACACCTACTGTACCCTTGCGCACCACACTCTCATAATGACACACCTACTGTACCCTTGCACACCACACTCTCATAATGACACACCTACTGTACCCTCACGCACCACACTCTCATAATGACACACCTACTGTACCCTTGCACACCACACTCTCATAATGACACACCTACTGTACCCTCACACACCACACTCTCATAATGACACACCTACTGTACCCTTGCACACCACACTCTCATAATGACACACCTACTGTACCCTTGCACACCACACTCTCATAATGACACACCTACTGTACCCTTGCACACCACACTCTCATAATGACACACCTACTGTACCCTCGCACACCACACTCTCATAATGACACACCTACTGTACCCTCGCACACCACACTCTCATAATGACACACCTACTGTACCCTTGCACACCACACTCTCATAATGACACACCTACTGTACCCTTGCACACCACACTCTCATAATGACACACCTACTGTACCCTCACGCACCACACTCTCATAATGACACACCTACTGTACCCTCACGCACCACACTCTCATAATGACACACCTACTGTACCCTTGCGCACCACACTCTCATAATGACACACCTACTGTACCCTCGCACACCACACTCTCATAATGACACACCTACTGTACCCTTGCACACCACACTCTCATAATGACACACCTACTGTACCCTTGCGCACCACACTCTCATAATGACACACCTACTGTACCCTTGCACACCACACTCTCATAATGACACACCTACTGTACCCTTGCACACCACACTCTCATAATGACACACCTACTGTACCCTCGCACACCACACTCTCATAATGACACACCTACTGTACCCTTGCACACCACACTCTCATAATGACACACCTACTGTACCCTCACGCACCACACTCTCATAATGACACACCTACTGTACCCTTGCACACCACACTCTCATAATGACACACCTACTGTACCCTTGCACACCACACTCTCATAATGACACACCTACTGTACCCTTGCACACCACACTCTCATAATGACACACCTACTGTACCCTTGCACACCACACTCTCATAATGACACACCTACTGTACCCTCACGCACCACACTCTCATAATGACACACCTACTGTACCCTTGCACACCACACTCTCATAATGACACACCTACTGTACCCTTGCACACCACACTCTCATAATGACACACCTACTGTACCCTTGCACACCACACTCTCATAATGACACACCTACTGTACCCTTGCACACCACACTCTCATAATGACACACCTACTGTACCCTTGCACACCACACTCTCATAATGACACACCTACTGTACCCTCACGCACCACACTCTCATAATGACACACCTACTGTACCCTTGCACACCACACTCTCATAATGACACACCTACTGTACCCTTACGCACCACACTCTCATAATGACACACCTACTGTACCCTTGCACACCACACTCTCATAATGACACACCTACTGTACCCTTGCACACCACACTCTCATAATGACACACCTACTGTACCCTTGCACACCACACTCTCATAATGACACACCTACTGTACCCTTGCACACCACACTCTCATAATGACACACCTACTGTACCCTTGCACACCACACTCTCATAATGACACACCTACTGTACCCTTGCACACCACACTCTCATAATGACACACCTACTGTACCCTTGCACACCACACTCTCATAATGACACACCTACTGTACCCTTGCACACCACACTCTCATAATGACACACCTACTGTACCCTTGCACACCACACTCTCATAATGACACACCTACTGTACCCTTGCACACCACACTCTCATAATGACACACCTACTGTACCCTCACGCACCACACTCTCATAATGACACACCTACTGTACCCTTGCACACCACACTCTCATAATGACACACCTACTGTACCCTTGCACACCACACTCTCATAATGACACACCTACTGTACCCTTGCACACCACACTCTCATAATGACACACCTACTGTACCCTTACGCACCACACTCTCATAATGACACACCTACTGTACCCTCACGCACCACACTCTCATAATGACACACCTACTGTACCCTCGCACACCACACTCTCATAATGACACACCTACTGTACCCTTGCACACCACACTCTCATAATGACACACCTACTGTACCCTTGCACACCACACTCTCATAATGACACACCTACTGTACCCTTGCACACCACACTCTCATAATGACACACCTACTGTACCCTCACGCACCACACTCTCATAATGACACACCTACTGTACCCTTGCACACCACACTCTCATAATGACACACCTACTGTACCCTTGCACACCACACTCTCATAACGACACACCTACTGTACCCTCACGCACCACACTCTCATAATGACACACCTACTGTACCCTCACGCACCACACTCTCATAATGACACACCTACTGTACCCTTGCACACCACACTCTCATAACGACACACCTACTGTACCCTTGCACACCACACTCTCATAATGACACACCTACTGTACCCTTGCACACCACACTCTCATAATGACACACCTACTGTACCCTCACGCACCACACTCTCATAATGACACACCTACTGTACCCTTGCACACCACACTCTCATAATGACACACCTACTGTACCCTTGCACACCACACTCTCATAATGACACACCTACTGTACCCTTGCACACCACACTCTCATAATGACACACCTACTGTACCCTTGCACACCACACTCTCATAATGACACACCTACTGTACCCTTGCACACCACACTCTCATAATGACACACCTACTGTACCCTCACGCACCACACTCTCATAATGACACACCTACTGTACCCTTGCACACCACACTCTCATAATGACACACCTACTGTACCCTTGCACACCACACTCTCATAATGACACACCTACTGTACCCTTGCACACCACACTCTCATAATGACACACCTACTGTACCCTCACGCACCACACTCTCATAATGACACACCTACTGTACCCTCACACACCACACTCTCATAATGACACACCTACTGTACCCTTGCACACCACACTCTCATAATGACACACCTACTGTACCCTTGCACACCACACTCTCATAATGACACACCTACTGTACCCTTGCACACCACACTCTCATAATGACACACCTACTGTACCCTCACACACCACACTCTCATAATGACACACCTACTGTACCCTCACGCACCACACTCTCATAATGACACACCTACTGTACCCTTGCACACCACACTCTCATAATGACACACCTACTGTACCCTTACGCACCACACTCTCATAATGACACACCTACTGTACCCTTGCACACCACACTCTCATAACGACACACCTACTGTACCCTCGCACACCACACTCTCATAATGACACACCTACTGTACCCTTGCACACCACACTCTCATAACGACACACCTACTGTACCCTCGCACACCACACTCTCATAACGACACACCTACTGTACCCTTGCGCACCACACTCTCATAACGACACACCTACTGTACCCTTGCACACCACACTCTCATAATGACACACCTACTGTACCCTTGCACACCACACTCTCATAATGACACACCTACTGTACCCTTGCACACCACACTCTCATAATGACACACCTACTGTACCCTTGCACACCACACTCTCATAATGACACACCTACTGTACCCTTGCACACCACACTCTCATAATGACACACCTACTGTACCCTTGCACACCACACTCTCATAATGACACACCTACTGTACCCTTACGCACCACACTCTCATAATGACACACCTACTGTACCCTTGCACACCACACTCTCATAATGACACACCTACTGTACCCTTACGCACCACACTCTCATAATGACACACCTACTGTACCCTCACGCACCACACTCTCATAATGACACACCTACTGTACCCTTGCACACCACACTCTCATAATGACACACCTACTGTACCCTTGCACACCACACTCTCATAATGACACACCTACTGTACCCTTGCACACCACACTCTCATAATGACACACCTACTGTACCCTTGCACACCACACTCTCATAATGACACACCTACTGTACCCTTGCACACCACACTCTCATAATGACACACCTACTGTACCCTTGCACACCACACTCTCATAATGACACACCTACTGTACCCTTGCACACCACACTCTCATAATGACACACCTACTGTACCCTCACGCACCACACTCTCATAATGACACACCTACTGTACCCTCGCACACCACACTCTCATAATGACACACCTACTGTACCCTTGCACACCACACTCTCATAATGACACACCTACTGTACCCTTGCACACCACACTCTCATAATGACACACCTACTGTACCCTCGCACACCACACTCTCATAATGACACACCTACTGTACCCTTGCGCACCACACTCTCATAATGACACACCTACTGTACCCTTGCACACCACACTCTCATAATGACACACCTACTGTACCCTTGCGCACCACACTCTCATAATGACACACCTACTGTACCCTTGCACACCACACTCTCATAATGACACACCTACTGTACCCTCACGCACCACACTCTCATAATGACACACCTACTGTACCCTCACGCACCACACTCTCATAATGACACACCTACTGTACCCTTGCGCACCACACTCTCATAATGACACACCTACTGTACCCTCGCGCACCACACTCTCATAATGACACACCTACTGTACCCTTGCACACCACACTCTCATAATGACACACCTACTGTACCCTTACACACCACACTCTCATAATGACACACCTACTGTACCCTTGCACACCACACTCTCATAATGACACACCTACTGTACCCTTGCACACCACACTCTCATAATGACACACCTACTGTACCCTTGCACACCACACTCTCATAATGACACACCTACTGTACCCTTGCACACCACACTCTCATAATGACACACCTACTGTACCCTTGCACACCACACTCTCATAATGACACACCTACTGTACCCTTGCACACCACACTCTCATAATGACACACCTACTGTACCCTCACGCACCACACTCTCATAATGACACACCTACTGTACCCTTGCACACCACACTCTCATAATGACACACCTACTGTACCCTTGCACACCACACTCTCATAATGACACACCTACTGTACCCTTACACACCACACTCTCATAATGACACACCTACTGTACCCTCACGCACCACACTCTCATAATGACACACCTACTGTACCCTTGCACACCACACTCTCATAATGACACACCTACTGTACCCTTGCACACCACACTCTCATAATGACACACCTACTGTACCCTTGCACACCACACTCTCATAATGACACACCTACTGTACCCTCGCGCACCACACTCTCATAATGACACACCTACTGTACCCTTGCACACCACACTCTCATAATGACACACCTACTGTACCCTCACGCACCACACTCTCATAATGACACACCTACTGTACCCTTGCGCACCACACTCTCATAATGACACACCTACTGTACCCTTGCACACCACACTCTCATAATGACACACCTACTGTACCCTTGCACACCACACTCTCATAATGACACACCTACTGTACCCTCACGCACCACACTCTCATAATGACACACCTACTGTACCCTTGCGCACCACACTCTCATAATGACACACCTACTGTACCCTTGCACACCACACTCTCATAATGACACACCTACTGTACCCTTGCGCACCACACTCTCATAATGACACACCTACTGTACCCTTACACACCACACTCTCATAATGACACACCTACTGTACCCTTGCACACCACACTCTCATAATGACACACCTACTGTACCCTTGCACACCACACTCTCATAATGACACACCTACTGTACCCTTGCACACCACACTCTCATAATGACACACCTACTGTACCCTTGCACACCACACTCTCATAATGACACACCTACTGTACCCTTGCACACCACACTCTCATAATGACACACCTACTGTACCCTTGCACACCACACTCTCATAATGACACACCTACTGTACCCTTGCACACCACACTCTCATAATGACACACCTACTGTACCCTTGCACACCACACTCTCATAATGACACACCTACTGTACCCTCACGCACCACACTCTCATAATGACACACCTACTGTACCCTTGCACACCACACTCTCATAATGACACACCTACTGTACCCTTGCACACCACACTCTCATAATGACACACCTACTGTACCCTCACGCACCACACTCTCATAATGACACACCTACTGTACCCTCACGCACCACACTCTCATAATGACACACCTACTGTACCCTTGCGCACCACACTCTCATAATGACACACCTACTGTACCCTTACACACCACACTCTCATAATGACACACCTACTGTACCCTTGCGCACCACACTCTCATAATGACACACCTACTGTACCCTCACGCACCACACTCTCATAATGACACACCTACTGTACCCTTGCGCACCACACTCTCATAATGACACACCTACTGTACCCTCACGCACCACACTCTCATAATGACACACCTACTGTACCCTTGCGCACCACACTCTCATAATGACACACCTACTGTACCCTCACGCACCACACTCTCATAATGACACACCTACTGTACCCTTACGCACCACACTCTCATAATGACACACCTACTGTACCCTTGCGCACCACACTCTCATAATGACACACCTACTGTACCCTTGCACACCACACTCTCATAATGACACACCTACTGTACCCTTGCACACCACACTCTCATAATGACACACCTACTGTACCCTTGCACACCACACTCTCATAATGACACACCTACTGTACCCTCACGCACCACACTCTCATAATGACACACCTACTGTACCCTTACACACCACACTCTCATAATGACACACCTACTGTACCCTTACACACCACACTCTCATAATGACACACCTACTGTACCCTTGCACACCACACTCTCATAATGACACACCTACTGTACCCTTGCACACCACACTCTCATAATGACACACCTACTGTACCCTCACGCACCACACTCTCATAATGACACACCTACTGTACCCTTGCGCACCACACTCTCATAATGACACACCTACTGTACCCTTGCACACCACACTCATAAGAACCATACACCTACTGTACCCTCACGCACCACACTCTCATAATGACACACCTACTGTACCCTCACGCACCACACTCTCATAATGACACACCTACTGTACCCTCACGCACCACACTCTCATAATGACACACCTACTGTACCCTCGCGCACCACACTCTCATAATGACACACCTACTGTACCCTTGCACACCACACTCTCATAATGACACACCTACTGTACCCTCACGCACCACACTCTCATAATGACACACCTACTGTACCCTCACGCACCACACTCTCATAATGACACACCTACTGTACCCTTGCACACCACACTCTCATAATGACACACCTACTGTACCCTCGCACACCACACTCTCATAACGACACACCTACTGTACCCTCGCACACCACACTCTCATAATGACACACCTACTGTACCCTCACACACCACACTCTCATAATGACACACCTACTGTACCCTTGCACACCACACTCTCATAATGACACACCTACTGTACCCTTGCACACCACACTCTCATAATGACACACCTACTGTACCCTTGCACACCACACTCTCATAATGACACACCTACTGTACCCTTGCACACCACACTCTCATAATGACACACCTACTGTACCCTCAGCACACCACACTCTCATAATGACACACCTACTGTACCCTTGCACACCACACTCTCATAATGACACACCTACTGTACCCTTGCACACCACACTCTCATAATGACACACCTACTGTACCCTTACGCACCACACTCTCATAATGACACACCTACTGTACCCTCACGCACCACACTCTCATAATGACACACCTACTGTACCCTTGCGCACCACACTCTCATAATGACACACCTACTGTACCCTTGCGCACCACACTCTCATAATGACACACCTACTGTACCCTTGCACACCACACTCTCATAATGACACACCTACTGTACCCTTACGCACCACACTCTCATAATGACACACCTACTGTACCCTCACGCACCACACTCTCATAATGACACACCTACTGTACCCTTGCGCACCACACTCTCATAATGACACACCTACTGTACCCTCGCACACCACACTCATAAGAACCATACACCTACTGTACCCTTGCGCACCACACTCTCATAATGACACACCTACTGTACCCTCACGCACCACACTCTCATAATGACACACCTACTGTACCCTTGCGCACCACACTCTCATAATGACACACCTACTGTACCCTTACGCACCACACTCTCATAATGACACACCTACTGTACCCTTGCACACCACACTCTCATAATGACACACCTACTGTACCCTCACACACCACACTCTCATAATGACACACCTACTGTACCCTTACACACCACACTCTCATAATGACACACCTACTGTACCCTCACACACCACACTCTCATAATGACACACCTACTGTACCCTTGCACACCACACTCTCATAATGACACACCTACTGTACCCTTGCACACCACACTCTCATAATGACACACCTACTGTACCCTTGCGCACCACACTCTCATAATGACACACCTACTGTACCCTTTGCGCACCACACTCTCATAATGACACACCTACTGTACCCTTGCACACCACACTCTCATAATGACACACCTACTGTACCCTTGCACACCACACTCTCATAATGACACACCTACTGTACCCTTGCACACCACACTCTCATAATGACACACCTACTGTACCCTTGCACACCACACTCTCATAATGACACACCTACTGTACCCTCACGCACCACACTCTCATAATGACACACCTACTGTACCCTTGCGCACCACACTCTCATAATGACACACCTACTGTACCCTTGCGCACCACACTCTCATAATGACACACCTACTGTACCCTTGCGCACCACACTCTCATAATGACACACCTACTGTACCCTTGCACACCACACTCTCATAATGACACACCTACTGTACCCTCACGCACCACACTCTCATAATGACACACCTACTGTACCCTTGCGCACCACACTCTCATAACGACACACCTACTGTACCCTTTGCGCACCACACTCTCATAATGACACACCTACTGTACCCTTACACACCACACTCATAAGAACCATACACCTACTGTACCCTTGCGCACCACACTCTCATAATGACACACCTACTGTACCCTCACGCACCACACTCTCATAATGACACACCTACTGTACCCTTGCGCACCACACTCTCATAATGACACACCTACTGTACCCTTGCGCACCACACTCTCATAATGACACACCTACTGTACCCTTGCACACCACACTCTCATAATGACACACCTACTGTACCCTTACACACCACACTCTCATAATGACACACCTACTGTACCCTTACACACCACACTCTCATAATGACACACCTACTGTACCCTTACACACCACACTCTCATAATGACACACCTACTGTACCCTTGCACACCACACTCTCATAATGACACACCTACTGTACCCTTGCACACCACACTCTCATAATGACACACCTACTGTACCCTTGCACACCACACTCTCATAATGACACACCTACTGTACCCTCACGCACCACACTCTCATAATGACACACCTACTGTACCCTTGCGCACCACACTCTCATAATGACACACCTACTGTACCCTTGCACACCACACTCTCATAATGACACACCTACTGTACCCTTGCACACCACACTCTCATAATGACACACCTACTGTACCCTTGCACACCACACTCTCATAATGACACACCTACTGTACCCTCGCGCACCACACTCTCATAATGACACACCTACTGTACCCTTGCACACCACACTCATAAGAACCATACACCTACTGTACCCTTGCGCACCACACTCTCATAATGACACACCTACTGTACCCTCACGCACCACACTCTCATAATGACACACCTACTGTACCCTTGCGCACCACACTCTCATAATGACACACCTACTGTACCCTTGCACACCACACTCTCATAATGACACACCTACTGTACCCTCACGCACCACACTCTCATAACGACACACCTACTGTACCCTTGCACACCACACTCATAAGAACCATACACCTACTGTACCCTCACGCACCACACTCTCATAATGACACACCTACTGTACCCTTACACACCACACTCTCATAATGACACACCTACTGTACCCTTACACACCACACTCTCATAATGACACACCTACTGTACCCTTGCACACCACACTCTCATAATGACACACCTACTGTACCCTTGCACACCACACTCTCATAATGACACACCTACTGTACCCTCACGCACCACACTCTCATAATGACACACCTACTGTATCCTCACGCACCACACTCATAAGAACCAGACACCTACTGTACCCTCACGCACCACACTCTCATAATGACACACCTACTGTACCCTTGCGCACCACACTCTCATAACGACACACCTACTGTACCCTTGCGCACCATACTCTCATAACGACACACCTACTGTACCCTTGCGCACCACACTCTCATAACGACACACCTACTGTACCCTCGCGCACCACACTCTCATAACGACACACCTACTGTACCCTTACACACTTTGTTCCTGCTATTTAATCTGTTTTCTGAATAAAAAGAACCTAGAGGTGTCCTATAACTTGTTCTGTGCCTTCTCGCACTGAACTGGTGTAGTCGCTCTACATCTTGTGATATTGAGGGCATGTGTGATGCTGTTTGTGTACGCTCCCGTACCTCTTCTTTGACCTTCTTTAGAAATAGTTTGATGGTTTGTAGTATTCTTTCGCTCATTCCAATGGACTGTGCAAAGCTGGATGTTGTTATTTTAAATCCTGTTTTCAACACGCTGTTGAAACTCTCAGCTGGCAAAGGGAATGCTGTCTGTGACTATTTCATCTGGTATTCCCTGCCTTGCGAATACCGACGTCATGTGTGTTGTGACTGCTTTTGCTCTTCTGTCTTGCAGCAAGCATACTTCAGGATACTTTGAATTCTAATCCACCAGGGGCATCATTTGCCAGACCTTGGTTTGCCCTTCAGACCTTTCCTAGGTCTATGCTTCAATATGTCTTCCATTTTTTGACCACCGCCCCCCCACCCCCCCGTGGGTTCACTTGCGGAAGAAACTATTAATATTGCTTATGCGCAGGTAAAATTATTTATACATCTATGCTCTAATGAAAGGGTACCATAGATTTGAAAATCAGATTTAGGTTCATGTGTAGGGCTGTGCTGTGTGTTTTCAGATTTCAAGTGGACTCTATTTCGATTTTAGATTATTGTAATTTCTTAAAAATTCCATTTTTCTTTGATCCTGGATATGAGAGCAGTGGAGAAAATGTCTTTGTAGTCATCCACATGTACAAAAGCACACAAACTCTCGTGCCATCGCTTGATCCGTGTTTGTGGCTTGTGGCTTATAGGAGGCTGTGTGGTCCTGGTTCAAATCCCACCTCAGCCACTCATTGTGTGACCCTGAGCAAGTCACTTAACCTCCTTGTGCTCCGTCTTTCGGGTGAGACGTAGTTGTAAGTGACTCTGCAGTTGATGCATAGTTCACACACCCTAGTCTCTGTAAGTTGCCTTGGATAAAGGCATCTGCTAAATAAACTAATAATTGTGATGTGATAAAAGTAAAACAAAACATATTTATAGCACATACTTAATACACTTTAAGGTGATCACTTTTTGTATAACTAAAACATTTCATTAACACACCGTTTCATGCAAATTGAGATCAGGGGAAACATTTCTTAAATATTTTTTCACATGTATGTTTTCAGCTCTTAAACAGTTGCATTTCAAGTTAGTTATCAAATGTTATAGCTAACTTGAAATATGCAACTGTTCAAGAGCTGAAAACAAGTAAAAAGGTCTAATTAAGCAAATTATCAGTTCAATTAAGGGTCTAGTTAAGTAATTGAGAGCTGGGTTGGAATGAAAACCAGCAGCCACAGGGGGTCCCCAGGACCGAGTTTGAGAAGCTCTAGAGCTAATAAGCACGACAACATTAATCTTGCCTTTTTATTATGCGTGACGTCACAAGAAATGATCATATATCATTCTTTATTACCATGAAATGAGGTTTAGTGGAACAACATTTTTGAGTTATAAACCTGTGTCGTGCTTTAAAAATACTTGCATTATGCATTTTGTATAATTTATTTTAAGAATAAGAACAACCTTGACAATGCCCCAATTACTGCCTGTTTTTCTGATTCATGATGCTATTTGGTACAGAGAATATTCAATGCTGACACAACAAGAATTTTTCTGAAATGACATCCCTAATCCACGATTATTAGGTAGTCGTGTGTATTACATTAGAATAGATCTGCTCCCAGTTTCTGTCATGCTCGTTCAGACACTTCAGGGGTTCCTTCTGGAAGGGTTTTTCTTCTGTATTTGGCTCATGTGGAATATCTGGACACTGTCTTTAGGATGTCATCTGACATCCCTGGCCAATAGATGACGGCTCCTGCTCCAGATTTGCACTTTCCAAGTGTCTCTCATGCAATTATGACGTTGTCAGAAAAACACTTTCACTCCTTCAATGTCATCAAACGTTGTTGGCCAACCTACTTCTACCAGTTTTCTCGGTGTTTCCAGTGTTTCATCAGCTTGCTGACAGTCTTTTCTTTGTTACAGGAAGATTCTTCACTAAGGAATGCTCTGCTCCTTCCTATTCTTCACTGTCTGCGTTCTCTGCGGCGTCTGGCTTTTCTATGTAGGCACTTGACAGTGAGTCGGCTACATACATATACTTGCCAGGTACAAACTCTATGTTTAGCTGATATCTCTGTAGTCTCATGAGCATTTGCTGTGATCTGGGTGCTGCTTTGCTCAATGATTTTCTAAGTATGGTCTCTAGAGGTTAATGGTTTAATTCTACATCCACTCATGTACCATATGCATATTGATTTTGCATGCTTTTGTTTTTAATTCAGTCATGAACTGATAAGTGGCTCCCATTCTCGATGACTGCCTTCTCAGAATGTAGATCTTTGGAACACCGTGCTCTCCAGTGGCTTGCAATGCTCCTCTAATTTGGTAATCAGAGTTTCAAAGTCAAAATTATTCTACACTTCCAGGATTTCTTCCCCTGCACAGTGTAATAACATTATTCTACACTTCCAGGGCTTCCTCCTCGACACAGTGTAACAAAATTATTCTGCACTTCCAGGACTTTCTCCCCGACACAGTAAAATAAAATTATTCTACACTTCCAGGGTTTCCTCCTCGACCCAGTGTAATAAAATTATTCTACACTTCCAGGACTTCCTCCTCGACACAGTGTAATAAAATTATTCTACACTTCCAGGACTTCCTCCCCGACACAGTGTAATAAAATTATTCTGCACTTCCAGGACTTCCTCTCCGACACAGTGTAATAAAATTATTCTGCACTTCCAGGACTTCCTCCCCGACACAGTGTAATAAAATTGCACATGTGGTTTCTCATCTGCGCCAGAGGCTTTCATGAACACTTTCAATCTCTTGATCCTCCTTTGCCAGTTCACACTAACATTTATAGATCTAAATTAATTTACTTTATTTTTATTAATTATTATTTATGAATTTTCTTTTTTTTTGCTTCTGCCACTATGTAATGTTTACTGAAGTTTGACTCAGGGCCCCAGGTCGAGTTCAACAACACAACTTTATTAACAACCATAACTTCAACAAAGTGACAGTATGAGCCTTGTCTATCAATAAACATTACTGCTAGTGCAATACATTATGTGACAGACGTACTCGAGTATAATCATGTGGTATGTCCTTGTGCTAGCTCGCATCATACGCCTTAGGCATTGAAACCAATCTATGAGTCAAACAGATTGAATATAAACCATAAACAAATTTGTACCAAATCTACAGCAAGTGGTACTAGTGTAAATAATGTAAATGAAGCTAAACAATTTTGATTTTTACAAGTTTACAATCATGTAAGTAAAACCATTAAACTTAGGGTAGTTTATTTTTCGTTACCTCCCCAAAATCCTAGATTACATGGGAGCTTTTGGAGAGGGCACTATGCTGGAAAATGCAATATACTGTCCAGCCCGTAGCAATGTTCAACTGACTGGAAACTAACAATAGCAATACACCACAGGCTGGAACATACCCCCTGCTCACAAAAGTGTGTCAAAGATTCACAATCTGTGAATGCAAGTATTTCTGCAATCATTTTCAGTTGTTCACTTGCAGGAAGCAATCCCCCAATGGTTGATGCTGTAAATCAATGTATGTTCTTGTTTTTCACTTTGATAGCCAGTAGATGTATTGATTCAGGGCACAAAATATACCCCAGTGCTCGTTTCACCATGGTGAATGTTCATAAGTATGGTCAGGATCCACAAGAACATCTGCATGCCAGGACTGTAACTGCAATGTACTTCTTTACATTTATTGGCAAGATAATGCTTAATCAACAATACAGCCCCTTGTCTTGACAGCAGCCAAACATAGTCGCGGCTTCCTGTGGAAGACGCAGGGTTAATTAACTAGCCTCTGCTTTGAACATTGCTATGAATGCTGTGATGTAATGCTTAAATAAACAGCAAAGCCTGCCCACTAGATCCAGAATCAATGAGTTTGTTTCATAATTTCCCAATACACAATCACAGAGGAATGATATAACATTGTGTGTGGGTGAGTAACAAAGAAGGCCTTTTGTTACTAAATCACAAAAAAAAACTGTGTAAAGGAAACAAGCCATGAAAGCACCGGTGAGAGGGTAAGAAACAGTGCTGCCTCATGCTGTTTGGCAGAACTGGCAGATTGTGCCTAGCCATAGATACAGCTGCTGGAACCCTGATTAATCAAATATTCCAACTTAATTAAATACATTACAAAAAATATTTCCTAGACTTCACTGTGCGTTATTCATTAATAATAGCTGCTGAGCAATTTTTTCAAAGGGCTCATCCAGTTGATATTTCCCGTAATAACCAGCTATTTTTTGCAGGAAACATGCGCTTGTTAATGCTATCAACAGAGTGCGACCCCAGTGGAGTTCTAGCTGCTGTCTTCTCTTGCTCTCAGCTGGGACAAAAATGATCACCAGAGATTGTAAAAAATACTGCATGGGGTTTGTGTGATAAATGAGAATGTAATGCTCCCCCTCGGGTGGGATGCTTGGATAATGTAGCATCCCACCCTTCGGGTGGGCGTTACATTCTCATACCACACACCACCCGCATTATTCTCTACATATTGCTTGGCACATCACTTAGTTTAAACTTGAAGTGCAAATAATCTGTTTCTGCAAAATCAATTGTAGCCTTCATCCATATCATTAATGCACTATTTTGTGATGGCAGTATGCCTGGCAGCCTATTTTCTTTAAAATAAGAAAATCCTTTTATTTTTGGCAGAACAGAAGTGAATTGTTCCCAAAAAGATTTCATATTTAATAACAGTTCATAAACCAATGTGTTAGAAATCAAGGCACCACATAAACATCTACATCATTTCTACAGTAGATTGTAACAATGTGTTTAGTACCTGTAATCAATTGGAATCAGCAGAAACAACCTGCATATAAATTAGATCATTAAAGCTTAAAATATTATTAACAAAGCGAGCCACTTGTGCACCATAATTACATATGAATCTGATTTACTGTTAAATTCTAATGAACTAAACAATAACTCATACTATTGATAACTCTGGAACTCGGAGTTAATCAAAGTCAGTGTTTATCTAAGTCTTCTTTTCAAACAGTTATAAGATATGTCCAGTGGTTACAGAATTCAATAAATATTGTAAATGATTGTAAATAAACGATTTAAAGTTAAGTAAAACTAATTTGCAACCATTATTTCAAAGGGTTACCCTAACTTTGCCTTGCCATTGCCAAGCTGGGACCCCCTGTCAAGCTTATTTTAAAGTGGTGGGGGCCCTGGCCCCCCTGTGTCTCAGTTTCAAATAACTAGAACAGCACAATTGTATAATAAAACTTGTTTTCTTCCTGATTAGAGTTCCGTTAAGATTCTTTAAGGGGGGACTTGGCATATACGTATAGTAGAGAGGTAGGGTCTCAACTTGTTAAATAGCCAAACGGTCAACGTGCACTTGAGTGTGGAAATAACACTGTGTAAACTGGCTGAACTGCTGTGGAAATTTGATACTTCAGTAGTACACCACAGGAACAATTTCACTGCATTTGTACTAATACCAGTGGAGTTAAAACCACTAATATAAGGGTCATAAATTTTATTGGTCTTTTAAAAATAATTTCAACCACAGAGAGGTTTATGGTGCTGAGCTTATGTGTGATTTTTTCCACCCCTGGACAATAGGAAAAAAGTCATTTTCTTTTCAAATCAAGGTTTTCATTTAAGGATTGGTCAGATTGTATATTAGATGTGCATAGATATGGATCTCCAGAAACCACACTACAACAAGCTTAGCGTTGTGTTATGTTAGTTTGAAAAATTAATTAAGCACATTGGGATAGATTCTCAAAGCTATTAACTTCAAATTGTCATTAGCACAATGTTTTATAAACAACCCCAATATGGAAAGTAGGGGCTAGTGAGTCAGCTCCTATTTGTTTTAGAATTGTAATTTGTTTTCCCTTTCAGACAACAATTGCGCTAATGATGATATGGAGTAAATGACTGAGAATCTATCCCAATCTGTCAGAGATGGTAGTTCATTGCCTTCTGTTTATAATTGCCATTAATCTTTATGGAAAAAGTACACAGTATGTTCAGGAATGCCATGCATCTACTTCCCTTTGAAATCCCATCTTTGTTCTTAATTACCTCATCTGTTTTTAATTTGTGAATTTGGTGGCAAACCTATCTTCTGCACTCAAGATGTTTTTAAAGACCTTTTTATATTTGTTCTTTCAGGTGATTTTCAGCTGTGTAAAATTAACCTTTGCTTTTTCTTATAATTTGATCATTATTATTATTTAAACAGCGCTATCAGGCATGAAAAATGTACCATTCCTCATGTATGTTGCTGGATCATAATGAACTATGCATTATATAACGGTTCTCCAGATTTGGTAGCTTGTCTTCATTTCCCTGGTCTTCCATCTGACCGAAATACATTATGCAATGGAATAAAACGTTACAGTTCTCTACTTTTCTTTTAATTCAGTAAGTCAGTCGCTCCAAGCTATTCCATAGTTAAAACCAGCATTCATTCCAACTCATATAAATTATAACTAGGTCAATGTAATTGAGAAGCAGCTTCCCCTCCGAAAGCCAAACAGGAACTTGTCCCGTGTTTACAGTACTGGACAAAGACTGGACATGAGAGGTAAGAAATGGTCGTATCTGCAGAACGACAGCTTACAGCTTTAATTAATGCTCATGCTTATGACACTAAACAATAACTGAAGAGGTTAAAGCTATGAAAGCTGGTGTTCTGGTCTTAGATGTTTATTATTAAATGATTTTTCACACAGGTCCCATAAAGAGAATTTCACTCAAGTTGCAATGGATAAGGCAGAACAAGGCTTGCTAAATGTTAAATGCATAGAAACAAGGTCATAGAAAATAAAATAAAATGATTTCCCTCTTTTCTGCTGGCAAACATTGTGTGTGTGCGGCAGATTAATCCTGGGACTTCATGGAGTTTTCAGAGCTATTTCCATGGAAAAACATTAAGAGGGAATGCTGATAGAAAAACACAATGAAAGTTTTTCAAGCTGAAAGACTTGCCTATTCTCTATCCACAGAGTTCCATATCCAAGTTTAGACAAGAGCAGGACAAGCTAAATGAAAAGGTGCATCCGATGTGTAAACTGAACTATTAAAACCCTCCTTTTCCAAGTGCAAATTAACTCCTGATAAATTATGACAATTAACACAGATTTGCGTTTAAATTCCCAAGCAAACAAAAGAAGCCATGCTCATTAAGATATTAACATTATTTCGTAAATCAACATCATTTCGGAAATCACATTAGGACGATTATTTAATAACGAAATAGGCATAACAACTGCTTGAAAATGCCAAAATCAATGCTACACACTGATTTATTGATGAACACTGAAGTTATTGTTTACGAACTTTGAAAATCTTGCCCTTTATGTTTAATTGTTCATTCAAATATGGTGTTTCGGCTGTGCAGATGTTTGATATGATGTGCTGGAATAAAACTTTTGAGTTGTATCCGATAGTTTGTCTTTCATTTTAATATTGATGTTGTTTAAAATGTAACCATCATAATGACTGCCGGTGGCGGTTTTAGGTATGAGTATAACCGCAGCGGTTCTAGTGTTAAACGGCCTTGCACCATGGTATTTAAATGAACTTTTAAAACCACAAAGTCCTAGACGCCCACTGCTTTTAAAACAAGATTAAAACACACTTATAATGTGGTGTTTTTATGCTAAAATGATGTTCCTTTTATTCTCTGCCTTGTTTTACTGTTCTATGTGTTTCTTTGGTTTTTATTACTTTTCATGCATTCTTTTAATATTTGCCAATGTTTTTATTGATGTGAAGCGCTTTGAGGCAATTTCTATTGTGAAAGGCACTCTATTACAGAAGCTGTGTGGTCTGGTGGTTAAAGAAAAGGGCTTGTATCCAGGAGGTCCTCGGTTCAAATCCCAGCTTAGCCACTGACTCACTGTGTGACCTTGAGTAAGTCACTTAACCTCCTTGTGCTCCGTCTTTCGGGTGAGGTGTTGTGTAAGTGACACTGCAGCTGATGCACAGTTCACACACCCTAGTCTCTGTAAGTCACCTTGGATAAAGGCATCTGCTAAATAAACTAATAATATTAAAAATAAAGATTATTATTATCCTTACAATAGAACGTTTTTCATTTGTGCAGTATACTATGACAAGGATATACCTGTGGTTGGGATGAAGACAGGTGAATCAATGAAATACTAAAAAAATTGTGTTTACTGTGTGTACGTTATTACAGAAGCAGGCTGAGAATTAAATACAAACCAAACTTTTTATTTGCTAAAGATGAACTAATAACACAAAAGACCTATAATAAGTAGATAACTGAAATATACTGGTTGTAATTTCAGATCTACATTTGTTGGAATTGATGTTTTTAAAGTATGTTTTTGATATACTTTAGAAATACCATACTATACCATACATACCAATTTACATTATATTGCATCCTTTATGACTAGCATCCCATGGCGCTTCACAGGCTAACAAATTAACAAAGCTCTAGACTGCTAGCTAAGCAAGAGCTAAATCAAAAGATGATGTGTTTAGTCTGGTCTTGGTGTTGACAGTGTAGGCTGCACAAGAACTGAACACTAATCTGGTGTTTGGATTATTTATCCAATTTGTAATCTGGATAAATGTAATCCAGATAAAAGTAATCTCGATCACAAAATATAGTATTACAAAATCCGGATCACTGTTATCCAGATTACAAGTTTTGAAAAACCGGCCCCATGAAATCATTATCGGGGGAGAGTAGCTCTCTAATTACAGTATGTTTGGAAAATAATTATGCTGGGTATTTAGCGTTTTTCTAGAAGCAATGTCCCTTAACTGAGCAATCTTTTCAAATTCACTAAGTCTTTACAGCCTTACAGAACATGCCATGACTCTTACAATATTTAGCATTACATGTACCATACAACACACTGTTGCTAATTAAGTTTTAAACACAATCGTTATTGGTTTGCTATATAGTTATTCACATGACCATAGTCACTAATCAGATGGATATTTTAAAAAAAAGTAATTTCACTCCTCCAACAATTGCATACAACCTCAAAACATCCCAAACAAATACTTGTATAAAACGTGGTTGTAATGTGCAGTGTGTACAACAGATGACTATGATTAATATAATGCAGGTGTGATGTACTCAGTGTTCATTAGGCTGGGGCTATAGAATTCAGGAATATAGAAATGTCAAAGGGGGAGGACAACCATATTGACATCTGTTGAATTTGAGTAACAGAAATCATCACAATTGAGTGCAGTAGGAAATATCATCACACTAAGTCTAATAGAGTCTGAAAGCTATGAATACCCACCTAAACATCCCTTGTCAGCGTTATTCATGTGGGGCTTCATGGGTAAGACCCTTTTATTAATTGTGCATAGGGAGAAGTGATACAACTACCCTCAGCCAGCAACAATATAGAGAAGAATAATGAATCCCATCTGAGATCAATACTGCATTTTAGGAAGCATCTATCACACCTGCTATGAAACAAGACACATCTCACAGACTTAACGCTTCTGTGTGTCCTAAGAGAGGAATACTTTATAACGATTTATAAATACAGCTGATGCAATACATCCTGTTGAGGTAATACAATTAAACTTTTTTTTTTAAGAGTGAAGTATATGCATACAAGGCATGTTTGGCACTTTTGTAAAAAAAAAAGAAAGAAAGAAAGAAAGAAAAACCTTTGTATTAGTTGTATTCTACAGAAGTACAGATGTTTCAGTATGCTTCATGGCTAATGTCCTTGGTATGAGATCACTCTTTACATTTAGTTACATTTAAACATTTGGGGATAGGGAGGAATCATATACTCTACTCTTCACAAAATGAATAGTGTGCAAACAATGGCAATGAGTAACTCATAGCCTCCTCTCATTAGTATTAGATTAACAGGCTAGTTCCAAAGCCTTTGGGATTGTCATCACTACCAATTGGCTTCCTCTCTATCCAGCACATGTGGTCCTCATTACTCTGTTGGCTAGACCTCCAATCTGGAATCTTCCTCCATTGGATGTGGCCCAGGCAGACTTTTACTCATCCACTGCTGACAGTTCTTAATGGAAAATATGTGTTCAGTTATGCTGTAAAAATACTCAAGCTAAACCAGAGTGAATCTTATTTAAGAAAAACAGGTCAGTAGCTGAATGTCACAAAGGAGCACTAGGAGGTTCTGCATTGTTGGTCTCATACATCATAAAGCAGACAATGGAAGGGAACAAGAAATATCCTGGCTTCATCTTTTAAACAGAAACACCATTCTTTCTCATAAAGCCCAGTGTAGTTTATTTCTCTCTCTCTCTCTCTCTCTCTCTCTCTCTCTCTCTCTCTCTCTCTCTCTCTCTCTCTCTCTCTCTCTATATATATATATATATAATCTATATCATCCTGGTGCTATTTTTAGCAATTCTCTCATTTCAAAAACCCCCTTGATATTAATAACATAAAAGTTTTACATGATTTTCCATACAATTAAAATAGAGCTTTTCATGGTTCTATTGATCCAAAAGCACAAACCAGATCTCATAATAAAACTAGATAATTGCAGTGGAAAAAAACACTAAAAAGATAAAGGTAATTATTTCCTAAACAGAAACGCAGCTGCTAATCAATGTAACAAGACCCTGCTTCAACTCTAAGTGCAGATTATATTTGCATATAGAAAACAAACAGCTTTCAATCTTTTGATCTAACTTTAATTGCCAGAACACCACTGTCAATATATACTGTGAACGAAATGCTGCCACACAGGTTCGTTGCCCCTTTAAAAATACGACCCAGACACAAGAATCGATTTTTAGAAGCGCGGTTGCGCTATTTTTAATTAACAAAACCAAAAACAAACACAAAATAAACACCTAGCTCTTTCTGAGCACTGACTAAACTTTCGGGAACATCCTGACTACAAGTAGGACAGCTAAGCCGTTTCCCCACCAACAAACACCACAAATCAAAAGCACACAGGTTTACACGGCTTACGTATTTCCTCGACTGCTCGGAAGCAGAGCACCTCTCCTGCCTCCTTCTACTCAGCAGCCCCGAGCAGATTAACTGTTCCTCTCTTATACCCTGCACCTGGTCCTAATTTACAATTGCCGCCCAGGTGCAGGAGATAATTAAACAATAAATCAATTAACAATTGCCCAGGGACTGCATTTTCACGTTTTTGTCTTACAATACACACATATATATATATATATATATATTAGCTGATGATTATTCTGTGTAAATGACTCAAGTAAATTATCATGAACAGTACTTTCATCAGCTGTTCAAATATTACTTCCATTGTTATGGAAAGAAAAATGGTATTGTTGTAACCTCTGTGTGGTTCAGGGGGCAGGAGCTAGGGCTCCTCCCCCATTCTGTCCAGTCAAAATATCTGTCAATCTCCCTATTTAAACCCCAAGTCCCGCCCTTATGCTCTGTCTTGCTTTTTAGTTTACGTATTGCTTCACAAGCTCTGCAGACCGACTCAATCATTTAAATCTAAGAGTATCAATTTAAATATGAAATGGCTACTCACCCACCACACTTTTCTTTCTCTTTGGAATCTGAAACTCGGCATTTCTTTAAAGGCTGGCCCACTGACAAGCTTCTGAAAGCTCTTTGAAAAATGAACTTCAATTCCAACGGGGAGCGATCTGATTTCTTTATTTACTATGAACTGCCCTGCTGCCAAACTGCCAATCTTCACCCTGCTACTGCTTCCAGATCTGGCTCCTCCTCTGAGGCACTCTTTATCTGTCCACTGCTATGGCATCACATCATTGAAGGCTCTCTTGTTCAGACGTTGGTTCCTTCAGCTCATTTGTTCCCCTGCCTATTCCACAGTTCAGCGTTCAATCAAATTCATCCCTGAGCAATCTCCTCACCTCCACCCAAGTCTACATGGTTGCTGACGTCGCTTCTTCCATCCTCTCCTCCGCATCCGACTGGTCTCCCCTTCAACCAGGCCCAGAACAGTCCACGCAAAAGACAATCTAGTCCTTCCATATAGGTTCAGCAACCTCAGCAGCCAAAGTCAATGTCAACAGGTCTTCCACTACAGTGGAGTCTCGTGTTAGTTCCTCTCTCCATGATATCTCTTTTGCTCAACAGAGTATTGTTAGTATGCCTGGGGTGGGGGCCATCTCACTGCCAGAGGTTTCCTCCCATCGGGGGGGTGGGGGGTGGGGGTTCCTCTCCAATAAGCAGAGATTAGTCTCTATTTCTTTCCTTTACATTAGTGGTGCAGTTGCGGGGAGCTGGGGGGTCCTCTTTTTGGGGGGCAAGTGAAGCTCACTTCCCAACCTTAGAGGCCCAGTCACGTTGGCCTTGTCCTCCACCAGGAAGATTATCCATGAGCCAGTGTGGACCCTGGCCAAATCTATCCTCTCTCTTTCATTTTCCCTTGCTCTGCCCATTCTAGTTTCCCCTAACGCTTGCTTCACAGTCTTGGAGCCGATTGGTTTGGTCTCAGCCCCGCAAGGGCAGCCCTCGACGAGCCAAGGGGGATCCCTGTTCTCTTTTCTAAGTCACAAAGCACTTCTCTCCTCGTTCAATTCCTAAGGTTCTTCCTCCATGAAGCCCTTGATCCTGCTCTGTGTATTCTAGGTATAATGAAACTGTTATAAACAATATTACCTTGAGCAATGTCATTATTTTAAATATTTTTCAACAGCTATTAATTTGTTGTTGCATTAAAGAGGTTTTATACATCATTAACACAGATTAATTAAGTTATGTTTATCCTACTTAGATCTGAAGGGTAGAATGAGCTAAACATCCATTTTAGTTATCACACGGTATATAAATAAGCACTCGAATTCCTGTCCGGCTGTAGAGTGTAAACCTATTTAGTATTTTTTAAGAACCAGGAAACACTCACTAATTGCTGGACTTTTATTTTATGAATTCAGACACATCGAGTCTGCTCCATGTCTGAGTCACTAATGAAAGTTTTATTACCTCAGTCTGGTCTGAGCGTTTCAAAGATATTTTGGCCCGTAATGTACAGGTATATGATCTCCCAGTGGATAAACACTGTGTCACGCACTCCCTCTTTCACATTGCGAAACCTCCAGCTGATCAGTTGTGCCAGATTGTAAAACTTGTTCATCGATCCTTACACGCTCTCCTGCTTGACAGGTCCTTCAAGCTGCGTGGGCTGTGCCGCCACAGTGCTAACCTGTGAAACACTTTTTAAAAGCAATCTGATCAAATCAAACTGTCCTGTACTGGATGAAGTTTGACATCTTTAAAACAGTATAGCAGTAACTGAACATCTGCAGAACAGTTTTAGTATAAAGTACAGTCTGGATACAAGTTCAGGAAATGGAGGAGTTTAACCTGCTGTGATGGCTCTATATAATTTTTAAAGGGATTACTTTTTTAACCCTGTTTGGGTGCAGGTTGGGTTGTTTTATTGTATTTTTTATTTTTTTTTTACTAATTAACCATTGAAATTATTCTTAAAGTGGTATACCATGATAGGTGACCTTGGTAATGTTGTGGTTTAGCCTGTCTTTATACTTGTGTTAATTCTGTACAGTATCTCAACATTTCTAAATGCAGTGTTGTTCTTTTAAATCGGTTGTTCTTTGAATAGTGCATGGATGTATAAAATACCAAGCTGTATAGTTCATACTAAGATGACTTAATAGGAGAAAATATATATTTTTTAAATTTAAAAATTAAAGGTTTGGTTTGGCATCTCAGCCCATTGAAATGTATTGAAAGTACCTGTAACATTGTGGTACAAAGAGGAAGGTCTTACTTTTCAACCAATGTGCGAGGTAAGTACATGTCTTTTGCTGATGTTAGTATTATTAACCTATCATCTTCTAGGAGGAGATCTATTACAATCAAACCCATTACCAGCCCTGAATGAGAGGCTTGACCTCTAAATCAGAAGAGGCATATTGTGGAACTCAGTGAGTATATGGCTCAAGAGCAAGCTGTTGGATAGCCTTGGTCTACATCATGTTTTTACTTATCAAATAAGTAGAATGCTTTTTTTGAGCTTCTCTTGCAGTACAAGTATGCCAGCAGCCTAACTACAGGTAAGAACATAGGGTGAAGATTTCCAGACAAATAGTATTGTATTTTTGTTAGCCACATATGTGTAAGTCAAAGCAAACTAGTAGTCTGTAACATGCATTATATTATATTGATAGTTGAAATCACTCCCAAAGACTGGAACTTGAAACCATCAGTGGAATGTTCCAGCTACTGTACTGATCATTTTCCCACAGGAACATCAATTGCTGAAACTGTATAGGAACTGCATATGCATAACCTAAACTAATTGAAATGACTACTATACTTCTTTAAGATTCTATCAATATAAATGTAATATTGTAATGACTTGATATTTTGCAAATAGTGAGAAGTTTGTTGAAAAACCTGTTCAAAATGTGGTTAAGATTACATTTGGTAAAATAAAATGTACTTTTCATTCTCATAAATATTGTGCTTTTTCATGCAGGGGGTGTGCGTTTGCTCAAGGGATGCACCAAGAATTTTAGGGACATGAGAATTAGAAGAAATAAGCAAAAAAAAAAAAATGCAAAATTGCTTGCAAGTTTGCTTTGCTTTCATTTAACTTTGTTCCTATAAATCTACTCATTAGATGTTACAATATAAGAAGTTGGTCTGTTGAATAGATTTTGAGAAATCTCAAGTGGTGTTGTATTGTTCGTGCAGCAATATGTATTTATGATCCCATTACAACTACTGCAAAAAACAAACAAACATTACAACATACTGTAGTAGAATAATACCATTGTATTTTTCTGGGCATCCTGATAAAGTTACGCCACATAAGCATATTTCATTAGCAGCCAGTCTGTGGTTCATCCAAGCATGATGACTCCTGTCTCACAAACCAGCACTACTCAGGACTGGTGACACAGGACAAGCTGTACAGAAAGAACCCTGGCTGGCCACTAATGAGAAGAACTCACATTCAAAAGGAATATGCAGAGCCACTGAGTTAATGGCAGTAATCAATTAAGCCTTAGGCAGCAACCACTTCACAAATTCACAAGCCAAAGATATTGAAAAGCTATTCATCCACATCAAATTTCTGATTTTCCCTTTAGATCATCTCAGCCCATCTTTCTAGATTTTTTTTTTCATTAAAAATAATGTGCTTATTGACAAAATGCATATATAATTTAATTATTCAATTATTGCTGCTTACCGGTCCAAATCTCTAAATCTCTACCCAACACTGTACAGTATATTGAATTCCAAGGTCCATTCCGCCAATCAGACAACTTGACAAGTGTGCCCAATCATACTTATATTCAGTACTGCCAATCATATTAGTGCTTTCACCTCACTTTCAAAATAACATATGTAGACATACTAGGCATTAGTAGCCTGACAAATGGGGCAATGTTATAGGCTGAACATTGTGTTCCAATACATTTTACATTTTAAATGATATCATAGGAACGAATGACTTAATGACGCGACATTATTGCATTGCTGCCAACATGTAAGCTTTAGCATATTAGTCATGACTCAGTAGATTCTGTGTAGTAGATTAACAAGGGGCGTGCATGCCAAACATAAAGATATTCCATATCCGAAACGGAAATTCATTACAAGCTAATACAAGGTTGTGTCTGGTGAGAGAAACCAGTGAATGTCTAAACAGTTTTCTAAGGTGAAAACACGTTTTTAATAAATGACAATAAATAAAAAATCACCCCCTTTAGCAACGATGGTATCAGGGGGTATAAAACAGGTAACAGTCCTGAAATAATAAAGACAGAAACCACATAAATCCAGCACGCAACTGTGCTCTCTGATCCCTCCATGCACGCAACTGTGCTCTCTGATCCCTCCGTGCATGAAACTGTGCTCTCTGATCCCTCCGTGCACGCAACTGTGCTCTCTGATCCCTCCGTGCACACAACGGTGCTCTCTGATCCCTCCGTGCATGCAACTGTGCTCTCTGATCCCTCTGTGCACAAAACGGTGCTCTCTGATCCCTCCATGCACGCAACTGTGCTCTTTGATCCCTCCGTGCACGCAACTGTGCTCTCTGATCTTTCCATGCACGCAACTGTGCTCTCTGATCCCTCCGTGCACGCAACCGTGCTCTCTGATCCCTCCGTGCACACAACGGTGCTCTCTGATCCCTCCGTGCACGCAACTGTGCTCTCTGATCCCTCTGTGCACAAAACGGTGCTCTCTGATCCCTCCATGCATGCAACTGTGCTCTTTGATCCCTCCGTGCACGCAACTGTGCTCTCTGATCCCTCCGTGCACGCAACTGTGATCTCTGATCCCACCGTGCACGCAACTGTGCTCTCTGATCCCTCGGTGCACGAAACAGTGCTCTCTGATCCCTCTGTGCACGCAACTGTGCTCTCTGATCCCTCTGTGCACGCAACTGTGCTCTCTGATCCCTCCGTGCACACAACGGTGCTCTCTGATCCCTCCGTGCATGCAACTGTGCTCTCTGATCCCTCCGTGCACAAAACAGTGCTCTCTGATCCCTCCATGCACGCAACTGTGCTCTTTGATCCCTCCGTGCACGCAACTGTGCTCTCTGATCCCTCGGTGCACGAAACAGTGCTCTCTGATCCCTCCGTGCACGAAACTGTGCTCTCTGATCCCTCCGTTCACGCAACTGTGCTCTCTGATCCCTCCGTGCACACAACGGTGCTCTTTGATCCCTCCGTGCATGCAACTGTGCTCTCTGATCCCTCTGTGCACAAAACGGTGCTCTCTGATCCCTCCATGCACGCAACTGTGCTCTTTGATCCCTCCGTGCACGCAACTGTGCTCTCTGATCCCTCCGTGCACGCAACTGTGCTCTCTGATCCCTCCGTGCACGAAACTGTGCTCTCTGATCCCTCCGTGCACGCAACTGTGCTCTCTGATCCCTCCGTGCACACAACGGTGCTCTCTGATCCCTCCGTGCATGCAAATGTGCTCTCTGATCCCTCTGTGCACAAAACTGTGCTCTCTGATCCCTCCATGCACGCAACTGTGCTCTTTGATCCCTCCGTGCACGCAACTGTGCTCTCTGATCCCTCCATGCACGCAACTGTGCTCTCTGATCCCTCCGTGCACACAACGGTGCTCTCTGATCCCTCCGTGCACGCAACTGTGCTCTTTGATCCCTCCATGCACGCAACTGTGCTCTCTGATCCCTCAGTGCACGAAACGGTGCTCTCTGATCCCTCCGTGCATGCAACTGTGCTCTCTGATCCCTCTGTGCACAAAACGGTGCTCTCTGATCCCTCCATGCACGCAACTGTGCTCTTTGATCCCTCTGTGCACGCAACTGTGCTCTCTGATCCCTCGGTGCACGAAACAGTGCTCTCTGATCCCTCCGTGCACGCAACTGTGCTCTCTGATCCCTCCGTGCACACAACGGTGCTCTCTGATCCCTCCGTGCACGAAACTGTGCTCTCTGATCCCTCCGTGCACGCAACTGTGCTCTCTGATCCCTCCGTGCACACAACGGTGCTCTCTGATCCCTCCGTGCATGCAAATGTGCTCTCTGATCCCTCTGTGCACAAAACTGTGCTCTCTGATCCCTCCATGCACGCAACTGTGCTCTTTGATCCCTCCGTGCACGCAACTGTGCTCTCTGATCTTTCCATCCACGCAACTGTGCTCTTTGATCCCTCCGTGCACGCAACTGTGCTCTCTGATCTTTCCATGCACGCAACTGTGCTCTCTGATCCTTCCGTGCACGCAACTGTGCTCTTTGATCCCTCCGTGCACGCAACTGTGCTCTCTGATCTTTCCATCCACGCAACTGTGCTCTTTGATCCCTCCGTGCACGCAACTGTGCTCTCTGATCTTTCCATCCACGCAACTGTGCTCTTTGATCCCTCCGTGCACGCAACTGTGCTCTCTGATCTTTCCATGCACGCAACTGTGCTCTCTGATCCTTCCGTGCACGAAACAGTGCTCTCTGATCCCTCCGTGCACGCAACTGTGCTCTCTGATCCCTCCGTGCACGCAACTGTGCTCTCTGATCCCTCCGTGCACGCAACTGTGCTCTCTGATCCCTCCGTGCACGCAACTGTGCTCTCTGATCCCTCCGTGCACACAACTGTGCTCTCTGATCCCTCCGTGCACGCAACTGTGCTCTCTGATCCCTCCGTGCACAAAACTGTGCTCTCTGATCCCTCCATGCACGCAACTGTGCTCTTTGATCCCTCCGTGCACGCAACTGTGCTCTCTGATCTTTCCATCCACGCAACTGTGCTCTTTGATCCCTCCGTGCACGCAACTGTGCTCTCTGATCTTTCCATGCACGCAACTGTGCTCTCTGATCCTTCCGTGCACGCAACTGTGCTCTTTGATCCCTCCGTGCACGCAACTGTGCTCTCTGATCTTTCCATCCACGCAACTGTGCTCTTTGATCCCTCCGTGCACGCAACTGTGCTCTCTGATCTTTCCATGCACGCAACTGTGCTCTCTGATCCCTCGGTGCACGCAACTGTGCTCTCTGATCCCTCCGTGCACGCAACTGTGCTCTCTGATCCCTCCGTGCACACAACGGTGCTCTCTGATCCCTCCGTGCACGAAACTGTGCTCTCTGATCCCTCCGTGCACGCAACTGTGCTCTCTGATCCCTCCGTGCACACAACGGTGCTCTCTGATCCCTCTGTGCATGCAAATGTGCTCTCTGATCCCTCTGTGCACAAAACTGTGCTCTCTGATCCCTCCATGCACGCAACTGTGCTCTTTGATCCCTCCGTGCACGCAACTGTGCTCTCTGATCTTTCCATCCACGCAACTGTGCTCTTTGATCCCTCCGTGCACGCAACTGTGCTCTCTGATCTTTCCATCCACGCAACTGTGCTCTTTGATCCCTCCGTGCACGCAACTGTGCTCTCTGATCTTTCCATGCACGCAACTGTGCTCTCTGATCCTTCCGTGCACGAAACAGTGCTCTCTGATCCCTCCGTGCACGCAACTGTGCTCTCTGATCCCTCCGTGCACGCAACTGTGCTCTCTGATCCCTCCGTGCACACAACGGTGCTCTCTGATCCCTGCGTGCATGCAACTGTGCTCTCTGATCCCTCTGTGCACAAAACGGTGCTCTCTGATCCCTCCATGCACGCAACTGTGCTCTTTGATCCCTCTGTGCACGCAACTGTGCTCTCTGATCCCTCCGTGCACGAAACAGTGCTCTCTGATCCCTCCGTGCGCGCAACTGTGCTCTCTGATCCCTCCGTGCACACAACGGTGCTCTCTGATCCCTCCGTGCACGCAACTGTGCTCTTTGATCCCTCCATGCACGCAACTGTGCTCTCTGATCCCTCAGTGCACGAAACGGTGCTCTCTGATCCCTCCGTGCATGCAACTGTGCTCTTTGATCCCTCCGTGCACGCAACTGTGATCTCTGATCCCACCGTGCACGCAACTGTGCTCTCTGATCCCTCGGTGCACGAAACAGTGCTCTCTGATCCCTCCGTGCACGCAACTGTGCTCTCTGATCCCTCCGTGCACGCAACTGTGCTCTCTGATCCCTCCGTGCACACAACGGTGCTCTCTGATCCCTCCGTGCATGCAACTGTGCTCTCTGATCCCTCTGTGCACAAAACGGTGCTCTCTGATCCCTCCATGCACGCAACTGTGCTCTTTGATCCCTCCGTGCACACAACTGTGCTCTCTGATCTTTCCATCCACGCAACTGTGCTCTTTGATCCCTCCGTGCACGCAACTGTGCTCTCTGATCCCTCCGTGCACGCAACTGTGCTCTCTGATCCCTCCGTGCACGCAACTGTGCTCTTTGATCCCTCCATGCACGCAACTGTGCTCTCTGATCCCTCCGTGCACACAACGGTGCTCTCTGATCCCTCCGTGCACGCAACTGTGCTCTTTGATCCCTCCGTGCACGCAACTGTGATCTCTGATCCCACCGTGCACGCAACTGTGCTCTCTGATCCCTCGGTGCACGAAACAGTGCTCTCTGATCCCTCCGTGCACGCAACTGTGCTCTCTGGTCCCTCCGTGCACAAAACGGTGCTCTCTGATCCCTCCGTGCACGCAACTGTGCTCTCTGATCCCTCTGTGCACGCATCTGTACTCTCTGATCCCTCCATGCACGCAACTGTGCTCTCTGATCCCTCAGTGCACGAAACTGTGCTCTCTGATCTTTCCATGCACGCAACTGTGCTCTCTGATCCCTCCGTGCACGCAACTGTGCTCTCTGAATCCTCCGTGCACGCAACTGGGCTCTCTGATCCCTCCGTGCACGCAACTGTGCTCTCTGTTCCCTCCGTGCACAAAACGGTGCTCTCTGATCCCTCCGTGCACGCAACTGTGCTCTCTGATCCCTCTGTGCACGCAACTGTACTCTCTGATCCCTCCGTGCACGCAACTGTGCTCTCTGATCCCTCCGTGCACACATCTGTGCTCTCTGATCCCTCCGTGCACGCAACTGTGCTCTCTGATCCCTCAGTGCACGAAATGGTGCTCTCTGGTCCCTCCGTGCACTCAACTGTGCCTTCTGATCCCTCAGTGCACGAAACGGTGCTCTCTGATCCCTCCGTGCACGCAACTGTGCTCTCTGATCCCTCAGTGCACGAAACGGTGCTCTCTGATCCCTCCGTGCACACAACTGTGCTCTTTGATCCCTCAGTGCACGAAACGGTGCTCTCTGATCCCTCCGTGCACGCAACTGTGCTCTCTGATCCCTCTGTGCACTCAACTGTGCTCTCTGGTCCCTCCGTGCACGAAACGGTGTGCTGGTGTCCAGGAGTTCTTGGGCTGTGGGGTGCTGTCTCTGTGCACGCAATCGTGTTGTGCTTCCACCAGGTCTGTGGTGCTGTGCTGTGCTGTGCTGTGCCATGAGGAGAGTGCTTTGTGAGTATGCTGGCTCACTGGCTACAGCTCTGCTCTCAGTCCTCTGAAACAAAAGCAAAACAAAAACCACACAGCTCTCCAGTGCGTTATGTATTATTCAGCGTAAGGGGCTTTGCTTCCACAGCTGCACCCCTTTTATATTACTAAACTCCCCATGACCAGCCTGATACCACGCTCTATCCAACCGCGGTGCGGCCCGCAGCTGATCACAATGGACTTGTCTAGTAATGCAGCTATGCATTTTCTCCAAGATGGCCGACTTCCGGTTTCGCCCTACCATTGAGTTCGGCCACCTCTGGAACAGCGCATCCCCCAAGCGCCCTTCCTGGTTGGGAGGTAGACTTACAGTGTAGAATCCTTCTCTCCTTGTCATGCTATATTCATTGAACATAGCATGATACTCAGTCAATATCCTTGTATTGCGGTAAGGGTGCTGATGAACCCTTTTGTTCTCTGCACCTGGAGACCGGGGCTTGATACTCAGTCACTATCCTTGTACTGTGGTAAGGGTGCTGACGAACCCTTTTGTTCTCTGCACCTGGAGACCGGGGCTTGATACTCAGTCACTATCCTTGTACTGTGGTAATGGTGCTGACAAACCCTTTTGTTCTCTGCACCTGGAGACCGGGGCTTGATACTCAGTCACTATCCTTGTACTGTGGTAAGGGTCTCTGCACCTGGAGACCGGGGCTTGATACTCAGTCACTATCCTTGTACTGTGGTAAGGGTGATGACGAACCCTTTTGTTCTCTGCACCTGGAGACCGGGGCTTGATACTCAGTCACTATCCTTGTACTGTGGTAAGGGTCTCTGCACCTGGAGACCGGGGCTTGATACTCAGTCACTATCCTTGTGGTAAGGGTGCTGACAAATCCTTCCAGCAGTTCCTGACATTGGCACTCGGTGGATTCAGTCCCCAACCCCGGTTGACCATCAGCTGGAATTGCATTTTATTTAGCAGACACCTTTATCCAAGGCGACTTACAGAGACTAGGGTGTGTGAGCTATGCATCAGCTGCAGAGTCACTTACAATTACGTCTCACCCGAAAGACGGAGCACAAGGAGGTTAAGTGACTTGCTCAGGGTCACACAATGAGTCAGTAGCTGAGGTGGGATTTGAACCGGGGACCTCCTGGTTACATGCCCTTTTCTTTAACCACTGGACCACACAGCCTCCTATTTAATGGATGCACTGCTCCCACGCTGAGTACTGTTTTCCTGCATAACAATACACTAGCAACGAGTGTTTGCGCGGTGGGCAGGTTTAGTAAAGGGGTGAAGGAGCTGATCACATAAAGGCATTGTGAAATCATGATTAAGGAGAGACAGGAAAGGTGAATCCCATTTAAGTGCAGTATGTTAAACACGATGCCTCCAGTTGCGCCTCCAGTGCAGTACGTTGTGTTCTACTCATTTATAACACAGGACAGGAGGATACAATAGATTAGGATTCAGACAAACTGTTTCAAGGAACCATCATTCTTTCTAGAAATTGCAATTTCTTTCAGTTCACTTAAATATGGCATAAGCGAACTGTTGAGACAACATACTCAGAATCCACAAGTCTTGTCTTCATGAACGAATGATTTTTGTGAAAATTAGTGAAATAAATCTTCAGTCAAAAGGTTAAACTGTTGGTAGAGAGAGACAAATGTTTCATAACAGTCAAGGGGGTAGCTATGTGCTGACATATCAAGCAGATCTGCTGTAATGATAGGTTGCAGCTGCTACAAGCCTAAAGGCTGTCACTGATCACAGGTGATGACGGCTAAGGGGGGAAACCTTTTTTTCAATTTTATAATTAAAACATATGTAACCTTGTTTTCATTTTTTTTAAATAACTGAAGATATTTATGTTTAAAACATCATTTTAAAAAGTGATTTAATGTTTTCAACTCAACCTCTTCTAGATACTCACGATTTGGTTTCTGTTTAGTTATGGTCTACATGTCAGGGAAAATGCTGACAAGGGGACACACCATTCATTTTCTATTGATGATTTGCACCTGATGTCACAAGTCACGTGCCAGCAGCTTGTCGGCCATTTTGGACTTCAAAAACCTTCAGACGGCATATTAACAGCCTGTTCACCAGTGTTTTAAAAAACTAAAATAGAAGATGGTTGTAGTGTGTTGTGCTGTTGGATGCAGCAATAGACAAGGCCAAAAGCTGAATCTATCATTTTACCACATACCAAAAGATGCTGAGAGACGAGAAAGATGGATTACTGCCATACATCGTAAAAACTGGAAGCCAACAACGTACAGTCGTTTATGCAGCGAACACTTCATAGCAGGTAAGATTAACAGTTATGTTGTAATTCAAATTAACCTCTATATATTTTTCATAATCATGTTAAAAATAGATTTTTTTTGTCACTGAAATGTTTATTTATTTTAATGTGTAGGGTTCCCGCCAAGTCGTTGATGGGTCAGTTTTTTGTTGTTGAGTCGAAATTTCTAGCGTTTATTATGTATATAAAATACTGTACACTTTGCAATCAAGTTGGTCTTATATAATGCGCTTATCATACTACAGTGTTTGCCCTACCATTCGGGCACAATCACGGGACACTTTCAGACAGAACGGGATTTTAATCTTGCTGCTAAATTGAAATAAATTAACGTGTTAATTAGCCCTACATCTTTGCTAAAATGAATCCTATTGCCGAATTACTGTGCGCAACAAACAAGTCATTCTAATCAGTTCAACATACTGCCTCTGAACAGCTGAGCAATGTTACTGATTGGGAGAGTAATTGTACGCTTTAGCGATTTATTATTAACAAACAGAAAGTAAGTGACTTTTACATATTAGTGTTTGCAAATAAATAAATTAAATATTATTATTATAATTAATAATCATGAAATACATGAAAAGTAATAGATTGTATTCATTATTATTATAATTATACAATTGTTTGCCGTGCATGGTAATTAAGCACCATCATTAATTTGATCGAATGCATCAGAGCTAATTAACATGTTATTTTCTCTGTTTTAAGTAGTCTTTTTAAAATCCTGTTCTGTCTCAGCGTCCTGGGATTGTGGGGCCAGGTGGCAACCCTATCAGTAAGCAATATTATTTTCATTTGTATTTTAAATAAAGTGCACACCCTCAGAATGGCGAGATTCTTACACAACAATGTAACCCTATAATTCGTATAACTTAAAAACATAACAAAACTACAACAACAAAAACCTCTGAATTCTTCTTTGTAATTCTGGTCTTATATTTCCTTTGGCTATATTAGTGGTGTCACTGTCATTGGTAGTTTATCAAGTGAAATTGAGACGTGATTACCTTAGCCATGATAAGATGACGGACGCGTCCCCCTGGTATTAGCCACTGATGCAAACATGTCACCCATCCTGATACGAAATACAGGTATGCATCAAGGCTTTTGTATGCCTTATCTTGGCCGGTGTATGGGTAGATGTTGTTTATTACATACTGATATATATATCGTGAGGCGTGAAGTCAGGCAGGGATGTCCTGTCGCACTTGACAACCTCAGAGAAGAGACCAGCTGGCAGCAAATACACATCATTTTGAAGCCCGACGAGCAGAATTTTCTCGATGTATCTATCTATCTATTCATCGGACAATGTCAAGTATGGTTTTTCGGACTGCATGAATTGAAAAAAAAAGTTTAAAAAAAAAAAGTTCAACGTCTTCGAGGTTGTCAATAGGACGTCCAAAGCTTTTTGACATCCAAAATGGCCGACCACACTTAAGTCACGTGATTTGGTGACGTATGTGCAAATCATCAATAGCGAGTTTTAGAAATGCAGAGCAGATCTGCCTTGCTAAGTGACAGAGCTGGAAACAAATCAAAGCCATTGTAAACAAGCAGCCCGAGCTTTCCCCATCCGTCTGTGAATGGATCCCTGTTGTTTATTATATACAGTAATGATTTAGATCGAGGGATAATTAGCAAGCTTGGGGGAGTGGTCAACCGTGGCAAGGCTGAGGCCTGCCCCTGTAAAATATAGTTTTGTTTCATTTTAAATATGGTTTGTATGATTAATTGGTTTGTATGGATATGGCAGGACTAGGAGGTTAAACTTCGCAATCTGCCTAATTGAAAAGAATGTGCAGTAGGTGGCCAGGTGTCAATTGAAGAATTGACAAGCAATTAATCCTGGTCACCTGCCGTTAAAAACAGCTGGAAAGCCAGTCCTTTGTTCTGTGCTGCATTCCATATATCCTCTCGCACTAGGGCTACAATTGCTGGTACTCTAGTGGTGGCCACCAACACTGCAACTGCAACTGTTCCAATGTCAAACCTTCTGTGTCTCTCTTGTCTCTCAATGGATACCCACTCAGTACACCCCTGTTACACCGACTATCAAGGAAATCCAAAGGGATTTTGACTGCATACAGAACTGGGCAGAAAAGTGGCAAATGAAATAAATGTAGGATCCAAATACCAAACAGTTGGTATAGAACTTGAATGAGTAATTGTGGCAAAGTGGTGAGTGAATACAGGTGAGTGCGGTGCAGAGCGTATACAAAACAGACAGACAATGATTTCCAGGTGCAAGGGTGTTTATTGATTTAATTAACAATGTCCAGAGCCTTATGGCAAACACCTGTAAATAATAATGTTGGAGTGATACAGCGGCATGTATCACTCGGTATTTGTAATTCCCCGGGTTTGACCCGTAACCAAAAGTCCAGTTTTACACACCAACACTAAACACAAAACACAAAACACAGTTCTTAGTGATAGTGAATACATGCAAGTGGTGTAATACAGTTCTCTGTGAAATGCAGGGTTGAAAGTGATGTCAGGGTTTATGCTGGCTTTTGCTACAGCTCCGGATCATGCAACTGGTCCTCTATTAAAAAACAGACGACAGTTAACAAAACACTAACAAACACAAGACAAAACTCACGGTTCACGATACAGCACACAGACTCCTTGTAGGTTGTCAACACTAACCATTTACAAAGGAACAGATCACTTACACTAAGTCCCCTATTTATATCCGCTCCTCCAATCCTCGGATGCCACACCGTTTACCATCGGGGTCATTGAGTTTGGATACCGTAGCTGGGCACCATTCGATCTCTGTCACAGTAATAATGTAGACTCATGCTGTCAACAACCAAAAAGGCAAGCAGAATGCAGAATTGCTACTTACAAAATACAAATAATACCGGATTGTTTTCAAAAGACTGCAGGTTTCAAGATTCACCTGCTCACTTCAACAGAGGTAACCTGTCATTCAAATACTGCCACCTAATCAATGGAGGAGAATGAGATGCAGATTCACTTTTTTCTTAAATGGCTGGTAAACAACATATGTTCTTAGACTATTATTTATTAGGAGATACACTTTCAAGACACATGGTCATGACCACAGTTGAGAATAAAACGATAAATATAGGCACAATTAAAAAAAATACCAATGAGCTTCGGATTGATCAGAGTTGCCTCAAGCAGTTCATTAACACTAGAACCGCCATGTGGGTCAGTTTGACCCATTTTTCATTTAAAATGTTAATTACTCTTCCGTTATAAATCGTATGTGTATGTCCGTTTTTGGCTTTTCCTAAATATATGAATTAAATATCCTGACAGAGTTTGATAGCCAGAATCGCAAAAATTATATAGTTATAAGCAGTTCTACCTTGAACTGCCACGTGGGTCAATGTGACCCATGCATTACAATACATGTCTTTTTTTCAATATAATGTAAGTATATATATATATATATATATATATATATATATATATATATATATATATATATATATATATATATATATATATATATATATTGTAAATGCAGCAAACAAGACACACCTCCTCCTAGCACACATTTTTATATTTTTTATTTCAAGCCTTTGTTTGTAGACTGACTACAAGACAGAGATTGCTATGATTGTGGGTTTGTTAAGATGCCAACTCAGTGAAAGCCTAGTTGCTTATTTTTCAACGTACCTGGGAGACAACTATCCTTCGTTTTGTTCCAAAAATGCAAATGGGAATATATCAGAAGGAAATATTTAATCTTGAAAGTAGTCATTTTGATTGGAATACGTCAAGTTGCATTCAGATGCACACAGCAAACTGAAATGACAGGTAGGATAACAACTTATGTGCCTAATATGAAACATATGTTATATATTCTTTTTTTCATATTAGTTTTAGAAAAAAAAAAAGATTTTGGTTTTACAGGTTTGTATGTACCAGTTTACATGTGTTTACACAATAGTGTTGAATGGAACTGCCTATTGGCAGATTTGACATAAAATGCTCAGAAATACCTACCAAAGGCAGGCAACATCCCAAAAGTATCAGTTGGTGGCCATCTTCGAATTGAAAGGGAACATACTTCAAAGTAGCCCCTATATTAGCATAATCCACACAGATGTAACGGTTATTAACTTGTCGTGTGCATTTACCACATACTACTCTTTCTCACTGGGCATAGATATCACTTTGCAGTTTTCTGATCGAAATGTTTCTGCCAAAGCTCTGTGGCTAGCATCAAGATGAAATCTCTCCTACTGATATTTTCCCTGATGAATTCCTTGTACAAAACAAAGGAATTGATGGCTGCCCTGTCCAGTACATTAAAATACAGCAACTGGACACCGGTGATTGCTTTCACTGAGTGCAGGTGGTGGAAACTCTCTTCTCGCTTTGTTCACTGTTCCAACCAGGCTGTTTTTTTTTCTTGAACTGTTTTGCTAATTACAGTGAAATAAAAAAAAAATGTTGTTGGTAACATTCATCCTTTTTGCTAAGTACGGTTACATCAGTAGCACATTGTCACCCAGTCTGACCAGCTGGGCGAGTTTCATCTTTGCACAGGTAGGGGTAGGGTCCGCTACCAGCAAAACTTGATCCGAAATTTGACAGGTTTGTTTGACATGTATTGTGTCCAGCGACACAGTGCTTTTGTTGGAAACAGCTGCTTGTCCGTGTAATGTTTTATGTTAAGCTTGAAGCAGGCAATTCTGTTTTAAATGATGTTGTTCCAAATTTCTGATGCCAAGGCAAATATATCTGTAGTTGCTCTCAAATCAAAATGCAAAAATCTCAAGATTTCTATCAAAATTCTTGTAATAGTAATATTATAAGACAACTGACTATATATGCTCACGTAGACAGCCAGACGGCAGTTCTCCAAGGAATTGATAGGATTACAATAGAAAATTGAATAACACATGTGCTCATAACTTTTATTTTTGCAATTATGCCTTTCAAACGGCGTCAGGGTATTTAATACATGTATTTAGGAAAAGTCTAGAACAGACAACAGAGTATCTTTAACACACGCAGGGTAATTTAAATTTTAAAAGTGAAAACTGTCACTTTTGGTGGTTCTAGTGTTAAGCACAGCACAGAAACCAGAACCAGGGGACACAGTTGGAAATTAGGTAGAGATAGACTTAGGACAGATGGATAAGCATAGATGGGGCAAATGGCCACCTTTAAGTGGTAAATTTCCTTATGTTCTTGTGAGATCAGCCATAAAAAATATTATATTAAAAAAAGATCTGTTCCCTAAATGTGTAATAAAATGAAAAAAGAAAAATGTGGAAGCATGGCCTATTGTACTTGGAAAGCTCTTTGGTCACTGGCAAGAGTGGAAGCATGTGTAATGGCCCCTGTGTGTTACAGGTATATTTTGTGTTTTGTTTTGGAAGTTGTTTCTAAGGTGATTCTATTTTTACTGCAACAGTTTCCAAGGGGAAATGGGATAATATGCTGGATGTTTGAATTTGGAACTTAGGCCCCACTGTTTAGGAAAGCTTTTCAACTGCTATGTCATTTATTGGTTTCGGCACAGCTACACTCTCCTTGGTGGGTTTTTTTTTGTTTTCTTAAGTGGTTTCACACTGAACTTGAATGCCCAAATGACAGGCTTTCTATTGTCAGTGTGTGTTGAAGAGTAGTGATTAATGAGGAATTTTTCATCTTTGGGTACTAAAGCACACCATCTGCTTATTTTTTCTGTCTCCTGGGTTTTGGAGAACATGTAAAATCATTGGTACTGTGAGAACACTAATGAGCTGGTGTATATGTAGCTGGTTCATTGTTTTGAAAGCCACTTAACACTAGAACAACCGCATTTATAGGCATACCTAGAACAACCATGGCCAGTCAATTTGACCGGGGTATTAAAAACAACAATATTATTATAATGAAAGGACAAACAATTGAAAATAAGTTGTAATTTTATTCAGGAACATCATATAAAGCATCTACACAATCGAAACAATGTAAATAAACAGGCATTTGAACAGAAATGTGTTTATATACAGACATATTACATTACACGCATCCTCAAAAAGTGGTAAAAAATGAAATAAAGAAATATTTGAAAATCAATTTGTGTATATACAGGTATATCATATACATACAAAACTGTACAACTGAAATGATGTAAATAAGTATCCATTTTTTTTTAATTTTTTATAAATGGGTTTATATTGCCTACATAACATAGCTCATCCGAAGCTGTGTGTTTATACACAGACATACTATAATCAAAATGACATGAATAAATAAACATTTGAGCAGAATGGGCTTCATTTACAATTCTTTACAAAGTCTAAGAGCTGGCACAAATCACACAGTGCACTTACCGCATTGTCCGTTTTTTGCTGCATCAGAATCTTGTTTGGTAAAATTTGCAGTAATTCCAAACACTCTTTTCTGTCCTGCTTCTTCAGCGATCCATTTGCAATGTGTATTGGGGTAACACTGAATTGCTTAACAAAACTTGTGACTTCTAGTAACCAGTGCAGACAGACAGCCTGGTGCCGTGAGCTGTCAAGGCTGATTGATGGGCTATCAGAGGCTCATTGAAACAATAGAAATGTCAACAGAGCTCACTTGAGGAATGCAGACTGATATAATCAAACTTCAATACAGCTGCAAGTCCCGACTGAGAAACACAAATAATACCACAACATTTAATTGTATGGAGCGCCATTTGTGCCAAAACTATCCGGCCATTAGTTTGTAAATTTTTTTGTCAATTCGTGAGTTGGTCAATTTGTCCAGCAATTCGTCCATAAATTTGTCAATTCATACAGTAATTCATAAACGTATTTGTTGATTCATCTAATAATTAATTAATTAATTAGTCAATTCATTAATACGAAAGGCTGTACGGACCTGCAAATTTCCAATCAACCAGACAAACTTCCAACTGTCAATCTCGCACTGTGCTGAAAACACTGCAACCTTTCTAGCCAATGGGAGCACACATTAATATTTTAATCAACGAAAATCCAGCCTCACTCAAAACTGCTTCAGCCAATAATATTTAGAAGGGCGTTTCAAAAGATATTCTATTTAACAAGATACTCAACATGGTGAAAACCAGCAACATTTCGTAACCTGCATTGACTCTCCATAGAATTTCTTTGCCTAACTCTCTATATACTGCTTTGCGCAGTGAGACGGATGTCTCCATTGAAAATCAGCCGAGTCGAGTATCTTACACACAAGTACAATGATATTGTGCATAGTTACAATGTACTTAATGTGTGCATCTTTTTGCATGATATAACCCTAATCATAACCCTTTTCTGATGCAACTGTGTACATATGTGTATCGTGCAAAAGGACTGACACATTAAGTACATTGTAACTGTGCATAATAGCATTGTAATTATGTGTAAGTACACTTGTATTTATTAAGTAACTACTATGCAAATACACAGTAGTAAGAAGTCTTTGTGTTACTATTGTTGAGAACAGACAAGGTTTTACTGTAGGAAACTATTTACTTTTCACTTCAAGTAATGGTGATATCACGTAGATTATCAGGCAACCCAAACCAGTGGACACATTTATTTAGTAGCATAATAATATTTTCCAATTAAGAAAGAAATACTATGCAAATAACACACTGGGGCATATTCATAAATAATTTACCACTGTCAATAATCTACCACTGTATACAAAAATGACGATGTGATAATGTTACTGAATTAACAAGAAACAACTAAGATGCATGTAAGAGTTCTTAAATGTACCTCCTGTGTTACTTGCATGAAGCCTTTTAACATTAAAATGGTTTTCTTTTTAGAAAAAGGGTGTCTAGCTTAGCATAGTGGTAAATGCTTTGTGAATATGATCCAGTGTTCCGTTTTGTATTTTTGGATTACAGGGCTCCCCCTTTATAATGCTGTAGTCGGGAGCCATAGGCAAGAGGCTGTGCAACGTGTGTTCTGTATTAGAATGAGAATGCAGCGCTGCTAGGGTATTATGGGGCTACAGTATATAAAGGCCTCTTATAATGAGGGAGCACTGCAATGAGATCCAGGATTCTTACATTTGAATATACATTTGTAGTACTTCAGTCGGTCATTGCCCAGTTTTGGTGGAAAGTTAAACAAGGAATAGGGCAAAGCTGATCTTGGCTGAAGGAGAATGGTAGATGGATATTAAATGCCACTTGGTACTCTATGTTTAGACCTCAACATTTACAAGGACGTATTGTACCCTTATTATATTGTGTGAAAGGGAGTATTTGTACATGGTTTCTTAATTTCCGCATCAAAACAGGTGATTAACAGTCATACTGCAGGAGAACTGCAAACACCTCAAAAAAAGTTTTCTAGACAGGATCTCTACAGTCGAATATTATTCAAAAACCACACTGTCTGTGCAGATTTAGTTGCTGGTTTTTTAGCAGTCCACATGTTGGGAGTAACTAAGTAACTCATTCTCTTAACAGCCCTGTCCCTTTACAGATTCCATTTTTACACAATTTTATCTTAACAGCAGTGAACTCTTTGTTATAAGTTTAACATAACATTTAATTTAACAAAGTATTAACTTTATTAATTTTGTTAGTGAGTGCTGCCTCCATCTTCACTAACACCAGATTTAAATAGTTGTGGACAAGCCTCACATGTGTTCTGTTACTGGCTTCCATCCTTCAGTGGATTATTGGAATCTAATTTGACAGAAAAAGCAGTTTGATTAATTGGTGATGGAACTGTGAACTTGTAGATTATTGCAATGTAATTATACCTTCAGGGTGTTTATGCAACTGGCTGCTGAAGTCATTCCCATGAAACATATGCATCCAGCAAAATGGCACCAGGGTATTATTCATATTGCTCCAAAATAAATAAAACTATAAACTAAGGTTGGGCGTTTCAAATGTATTTAATAATTGGTTAAAACAGAAGCAGCGATATCTAATCAAATAACAGTTTGCAGCCAAGTTAACATAAAAGGTCCAGCCATTTAAAAATGTGGCATCTACAAAAGGGGCCAAGCTATATACAAAAAATGGCCAGCCCAAAAAGTTAAACCAGTCACAATTGGGGCAAACTTGGACCCTACTTTTTATTTAAGTGTCTGCACTTTGCAAAATTTGCAAAGACAAACCAAGGAAGTTTTGCTGCAATGTTTTTTTTATTTTTTTTATTTAGCAGACGCCTTTATCCAAGGCGACTTACAGAGACTAGGGTGTGTGAACTATGCATCAGCTGCAGAGTCACTTACAATTACGTCTCACCCGAAAGACGGAGCACAAGGAGGTTAAGTGACTTGCTGAGGGTCACACAGTGAGTCAGTGGCTGAAATGGGATTTGAACCGGGGACCTCCTGGTTACAAGCCCTTTTCTTTAACCACTGGACCATACAGCCTCCTATGACCAAATGACCAAAGTTTTAATTGTTTTATTCACTGGTGGTTTTAGTTGTACACTGCTTTAGTTGCACTATCTATTGTATTTTTACACTATGTGTTATTTATTATTATACCCAAAGGGAGGCCCCAATAAGGCACGGTTGGGACCTTAATTGTAGTCAGGTGCAAGCCATCAGCGCCACTTGATTACTTCCCCTATATAACCGGAACAAAAAGAACAGGAAGAGGGAGAACACGGGGAACACACTAGAACTGGACTGGGGCCATTTTGGACATGGAAGGAAGAGAAGCAGCACAGGAGCTTAAGCAATAAATACATTGGAGAGAAGCAGGAGGAAACAAAACGGCACAACTATATCCAGCGAAGACTCTACGTCACAGAAAAGAAAGTTAAATATTCTTTGCATTGTTGAGATTATGAGAATACTGTTTCACAACAGACTGTGAGTATAACTTATGTTTATTTAAGTGTCCCATCTGATGGATGCTAGTGTTCTAGTTATTGTTAATTGTTACACAACTCCAGTACATAGGGACTGTGAATGGAATAGGTATACTGTCAGACTAGAAGATATCTTTATTGCATTACTAGTGCTGATGCATTGTAGTTTGTCTGTCTCCAGGGCTTGCCTTCTCTTTCCCTCCATTCCAGAAGAAGGATTGCGGAGAAAATGGACTGCTGCATTACCTGCAGACACCCTGATAAGTGAGGCTCTTGTCTACTAGTTAAGTATCAGTGGCCAAGTCAGAAGACTAATGCTCTTGCATGGAGGGACCAAATGCAGGGTGTGTGAATTAGCACTGCTCAGGGTGAGACGGGGAGTGTAGCGTGAGTATTAAAGAAGGATTGCATTCACTGTTTTTCCAGGATTTACGTCACGGAGGGAGGGAGGAAGCACCCCCTGGAGGCGGGCGTGGGATAAAAGTATTTGCAAGGAACCAGTTGAACTTTCGTGGACAAATTAAAGCACCGGCCTTATGGTGAAGACTTTCTGAAGACGACTTTGGAAATTGCTTTTTGTCCTTTTGAGGAACGAGAAACTGCGGCCATTGAGGTCAGGTGACATAATTCATCTACCTCCTAAAAAGTGTGGCCACTCCGCTGGGACTGTTTACGTACCTGAATACTTCCTGTGTGGATATTAAATGATAGTATCCCTTGGAAAACCATTGTGATTTTAGGGGTATAAGTGTTCTTGTTGTTGATATTTCTTTGTGTAAAAGTTGTGTTCTGTTGATTTGTTTGACATAATAATGAACAACCATTTTATTGCATCACCTTTGTGCTCCTGGGGTGGTCCAAACAACCTGTGGCGTATAGGTGGTTATTATAAAAATGATACTTGCCTGTAAAGTCACAAACATAACCCCTGACATTTACACCAAATATAATAACACCAGTACGTGATGTAACTGTTGGTGTAAGTCGGTAAAGCTTGCAGGATAAGAAAAGCTTGCTATTATATACTGACAAACTTGTATAATAATTTAGTATACTATAGATTCTGGTAAATGTCTTTGTGCTAATGTGAAATTTGCACTGCTATTCTTGAAATGAACATCTAAACATTACAGTATGCAACATTACATTTTCACTTGCACACAAATGTCAAAATTGTACTTTAGTTTAAGCTTATTTATATCGGGTAGTTATAATTGTGATAGTGTAGCCTCAAAATAGTATTATTTCACTTGAGTTGATATACCTTTAAGAACTGCAACTGCTTTCCTGTGGAAGCTACAGTATACAACTACTATACAGTAAGGGTTTTGTTTTGCTAGATCTAGGATGGAGGAGGTGTCCATTCTAAATTAAGAATGAGACATTGTTACCGTCTGCCTCCAAACCATTTTCTTCCAATTGGAAATTTGAAGACCTTTTGATAGTATAGTACTTTTGTCCTTGATCTCAAGTCTCTGAGAAATTCAAATACTGAGAGTCAGTATAAATATTACAAAGGGTACAATAAGAACCACCCACTGTTTTTCAGGCAGATAAAGGAATTCTATCCATATACAGTAATAGTGCAAAAACTTCACCATGTAAAGGATTATTTAAATAGATCTACATAAAAAAAAACTTATTTAGCTTGATATGTATGCTACATTTCATTCCTTTTGATTTACTGCTTCCTGTCAATTATATGTTCTGTTTCTCTCATGCATAAAAAGAAAACAAACTCTGCTTATCTTCAAATAGCATCATCAAATGGATTCCTGGACCGTGGTCATTTTGATGTATTACATACATGAATCCAGTTTTGCTTTTAGAATCTAGGCAAGTGATACAAAGAGATTCCCCAAGCATCTGTCACTTTGATTCCTCTGGTATCTCATCTCTAAAAATCTTCTTTTATTAATTATCTAGTCAGTGTTGGGATATTTTATTTATGATGTTGTTTTCCTCCAATCCTCAAATGAGATGGAATGCATTTGGCACGCACAATTAATCCTTCGACGCCTAGGTAGAATGACCATATTTGGGCTTGAATATGACCACTTTGTGTTTAGTGCGTGTAGTTTGGAAACCTTTCATCACAAATTAAAACCCAATACATCTTTAGAAATGCCTTTAGTAGCTGTCTACAGTGATATAATATATTTTATTGTGAAATGTGTTATGTTTTTATATATTGTGAGGAAAGAGCAGTGTCACCTTTAAGAAATGGCGACACTGTGGGAAAAACTACACAACCCAGAAACCCGAGCACCAATTGATTGGGAGGGGTTACTGGGTTTATAAGGAAGCAGGGCAGAACAATCGGGGCGATGTGTGATCGTGGGGGAACACTGCCTGATTGTCCTGCTCAGAGAAGCCTGAAAACTCCGTTTGATATCAGAAAATAGCGTAAAGTGAACGCTTGCATTACGTTATTAGCTCAGTATTCAGTTTAAAGTCGAGTGCGTTTTTCCTCTTGGTGAGGTAGTCTTTTGTTTTGTTTTGTTAAGTCTATTTATTTTCTGAAGTGGTTCTAGCTGGAGTTCGTATTAGTTACACAGTGTTTAATTTAAAAAGGTACCGCGGTCTGCCGCGGTGTTTAGTTGTGCGCTGTCACAGTGTTGTGTTATGACGCGGGACCTGGATATATATATATATGGATTGTTCACGCGCTGCAGGGACAGCGAACTGTACTCAGAAATAACTGAATCACCAGACTTTATTTCAAGACACTGTTTATTGTGGGATGGACATGAGTCATATGGCATATAGTTTACACGGGAAGTGCGGGTACCCTGCGTCTGCGTAGGGACTCAACTTCCACCCGTGGACGTCTGGGGACTTGGCTGCAGGGGACCTTTCCCCACAGCCCGGATACAATTATATACGATTCTTGTTCACTTCTCTTGGCGTCTGTGGTCACCTTAACTGTGTTCCTGAATCCCTTCTTCAGAGGGGGCCCGTCCCACATTTACTTGTGTAGCAGGATTGCTCCACCAGAGGGAGCCTGTCCTGTACTTACCTGTGTTATAGGATCACTCCAGCAGAGGAAGCCTGTCCTGTACTTACCAGTGTTATAGGATCACTCCAGCAGAGGGAGCATGTCCTGTACTTACCAGTGTTATAGGATCACTCCAGCAGAGGGAGCATGTCCTGTACTTACCAGTGTTATAGGATCACTCCAGCAGAGGGAGCATGTCCTGTACTTACCTGTTGTTATAGGATCACTCCAGCAGAGGGAGCCTGTCCTGTACATACCGGTGTTATAGGATCACTCCAGTAGAGGGAGCACGTCTTGTACTTACCTGTGTTACAGGATCACTCCAGCAAAGGGAGTTGGTCCTGCGCTCACTGGTGTCGAGGTTCACTCCGGTGGACTTGGACTCTTCCAGTTGGATCTTGCACAGGACGAACCTGTAGGTCTGTAGTAGTCTTGAAGTAGCTTAGAGAGGGTCGAAGAAGTGAGTCAGTCAGTGGCCCGTACAGGGCTTAGGCTATAGCAGAAACTGTTTATTTGTGTAAATATTGTAAATAAAACATACTTGCCTGAGAACGCAACAAGTCTGTGCCAGTTGGTGGGAGCGGGAAACCAGTGACAAACAGTACTACGATACTTGATCGTTTACAATATATATATATACTGTATATATAAACTGTACCACCCAAAAAATAATTGAAAAAAGTATAATAATAAATCATTTTAAACACTGCCAATTTCCATCCCTTTCCAAGTTAGATATATATTTTAAAAAATTAAGGATTCCAAATAAAAAATCAGATTTCAAATATCTTCTACTATTGAGGAGCTACAATATTTGATCCGAGCCATGGCCTGCATGCCAATTTTCCCCAAAACTGCCCTGTTTTCAGAACTGTCATCTATTTTATGAAAGGAGTCCAGACTAAGCAAAATATCACAAAGTACATTACCAAATCTTATGTAAAACCTTTTAAGAAAGTTTACAAACGAGAGGAGGTCATTCGGCCTATCTTGCTTGCTTGGTTGTTAGTAGCTTATTGATCCCAGAATCTCATCAAGTAGCTTCTTGAAGGATCCCAGGGTGTCAGCTTCAACCACATTACTGGGAAGTTGGTTCCAGACTCTCACAATACTCTGTGGAATAAAAGTGCCTCCTATTTTCTGTTCTGAATGCCCCTTTATCTAATCTCCATTTGTGACCCCTGGTCCTTGTTTCCTTTTTCAGGTAGTCTTCTTTGTTCTTGTTGCTCTTCTTTGCACTCTTTCTAGATCAGCAATATCCTTTTTGTAACGAGGTGACCAGAACTGAACACAATATTCTAGATGAGGTCTTACTAATTGTGGCAATGTGCCCCGCCCCTGTGTGCATGTGTGTGTTATATGTTGTATGTTGCGTGTGTTAATGTTGGTGTATAGTCATTGGGACACGGGATATAAGTGGGTCTGTGTTTCACGTGTGTTTAAAGTTGTAAATGTATTTAGGCACGGGATTGCACATCACTTCACGTGCAGATAAAATGTGTATAATGTGTGTCACGGGATTGCACTTAATTAATTCACGTGCAGTTGTACCGAGATTCCAATTGAATGATTGACTAGCAATCGAGTCTCGGTACAACTGCATAAAACAGCATTTTTCACTCACTCGGGGTTGGGTGTTCGTGAGTGGAGAACGTGTGTGGAGAAGGAGAGAAAATATAATAAGAAGAAGAATAAGTGTTTTACTCACCGTGTTTGTTTGTCTCCGTGCACCGTTTGTTAAGTGTTAGTTCGTTTTGTTTGTCTGTTTATTTTGGCGTAAGTGCCGTGTGCTGTTTTTGTGTTCTTTTATTTTGTTTATTAAATGCTGAGCACAACCAAGTGCTCAGCTTCACCAACCTCACTGTCTGTTGTGTGTTACTTCCTGTTTCTGGTCTGACGTCACCCACTGTCGGCCGTCTTTGTGACACGTGGTGTCATCGTGGGATTACCAGCCTCCTAGACGCAGACCAGAGCAGGAACCGCAATTTGTTGTTTAAAAAACGGGAAAAAAAAAAAAAATGACAATGGCAGAAGACGCCATCAAACTGCGGGACTGGGTCCTGGAAAATGCTGGGCTGGAGGCCCAGTCTATGCCCATAGCCATCCGGATCCTGTGGCTGATGGACAGGGAGAGATGGGAGGCGATGAGAGGGAACACACCCCAAACTCCCTGGAGGAAGGTGTGGAGTTGGTCCTCAGCTACCTGGAGGCAGCTATAAGTGGAACAGCAGCCCAGGTAGCAGGATCTCCAGCAGGAGGATTCATGGCCAGCTGCACCTTCCTAGAGATTGGGGAGGAGCCTGAGCGTCCACAGCCCAAGCGGGAGGAGCCTGAGCGTCCACAGCCCAAGCGGGAGGAGCCTGAGTGTCCACAGCCTAAGCGGGAGGAGCCCGAATGTCCTACGCCTGAGTGGGAGGAGCCCGAACGTCCTACGCCTGAGTGGGAGGAGCCCGAACGTCCTAACCCTGAGTGGGAGGAGCCCGAACGTCCACAGCCCAAGAGGGGGGAGTCGGTGCGTCCACAGCCCAAAAGGGAGGAGTCGGTGCGCCCACAGCCCAAAAGGGAGGAGTCGGTGCGCCCACAGCCCAAAAGGGAGGAGTCGGTAAGGCCCACAGCCCAAAAGGGAGGAGTCGGTGCGTCCACAGCCCAAAGAGAGGGAAGTCGGGGCTTCCACAGCCCTAGGACCCAAGCTGCCAGCAGAGGGAGAATGCCTGCTGGTTCCACCTCCACCAGCAGAGGAAGAATGCCTGCTGTCCCCATGTCCACCAGCAGAGGGAGAATGCTTGCTGTCCCCATCTCCACCAGCAGAGGGAAAATGCCTGCTGTCCCCGTGTCCACCAGCAGAGGAAGAATGCCTGCTGTCCCCGTGTCCACCAGCAGAGGAAGAATGCCTGCTGTCCCCGTGTCTACCAGCAGAGGAAGAATGCCTGCTGTCCCCGTGTCCACCAGCAGAGGAAGAATGCCTGCTGTCCCCGTGTCCACCAGCAGAGGGTGAATGCCTGCTGGGTTCCCATCCACCAGCAGAGTGTGAACGTCTGCTGGTATCACTTCCCCCACCGTCACCACCAGGAGGAGAGGAACAGGAGCTGCTTCTGCCTCCACCACAGTCCCCTGCAAGAGCGGGAGAGCCGCACCAGTCCCCTGCAAGAGAGGCGGAGCCGCACCAGTCCCCTGCAACAGTAGGAGACCACACGCTGCTCGCACCTCCATCGCCAGGAGACTGCACGCTGCTCCCACCTCCACCGCTTCCTCCACTAGGAGCAGAGCAGCAGGAGCTGCCTCTGCCTCCGCCACCGCCCGGAGCAGAGGAGCAGGAGCTGCCTCCGCCACCGCCCGGAGCAGAGGAGCAGGAGCTGCCTCTGCCTCCACCGCAAGGAGCAGAGCAGCAGGAGCTGCCTCTGCCTCCACCACCTCCACCTCTTCCGCCACTAGGAGCAGAGCAGCAGGAGCTGCCTCTGCCTCCGCCACCTCCACCGCTTCCTCCACTAGGAGCAGAGCAGCAGGAGCTGCCTCTGCCTCCGCCACTGCCCGGAGCAGAGGAGCAGGAGCTGCCTCTCCCTCTGCCACCGCCAGGAGCAGAGGGGCAGGAGCTGCCTCTGCCTCCGCCACTGCCAGGAGCAGAACAGCAGGAGCTGTCTCTGCTTCCCGCACCTCCACCACAGGGAGTACGGTGGCGGAGCCCCAGAAAGGGGAGCTACTGGCTACAAAGACAGGGGAGAGGTCAGGAGACCACTTTCCCCAGCAGCAGTTTCGCTGCAGGAGTTCTTGTGGCCGGAGCCCCACAGGTAGGAGCCACCGCCACTAAGAAAGGGGAGAGGTCAGGAGACCAGCATCCCCAGCAGCAGTTTCAGCTGCAGGAGTGGACCAGCATGCTGTCAGCCGTGCCACTACCGGCAGGGGTGCTGACAGCATTGCCAGCCATGGGCCCACTGAAGCCTCCCTTCCCAGCCCGAGACTTTGTCCTGGACTGCTGGGTTTTAAGGGGAGGTGGCCGTTGAGGCCATGTGTGCTGCGCACAAGGGGGGGTATATGTGGCAATGTGCCCCGCCCCTGTGTGCATGTGTGTGTTATATGTTGTATGTTGCGTGTGTTAATGTTGGTGTATAGTCATTGGGACACGGGATATAAGTGGGTCTGTGTTTCACGTGTGTTTAAAGTTGTAAATGTATTTAGGCACAGGATTGCACATCACTTCACGTGCAGATAAAATGTGTATAATGTGTGTCACGGGATTGCACTTAATTAATTCACGTGCAGTTGTACCGAGATTCCAATTGAATGATTGACTAGCAATCGAGTCTCGGTACAACTGCATAAAAACAGCATTTTTTCACTCACTCGGGGTTGGGTGTTCGTGAGTGGAGAACGGGTGTGGAGAAGGAGAGAAAATATAATAAGAAGAAGAATAAGTGTTTTACTCACCGTGTTTGTTTGTCTCCGTGCACCGTTTGTTAAGTGTTAGTTCGTTTTGTTTGTCTGTTTATTTTGGCGTAAGTGCCGTGTGCTGTTTTTGTGTTCTTTTATTTTGTTTATTAAATGCTGAGCACAACCAAGTGCTCAGCTTCACCAACCTCACTGTCTATTGTGTGTTACTTCCTGTTTCTGGTCTGACGTCACCCACTGTCGGCCGTCTTTGTGACACTAATGCATTGTAAAGTTTTAACATTACTTCCCTTGATTTAAATTCAACACTTCTCACAATATATCCGAGCATCTTGTTGGCCTTTTTTTTTATAGCTTCCCCACATTGTCTAGATGAAGACATTTCTGAGTCAACATAAACTCCTAGGTCTTTTTCATAGATTCCTTCTTCAATTTCAGTATATCCCATATGATATTTATAATGCACATTTGTATTGCCTGCGTGCAGTACCTTACACTTTTCTTTATTAAATGTCATTTGCCATGTGTCTGCCCAGTTCTGATTGCTGTCTAGATCATTTTGAATGACCTTTGTTGCTGCAACAGTGTTTGCCTCCTCCTATTTTTGTGTCCTCTGCAAATTTAACAAGCTTGCTTACTATACCAGAATCTAAATCATAAATGTAGATTAGGAATAGCAGAGGACCTAATACTGATCCCTGTGGTACACCACTGGTTACCTCGCTGCATTTTGTGGTTTCTCCTCTAATCAGTACTTTCTGTTTTCTGCATGTTAACTACTCCCTAATCCATGTGCATGCATTTCCTTGAATCCCTACTGCGTTCAGTTTGAGAATTAATCTTTTATGCGGGACTTTGTCAAAGGCTTTCTGGAAATGTAAATAAACCATGTTGTATGCTTTGCAATTATCCATTTTCAATGTTGCATCCTCAAAAAAACCAAGCAGGTTAGTTAGTCATGATCTCCCTTTCCTAAAACCATGCTGACTGTCTCCCAGGATATTGTTACCATATAGGTAATTTTCCATTTTGGATCTTATTATAGTTTCCATAAGTTTACATATAATAGAAGTCAGGCTTATTGGTCTGTAGTTACCTGGTTCGGTTTTGTCTCCCTTTTTGTGGATCGGTATTACCCTTCAATTTTCCAGTCTGTCGGCACAACCCCTGTGTCAAGAGACTGTTGCATGATCTTGGTTAGCGGTTTGTAAATAACTTCTTTCATTTCTTTGAGTACTATTGGGAGGATCTCATCCGGCTCAGGGGATTTGTTTATTTTAAGAGCTCCTAGTCCCTTTAACACTTCTGTAGTTTATTAAGTTTGGTATCATGAAGAAAATAATATTTATATACAAGAGTTAAAGAATTCAACCACGTACAGCAAGTCAAAAGAAGCAAAAAAAAATATCAATAGCTCGGCACCAAAGGGTTAAAGGCAAATGATAAGTGACAGAGCTTTGCTTTCAAAGCAATGCTTATGTTATGTCCCTCTTTGGGGTGCGGTGGTGGTGTGGGAGTGGGAGTGTGGGGGTGGGAGTGTTTGTGCAGTGAATTTTTAGCCCTTGTTTTTATTTTGTTCCTGTTTTTGTGTGTTTAATAAACATGTGCTTTGGTGCTTAAACTGCAGGTTTCTGTCAATGGGTCTCTTTCCTGCCGGTAACCAGCTTGGGTCGTGATTCTATCTTGTCACAGCATCTCTGCCCGTTAAATTGAATGAAAAGGCAAAGGCTGGATGCAAACCACAAACCATACGGTTCAATGTTGAATGTCTTACTATTCAACTAAAGAGCAGGCTCTGTAGTCGAGAGTCAAGTACACTGATATGTCAGTATTGTTAACACATCAGCCGGTAGGAAGAGAGTCATTACACAGCGTTAACATTATCTCCAGCCAGCACTTACACTTTTACTCCTGGTTTAAAAAAAAAAAAATTGCTCCCAGTTAACGTCCACCAACGTGATAATCTGTAGTTTAACGTCCTCTGAATGGCAACCAGCAGCCACATCAGCAAGGAACATGACCCTACCATGCCAAGCCTAGGGTCATTAAACTAGCGATAAACTGGCAGCCAGAGCATTAAATATCAACACATACATGGGTCATTGCAGGATTAATAGCCGTCACGTTATTCATATCCAAAACACACAAGAAGCCTTGATCCATATCTCGTAAACCCAATTGAATTGTTCAATATTTGCGTAAGGGAAATTAATCCATTTGTAACAGTGGTTCTGTTTGTTCAAGGTGCTCGATGGACAGTATAATTGCCATGGTGTTATGACACACTACAGAAGAAAGCCTATATCTCACTTGCAGTGACATTTTTCCAAGTTGGATTCATTTAAAAGGCACAGCAATGGATCTAATTAGGAAAGAAAAGTTCAGAATAATAGAAACGCTAATGTTTTCTAAACGCAATCAAATTAAACATGTGTTGTCATTTGTTAAACTGCAGTTTAACTGCCTATGTTTCATAATGCTTTTCCTATTTTTCTTTTTCCTGCAGAAGGCTCCCATTTTGATACGGACAGCTGGTTGGAATTTAATGTTCACCATCCACATATTTTCCATTAGTTTTCCTGTAATTAAAGAGATTTTGGCGTGTTTATGGATGGCTTTAGATAAGTCTTATCTGGCATTACTGATGGAAAGATCAGCTTTGACTGAAGTTTCTTACAGATGTGTGAAAATGAATACAAGTCCAGATATTGTGGAGTGCAGCCTCAGGGTAGGAAACTGACATGAGAGTGACAAGGTAGATATGTGAGTGGGCCTGAAAAACACCTTTCTTTTAGAATTCAGGTGGCAACCTCATATTTTCAGATTGATAAAATAATACTATTAACATGCAGTAATCCTGAAAAAGAAGAATCAACTGAATTCCTGAAGCTGACCATTACAGATTAAATAGATTGGAGTTACAAAGTTTTAGATCTTAATATTATTTCATATATAATAATAATCCATTATTAATAACCCATTGTGATACTGTAGATAGGCAGACATGGGCTACTATACCAAAACATACATTTTCTTCACTCTTCACTTTAGAGCATATAAAAAATATTTGTATAACTTACTGAGTGTGTGTACAGTGTTGTAAAGAGGAGAAAAAAAACAAGATCAGGCAACTCAAGAGTCCCTCATCTCAAGGGTCAGGCACATGGCTACCCAACACCTATAACCTACACTCTAAATTACATATGTTTTAGTATTGTCTTTTAGTTGATACTAAAGAATTGTTGTGGTTGAGAATTGAGCATATTGTTAATGGGCTACATAATGCTTTGCCTATTTGGTGATGCCGCAGACAGAATGTACATTGGAAAGTTGCTCGCCATTAACGTACAGTAAATAAAATGTTCATCCTAAATATGCTGGGTCTGACTGAAGAAACGCCTTCACAGAACCAGTTTTTCAAGTGCTTCCAAATAGTTAATTTATTTTCATTTTCTCTTCCAATTTTCACATCCTTAATTAGAAATGGGCCAGAGTCGTGCCTGTAGTGGCTAGCTTTGTGGATGTGAGATTCTACAATTCCGCCAGATCCTTCTCTGTGACATCATGGTTGTTTACCAACAGTGACAGGATAGTACCACGGCCCAGAATGTTACCGGCAGGAATTAGAGACTCAGAGACAGAAGCTGCAGTGAAGCTCTGTTGCGCACGTTATTAAAAATATAACAAGCGAAACACAGGAACAAAAACAAATGTTAAAACAAAACGTAACACACAACCCCCAACCCTCGCCCCAAACTCCTCCAACAAAAGGATTTCTGGCTTCTTTTATAAATATGGCCACTGCCCAATTAGCACCAATTACCTAATTGGGGAATGGTCACACCTGTGATTGCTGGCTGGGACAGATTTAACCCCTTCCCTGCCAGCCTTACATTCCAACACACACACTTTACATGGGCAGGGCTTCCGCCCTGCCACACCAACCATAAACTCTCATAGATGTCCTGGAATCTGTCACATCTCTTTATTAAGTAGGTGATTTGGAGGTACTGTAGGGCAGTGGTTCCCAGCCCCGGTCCTGGGGTCCACTGTGTCTGCAGGTTTTCATTCCAACTGAGCTCTCAATCACTTATCTATACCCTTAATTGAACTCATAATTTGCTTAATTGTACCTTTTTATAAGTTTTCAGCTCTTAAATAGTTGCGGATTAGTAGTTAATAGTAGCTGTAACATTTTATAAGGAACTTGAACTCTGCAACTGTTTAAGAGTTGAAAACAATTAAAAAAGGTCTAAGTAATTGACAGCTCAGCTGGAATGAAAACCAGCAGACACAGGGGGTTGCCAGGACGAGGGTTGGAAACCACTTCTGTATGTTAGAGATGATCACGATCTGTACATTTGAAAGAAACATAATTTTTGTAGGTTTAGCTCTATTTTTGCTTCAGTCGACTGAATTTCCAAATGTTTGTATCTAATTTAAAAGTCTAAATACTTGACACATCCTTAACTGATATGTTTTTTTTTTTAATTAGTATTAATTACTGAACACAAACTAAAGGGATATAAAGTAGATGTTTGTTCTCTGCATGAAGGTTCACAGTCATTTAAACTTTACCCTTTAACAGAAGCTGACAAGGACGAAACTGATGATGTCATTTGGCTAACTGTACTGCTGTTAAAGAGGTTGAGTGAACACAATGATTCTGTGTGTTTTACTTGCCATGCACTTCCATTCGCCTTACAGTTCTCAAATGTCCATTGTTTAAAGAAACATGCTATAACAGCACATATTTTCATTTGGAAACATGATACATTATCTGGCAATATTAAAACAAAAATCTGTTTCCCGTTATTGGTACTGCTTCATATTCTAGATCATTTCACCTCAGCAGTGTCTTCTAGGACAATGTCACCAGCTGCAAGCAGATATTCTATTAACCACTGGGTGCACAGTTAAATTTCCTATCTATATTAAGTAGCTATTTTATAATGCACATGTTTGTTTCAAAGTTATGCCAAGGGCAACTTTTGAACTCCATAGAGTTCATACAACCTCTTAACATTTCTAAGAATTAATTTACAAATTTGTGACCGAAGGAGTTATAAAAACCCATAACTATTAAACACTCAATAGTGCTGAATTTAGAAATAGTGAGAGAAACTTAATAAATTCAGTGGCAAACATTTCTACTAGAAGTCTTTTTCAATGTAATTCACCAGACATCAGCATAAACCACTCCAATACTCAACAATAAATTGAGGAATAGGTCAAAAGAAAATTAGGATTTTAACAATTTTTTTCACCAGGTGTGTGGTGAGTTCCAAAGATATCATTTGGCCTAAAGCCGTGTTCAGTGGGGATGTGTGGTGAGATACTCATGGTGTTCAGTGGGGATGTGTGGTGAGATACTCATGGTGTTCAGTGGGGATGTGTGATGAGATACTCATGGTGTTCAGTGAGATATGGTGTTCAGTGGGGATGTGTGGTGAGATACTCATGGTGTTCAGTGAGATACTCATGGTGTTCAGTGGGGATGTGTGGTGAGATACTCATGGTGTTCAGTGGGGATGTGTGGTGAGATACTCATGGTGATCAGTGAGATACTCATGGTGTTCAGTGGGGATGTCTAGTGAGAGACTCATGGTGTTTAGTGGGGATGTGTGATGAGATACTCATGGTGTTCAGTGGGGATGTGTGGTGAGATACTCATGGTGTTCAGTGGGGATGTGTGGTGAGATACTCATGGTGTTTAGTGGGGATGTGTGGTGAGATACTCATGGTGTTCAGTGAGATACTCATGGTGTTCAGTGGGGATGTGTGGTGAGATACTCATGGTGATCAGTGAGATATGGTGTTCAGTGGGGATGTGTGGTGAGATACTCATGGTGTTCAGTGAGATACTCGTGGTGTTCAGTGGGGATGTGTGGTGAGATACTCGTGGTGTTCAGTGGGGATGTGTGGTGAGATACTCATGGTGTTCAGTGGGGATGTGTGGTGAGATACTCATGGTGTTTAGTGGGGATGTGTGGTGAGATACTCATGGTGTTTAGTGGGGATGTGTGGTGAGATACTCATGGTGTTTAGTGGGGATGTGTGGTGAGATACTCATGGTGTTCAGTGAGATACTCATGGTGTTCAGTGGGGATGTGTGGTGAGATACTCATGGTGTTCAGTGGGGATGTGTGGTGAGATGCTCATGGTGTTCAGTGAGATACTTGTGGTGTTCAGTGGGGATGTGTAGTGAGATACTCATGGTGTTCAGTGGGGATGTGTGGTGAGATGCTCATGGTGTTCAGTGAGATACTCGTGGTGTTCAGTGGGGATGTGTAGTGAGATACTCATGGTGTTCAGTGGGGATGTGTGGTGAGATACTCATGCTGTTCAGTGAGATACTCGTGGTGTTCAGTGGGGATGTGTGGTGAGATACTGTGACAGAAATATAATGAGTTCTGGTGGTAAATCTCCCTCCCGACCTGTGAGGGCGCTAAAGAACGAGAGGAGAAGTATCTGGAAGGGCTGGCCTGACAGTTCGTTTCCGGGACCGGGAAGTGGGTCAGCCTGGAAGGAAGCGAGACTCTGTTGTAGGACCGTGTTGACGTGAAAGGTAAACGAGGGGCAGCTGCAAGTAATAAGGCAGCTGCAACCGTTTACCTGGAAATCATACGGGACTACATATAGAACCAGGGTAACGCTGATCTTTTCCTTCGTTTGGGTAGAGCAAGGAGAGAGAAGGACTGAGAGAGGAGCTCTCAGAAAGTGATTGAGGAAGCGTTTGTGTGTGAAGTATTGTCTTTGTTTGTGTCTGTCTGTCTAACTGTTCATTGTATCCACCACCAGACAGTTAAACACACCTCCGGAGCTGTCGCAGAGGTCAGCACTAAAACCGAGCACCACTGCACTAAACGTTCACCTTTACCTGTGATTTCACTCTGCACCAGCACGACTGCACTCACCCCGGACTGGTGACCGTGTATTGTTTTGTGTTCAGGACTGTGTTTTTGCGTTTTCCCCGTGCTTTACACATTGCTGTGTATAGCCGGGGGATTTATTGTTTGACGGTCGCCAGACCGGGATTACAAATAAAAGCACGTTTTTTCCACCGAGTAACATTGTTTGTCTTTTACTCCTGCTCCCCATCACTGCTACACCTGTACCCCTTCACTAGCCACTTTGCCACAGATACTCATGGTGTTCAGTGGGGATGTGTGGTGAGATACTCATGGTGTTCAGTGGGGATGTGTGGTGAGATACTCATGGTGTTCAGTGGGGATGTGTGGTGAGATACTCATGGTGTTCAGTGGGGATGTGTGGTGAGATACTCATGGTGTTCAGAGAGATACTCGTGGTGTTCAGTGGGGATGTGTGGTGAGATACTCGTGGTGTTCAGTGGGGATGTGTGGTGAGATACTCATGGTGTTCAGCGAGATACTTATGGTGTTCAGTGGGGATGTGTGGTGAGATACTCATGGTGTTCAGAGAGATATGGTGTTCAGTGGGGATGTGTGGTGAGATACTCATGGTGTTCAGTGGGGATGTGTGATGAGATACTCATGGTGTTCAGTGAGATATGGTGTTCAGTGGGGATGTGTGGTGAGATACTCATGGTGTTCAGTGAGATACTCATGGTGTTCAGTGGGGATGTGTGGTGAGATACTCATGGTGTTCAGTGGGGATGTGTGGTGAGATACTCATGGTGATCAGTGAGATACTCATGGTGTTCAGTGGGGATGTCTAGTGAGAGACTCATGGTGTTTAGTGGGGATGTGTGATGAGATACTCATGGTGTTCAGTGGGGATGTGTGGTGAGATACTCATGGTGTTCAGTGGGGATGTGTGGTGAGATACTCATGGTGTTTAGTGGGGATGTGTGGTGAGATACTCATGGTGTTCAGTGAGATACTCATGGTGTTCAGTGGGGATGTGTGGTGAGATACTCATGGTGATCAGTGAGATATGGTGTTCAGTGGGGATGTGTGGTGAGATACTCATGGTGTTCAGTGAGATACTCGTGGTGTTCAGTGGGGATGTGTGGTGAGATACTCGTGGTGTTCAGTGGGGATGTGTGGTGAGATACTCATGGTGTTCAGTGAGATACTCATGGTGTTCAGTGGGGATGTGTGGTGAGATGCTCATGGTGTTTAGTGGGGATGTGTGGTGAGATACTCATGGTGTTTAGTGGGGATGTGTGGTGAGATACTCATGGTGTTCAGTGAGATACTCATGGTGTTCAGTGGGGATGTGTGGTGAGATACTCATGGTGTTCAGTGGGGATGTGTGGTGAGATGCTCATGGTGTTCAGTGAGATACTTGTGGTGTTCAGTGGGGATGTGTAGTGAGATACTCATGGTGTTCAGTGGGGATGTGTGGTGAGATGCTCATGGTGTTCAGTGAGATACTCGTGGTGTTCAGTGGGGATGTGTAGTGAGATACTCATGGTGTTCAGTGGGGATGTGTGGTGAGATACTCATGGTGTTCAGTGAGATACTCGTGGTGTTCAGTGGGGATGTGTGGTGAGATACTCATGGTGTTCAGTGGGGATGTGTAGTGAGATACTCATGGTGTTCAGTGGGGATGTGTGGTGAGATACTCATGGTGTTTAGTGGGGATGTGTGGTGAGATACTCATGGTGTTCAGTGAGATACTCATGGTGTTCAGTGGGGATGTTTGGTGAGATACTCATGGTGTTCAGTGGGGATGTGTGGTGAGATACTCATGGTGTTTAGTGGGGATGTGTGGTGAGATACTCATGGTGTTCAGTGAGATACTCATGGTGTTCAGTGGGGATGTGTGGTGAGATACTCATGGTGTTCAGTGAGATACTCATGGTGTTCAGTGGGGATGTGTGGTGAGATACTCATGGTGTTCAGTGAGATACTCATGGTGTTCAGTGGGGATGTGTGGTGAGATACTCATGGTGTTCAGTGGGGATGTGTGGTGAGATACTCATGGTGTTCAGTGAGATATGGTGTTCAGTGGGGATGTGTGGTGATACTCATGGTGTTCAGTGAGATACTCATGGTGTTCAGTGTGGATGTGTGGTGAGATACTCATGGTGTTTAGTGAGATACTCATGGTGTTCAGTGGGGATGTGTGGTGAGATACTCATGGTGTTCAGTGGGGATGTCTAGTGAGAGACTCATGGTGTTCAGTGGGGATGTGTGGTGAGATACTCATGGTGTTCAGTGGGGATGTGTGGTGAGATACTCATGGTGTTCAGTGGGGATGTGTGGTGAGATACTCATGGTGTTCAGTGAGATACTCATGGTGTTCAGTGGGGATGTGTGATGAGATACTCATGGTGTTCAGTGGGGATGTGTGGTGAGATACTCATGGTGTTCAGTGGGGATGTGTGGTGAGATACTCATGGTGTTCAGTGAGATACTCATGGTGTTTAGTGGGGTTGTGTGGTGATATACTCATGGTGTTCTGGTGTTGGTTGCTGAGTTGCTCAATAGATGAAAATAATTCAACCAAGGACTGTGTTTTTGGGCAATGTGCACATGGATGTGTTGTCCTCTTCAAGAGTACCACTGCTCACTTTTACAGAAAAATGGCATAATGGCTACACACTTACACACTCCACACTCCGATACTGAACATTTTTTAAAGATTTTATTTTTAAGACATTTTACTCTATCCCAATATGTTAATGCTTTACATTAAGTGTCTCTAATTACTGTGTGTTTACATAGCAGTTACTTAGTAAATAAATGTGTACTTACACGTAATTATAATGTTGTTATGCATTGTTACAATGTACTTTTCTGCCACTGACTAAAGTGGTTAAGTGGGTAGAGGTGCAGGAGTGATGCAGTGCGTGATAAAATAGACAAAGCGAGTTATAATCCAATTGGAAAGGAATTTTATTGTATCCAGGTCTGGTGACCAAATAATAAGACCCTGGCAATACACATTGCACAGCGTAAATAACAACAGGTTGCAGTCCCAAACAATAAACATAAATATCTGCCCCACAATAATACTAACACGGTCACCAGTCCTGGGTGCATGCAGTAGTGCTCGTGGTGGGTGAGGCAGTTTATTAGTTACAATCGTGCAGTGCTGTTCTGGCTTTGTGCTGGCCCTAGGCGACAGCTCCGGAATCGTGTTAGCCGTCTAGTAATTTTAGACAATTACAGACAAACAAACTAAAACACTCATGAATGTTATTTCTTATGGGGGCTCTCACAAGCCTTACAGGGTCAAAGCTCAAACTGAACAAAGAAACAGATTACGATTCTCCATCCCCTTTTATGCTGTCACACATGACCTGTTGTTTCCCTTCCCTTGCGACGGAGTCTCACCTCCTTCCAGGCTGGCTGACTTCCCTTGGACCCTGGGAAAGAACTGTCAGACCACCCCGTCCAAGGAACTCTGTTCTCGCTGCTTAGCACCCTCACATGTCGGGAGGGAGATTTACAACCAAGAATCATTGTATTTCTGTCACATATCCCACCGCTCGGGAAAAATAATCTGCATTTTCTGACCCTTGAGATGAGGGACTCTTGAGTTACCTGATCTCGTTTTTTTCTCCTCTTTACAACACTGTACACACACTCAGTAAGTTATACAAATATTTTTTATATGCTCTAAAGTGAAGAGTGAAGAAAATGTATGTTTTGGTATAGTAGCCCATGTCTGCCTATCTACAGTATCACAATGGGTTATTAATAATGGATTATTATTATATATGAAATAATATTAAGATCTAAAACTTTGTAACTCCAATCTATTTAATCTATAATGGTCAGCTTCAGGAATTCAGTTGATTCTTTTTTTTTCAGGATTACTGCATGTTAATAGTATTATTTTATCAATGGTATCTGCAACGTCAGATACCACCGAGTTATCTGGGCATTGCTGTCCTTTATTGTGCTTAACCACTTGAGTGGGGCGTGGTCTGTGACAAGATCAAATGAATGTCCCAGCAGGTAATATCGTAAGAGTGAGTAGCCCATTCAAAGGCTAAACACTCCTTTTCGACTATGGAGTAGATGCGCTCCCGAGGTAGCCAAACCCATCACCCAAACCCATGTCCGACGCATCGGTGTGGAGGATGAATCTCTTGGTGAAATCAGGTGTGATAAGGGTGGGGCCCTGGCAAAGTTTATGCTTAATAGTATCAAACTCCCCCTGACACTCAGCTGACCGCTTAATTAAATTTGGAGCACTCTTTTTGGCCAGTTTGACTAAAGGGTTAACCACTGTGGCATACTCTGGGATAAAGCGGCGGTAGTAGCCTCCTAATCCCAGTAGTGACCTCACCTGAGTCTTGGTTTTGGGGATTGCCGCATTGACCAAAGCCTGGATTTTGATGACCACGGGTCTCACCCTTTCATTTCCCATTAAAAATCCCAAATATTGAGTTTCTGTCTTAGCAAAGGCACATTTTCTCAAGTTAGCTGTCAGCCGGGCTGCCCTTAGAGACTGAAGGACGGCTGTAACCCTAGCCAAATGCTCTCGCCAGGTGGAGCTGTAAATAACCACGTCATCAATATACGCTGGTGCATATTCATGATGTCGGTGTAAAACCTGGTCCATCAGTCTCTGAAAGGCAGTGGGCACACCATGTAGCCCAAACGGCATGGTTTTGAAGTGAAACAGCCCTTCTGGTGGTTTTCTCTCTAGAACTGCGGGTTAACAGGATCTGCCAATATCCCTTTGTTAAGTCCAGAGTCGAGATAAACTTTGTCTTTCCCAGTCTATCTAGAATTTCATCAACCCGAGGCATAGGGTACACATCGAACTTGGCAATAGCGTTTACCTTCCGGAAGTCCACACAGAAGCAATTGGTGCTGTCTTTCTTGGCCACTATGACGATTGGACTGCACCACTCGCTCCTGGAAGGCTCAATCACTCCAAGTTCGAGCATGTCCCATACCTCTTTGCGAACGGCAAGGTGAGGTAGGGTTCGCTGCTCAAGGGCGGGACCGACTATATGCACCGACCACATGACAGCATTGCTCCACAACCACTGCCTCCCCATTTTCAGGCTGGTTTTCTTCTCGGGGGGTCAGTCAGTGTACCATGTGGTCACACAACCGCTCCACAACTACCCTGGGGGGTGTCTCCGGGGATCTTCGGTACTCCCTAAACTCCCCGATGGGTCTCTGCCGTAATGTTGAGGAGGCAGAGAGTGGCCAGTTTGACCAGGTCATAACTGGCAGTGTTGAAGTCACTCATAGCCTGGTAGGCTGCCTGAGCCTCCTCGATCAGGCAGGGTCCCAGTTGGCTCGCCCAGAACTCCCGCGGCCATGACACGGTGGTGGCCAGCCGCTGAAACATGACCATACGCCTCTGGGTCATCTTCATTGCCCGAGCCTTCGGTGCCGATATTACTGGTGTTCCTGTAGGGGCTGATGTTGTGGAAAATGCCAGCCCTACCCATTCAATGAGGGCAGTGTAGCGCTCCTCCCTCCTTCTCTCCTCTGTCTCCCGTCTGCTGTCTAGCACCTCCAGCAGCTCCGCCAATGCATGACGATCCATATCCCGTGTCTGACACCACGTGTGGCAAAATGGTTAAGTGGGTACTGATGCAGGAGTGATACAGTGTGTGATAAAACAGACAAAGAGAGTTATAATCCAGTTGGAAAGGAATTTTATTGTATACAGGTCTGGTGACCAAATAATAGGACCCCCGCAATACACAACAAATTGTGTTAGCCATCTAGTAATTTACAAAGCAAGACAATTACAGACAAACAAACAAAAGCACTCACGAACGTTATTTCTCACGGGGTCTCTTATAGTCCTTACAGGGTCAAAGCTCAAACCAAACGAAGGAAAAGATTACGATTCTCCGTTCCCTTTTATGCTGTCACACAATCTGCGGCTGCAACGTTGTTTCCCTTCCGGGTCAATCCGTTCTTGCAAAGGAGTCTCGCTCCCTTCCAGGCTGGCCGACTTACCCTTGAACCCTGGGAAAGAACTGTCAGACCAGCCCGTCCAAGGAACTTTGTTCTCGCTGCTTAGCGCCCTCACAGGTCAGGAGGGAGATTTACAACCAAGAATCATTGTATTTCTGTCACAGGCCTCCACTTTACCGACTCAGACTTCTCGCTAGCAAAAATCACTTTCGTTGGACTGTAGAATAGAGCTAAACAATGTTGCTTAAAACTGCTTTGAGATATTTGGTTCTCATATTCACTAAGAGAATGTTACCTTACAAGAGCTTTTATAATGTTAGACATTTTGCTTTAATGGCAATTAGAGCAGTGTCACTAATGTACATACACCCTGAATGGGCAAAAGCACAGTTACTACGACTCATAAATAGTGAATACTACTCATTTTCCAGCTCGTATGCCAAACTAGAAATAAACAGCCCAGAGCAAAGGGAAATGGTTTCCTTTATGCCTGTGTGTTCTTATACCATATTAAGTGTTGACAGAAGACTTGCAGGATTGTTATTCAGCTCTAAGCAGACCACTTCTGTTATACATGTGATGTTCTACATCTTCATAGCAGCTTTATTAGTTTTTTGTTGTCTTTTTTCCTACAGGGAACATTTACATTTTTAAGTTTCAGTTTTTGTTACAAAATAGTATTCATCTTCAAGCCATTATTTGTTTTAAAATTGTGTGAGAAGCACTTCTTAACATGAGATTTGCAAGAAAAGGAAGTGTATTTTTTCTCAGTAAAATGATGATTCTTCAGTTTGTCCTTGGAATTTAGAACTGGTCTACCCCTCTTGATGTTCCACACCTGGAACACCCAACTCCAAAATCCGATGACAGTATACTGTCATCAAAATCTACAAAAAGAACGCTCCACTCTGGGTGCCAAAAGTCGCTGTAACCGTTGTAGTTTTGAGAGTTACGCTCAAATCTTTGTGATAAAGCATATTGTAATGATCCAGGGATCTGCCAACAGATGGCAGTGCTTTGCAGTACTAAAGTCAAAGGGATAGTTTCTCAAAGTTATATACAATAGCCTACCGCAAAGTGTTATAAGCACCATTTTTTATTAAAGGAAATAAAAAACAATTATAATTCTAAAACTAAAACCGCATACGACTACTTGCAAGCCCTTATATACTATTATTTGTTTTGCAGTTACACAGTGTGTATATATATATATATATATAATGAAGACTAGTGAAGCAGAAAGATTAAATGTAAATCAGATATTAAAAGAGACTTCGTTTAAGGTAATGCAGGAAGCTAAATTGACATCGGCAAGACGAATTAGAGAAATAAGTAATGAAATAGAGACAGTAATAAATGACATAAATTGCATGTTCCCTCCATCAGAAAAGAGACAGTTACTTCGTAAAGTAGACAACCTTGAGAACAAAACACTAGAACATTTGAACAACAAAAAGTTAATGAAATTACACAAATTAATAGGTCAACCGGGATTACAAAATAGAATAGGTCTAGAAAAATTAAAATTTCAAATCATAACAATTCGAGAATAAGGAAAACACTGCTGAAAAACTATCGAATAGAATGCTTGAGCAATACGAGTATAAGAGTTATGACGACTACAACATAGTTCAAATAGAGAAGGACGGGAACTGTTTCTTTAGATGTTTAAGTGTAGTTTTATACGGTTCACAAAATGACCATCGAACAATTAGACATAATGTAATAGAACTAATGGAAAGCAATATAAAACAATATGAAATGTACATCGACTCAGTGACCCATATTGAAAAAATGAAATTAAGTGACGGGAGTATAGATTCTTGGGCTACAGAGGCAGAAGTTATGGCGGCTGTAGATCTCCTAAATAGGCCCATACATGTATACATAGACTTAAAGAATAAGGACTGTTTTAAATACTAAGGCACAATAGAAGCCATTAAAAATAAGAACGATCCAATTAACCTTTTATACAACAATAACCATTTCTCAGTTATTGTATTTAAAGACAATGAAACCGAAGAAAATCGGAATACTGTGGCATAATTAAGAAAGATAATCAAAATAAATCTAAAACAGTAAAAATAAACCAGGTTAATAATAAAATGCGAAATAGGGAATTAAACATGACTAAGACAGAGAATTCAAAACATAAAGATAGGAGACCCAAAATAGACATGGTACCAAGTACACAAAAGATAAGACAGAAGACATAGTATTTAATTTATCAAGTAAAACTTTAACCACATCCCAAAAAGCAGTACTGAGTAAAGGACTTAAGTTTATACCGACTAAAAGATACATCGATAAAGATAAACTGGCCACTGAATTGAAGGAGTGGGAGAGACGATGAGATTAGCGGAATATTTTTTCAATGAAAATATTTCAGATTCAGAGGGTAATTATGAGCATGGGATTAAAGTTAATAGTACAAGCACATGGACTCCTCCGGATGGAAGAGACAAATGGTTAGATATGTATATTGAAGTAGTTAAACAAGAAATAATAGTAGGACTAAAGAAAAGATGTAAACTTAATCTAACCAATATTGAAGAACAAGCTATGACTGAGTTGTTAAATGATGATGATATAATGATAAGACCAGCAGATAAAGGCTCAGGAATAGTGATAATGAACACAGGTGACTATATGAAATCTATAGAATGTGAATGAAATAATACAGATACATATGAAGAAGTTAAAAGCAATAAGATCAATAAATCGGCAAAAGAGGTTAAGGAAATTATGGAGAGACTATACAATAAAGGAATTATATCAAAAGAATTTAAAAATACATGCAGCCACATAATGCAAGAACAGGCCTAGCAAGAGGAATTCCTAAAATGCACAAAGAAAATCACCCGATGCTTAATGATAGTCAGTACAATTGATAATCCAACACACATAATAGCTGAAATAGCAGAAAAACAACTTAGGTCGCACGTTGAGAAATTACCAAGCTATGTTAAGGATACAACACAATTTTTAAAAAGACTTGAATCAATAAAACACAACCTTCCAGAGAATGCAATTTTATTTTGCATGGATGTAAAATCCTTGTACCCAAGTGTCCCTCGTAAAGAAACTTTAGAAGCTTGTCAAAAAGCACTAGATAATAGACTAGATAAATCAATACCAACAGCAGACGTACTGAACATGATCAACATAGTTTTAGAAAACAGTTATTTTACATTTGTTGATAAGAATTACAAACAAAACGATGGTACAGCAATAGGATCTAAATTAGGAATGCATTTTGCCAGTACATACATGGGAAAATGGGAAGAACAATTACTTAGAAAATCGGAAAGGGAACCTTTAGAATACATTCGGTTTGTAGATGATATTTTTGGGGTTTGGACACATGGAGAAGAGTCTCTTCCAGTTTCATAAAATAGCAAATGAAATACACAGTAATATTAAGGTGGACCTTCGATGGACAAGGAAAGAAATAGAATTTTTAGATACCATAGTAAAACATGAAGAAGGTTCAATTGAGACTGACCTCTTCTGTAAACCTACTGACATGCACCAGTATTTACACATGTCCTCTGCACATCCGATACACACTAAAAGGGCAATCCCAAAGGGTCTAGGAATAAGAATACGAAGAATATGCTCAAAAGAAAGTGACTATGTAAAACAAAGAAATGTATTAAAAACAAATCTTAAAAAAAGAGGATACAAAGAAAGAATTATAGAGATGGAGTTAAGAAAAGTGGATAAACTAAAAAGAGATGATCTACTAGATTATAAAACTAGAGATAAAAAGGTCAAAAGAGTCCCATTAATAATGACTTACTCTAAACTTTTGCCCAATATTTCTAAGATAGTTTGGAAACACTTGTGGATTCTACATAATTCAGAAAAATTAAAAAAAGTATTTCTTAAGGCCCCAGTTGTAGCATTCAAAAGGGAAGCTAATTTAGGTGATATTTTAGTTCACAGTAAACATAAAAGAATAATTGGCAAAATAGGTTCTACGAACATGTGCACCAGTAGATGTAAAGTGTGTAAATACATAGATAAAAGTAAAAATATAATTAAACATAAGAACACCACATATCCACTAAAAACTAATACCTACTGTAAAAATAGCAATGTTGTTTATGGAATAGCCTGTGAAAAATGTGATGAAATCAAATATGTTGGAGAGACTGGAACTACTTTATATAAACGAATTCAGAACCACCTTTCATTAATTAGAAATAAAAAATGAATGAACCAATAGTACAGCACTTCACCAGTCAAGGACATGACATAAATGATGTAAAGTTTGTAGTATTAGAACAGCTAAAATTAGACAATGCGACATATAGAAGAATAAAAGAAAGTAAATGGATAAATAGACTGAATACGATTATGCCAGCGGGACTCAACAGAAAAGAATGAACTAATTAACTTCAATAGATATATAACATTTAAATAAATAAACAACGTTTGTTCAAAAGTTGTGCATGCTGATGCGCTGGGGAGGCCAAATCTAGACTGATCCTCAGAGCCAGCATTGCATGATATAATAAAAATATAAATTTATATAAAGTAATGTTAATTAGAATTAATACAGATTCAAAGATAGAAGTAAAAATGATGTCACAATATATAGAACAGCATTACATCATGTAAGAATAAATCATGGATTTGAATGTAAACAATAACAAGTAGTTGTCATGCCGTCAAAAACCTCAAACACAGGCTCCCTTGAGAAAGATATGTGCAACATATCGAAACGTTGGGCAGCTGGCTCTTTGAGCTAAAATATATATATATATATATATATATATATATATATATATATATATATATATATACTGTATATATATATATATATATATATATATATATATATATATATATACACACACACACACTCGTCTAAACACGATATACACCACGTTAAATACTCAAATGATTGTTTCTTTCCATAACACGCTATACGCCAGGCTTCTGATTTAGCAAAATCCGACATACTGCACACCGATTGGCTGGGTGGATATCGTAGTCATGTGACCCTATTGGCAGCGCCCATGAGGTATAGTAATGTATTTAGTCTTGTAAATTGTGATTTTATTATTAAATGATGAATAATTAAAAAAAAAAATGAATAAGCATTCACAAATAATGCTTCGAAAACTGTCACTCAATCGGAACCTCGATTAGGGCAGCAGTGTGGAGTAGTGGTTAGGGCTCTGGACTCCTGACTGGAGGGTCGTGGGTTCAATCCCAGGTGGGGGACACTGCTGTTACCCTTGAGCAAGGTACTTTACCTAGATTACTCCAGTAAAAATCCCAATTGTATAAATGGGTAACTGTATGTAAAAAAAATAAATATTGTGATATCTTGAAACAATTGTAAGTCACCCTAGATAAGGGCATCTGCTAAGAAATAAATAAAAATAACTGTGAAACCTCCCTTCATCTCCCATGCAATGCCAACCCCACTTAATGGTGTTTTACATTTGTGTTCTCCCTCTGCACGGGATGCAAAGTTTATCATTTTAATTTACTGAAACGCGTTGCATCTTTAGAAGTAAGTGTAAAGTCATTTTCCAAAAAGTGGAGATTTATACTTGGTTACGACCCTGACAAAAGATGTCATTAGCAAAGGGGGCCAGTGTAGCATGAGAAACTGCATCCCATGAGATAGTGCGGGTCTGTACAGTCACGTGACGAAACGCGTCATTGAACAACAGAGTATGATATATGCATCCCCTTCCTTTATCAACAGAAAGGTGGAAACAAAACTTCTCGTGTTTAAAATCAAAATATCTCAATAACGTATTACGTACTATTAAAGTATTAAATATCAACCCATCCCCTTTATATTGATGCAGTTCGTGTCCCGATCTGACATAAGAAAAGGAAAATAGAATACGATGCATGAGTACAACGAGTGCGCATCTTTCCCTTGTCGGTGTTTAACGATTATATATGTGTGAAATTGATTGTTTATTATTATAATTATTATTATTATTATTATTATTATTTCAGCATGCATTAAAAAATGTGAATTTTATGTGTACATGTAATACTTAATATACTTCATAAGGTACAGCTGAGTTCAATTTTAGGGACACATTGTGAGTCAGTGTAAAGTAATATTTAGTCAGTGTTCAAGGCTGTAGCCAGCTAAGGCACCACGGGCCTCGGTAAAAAAAGCAGAGTAATAATTATTTATCAGGCTCTTTTACACGTTGCTTTGCCTCAAAATAAAAAGCATTTAATCCATCGTTGTGTGCAGACATGAATCCCTGAGTCCTGCTGTGCTTTTCAACATCTTTACTATTTACTTATAACGTGTGATCGATGTGTGTAGTAGGCTACTGTCTTTCAATTTAATATTGTTTATTATTTATTTTTTGCTATTTTTTCTGATGATGTAAGTGCTTTTAAATAAGTTGTATGCAGATTGTTTTTATTAAAAATAAAAACGAGCTGATTAACTTTTAAGACTTCTTTCACTCCAGCGAATAACTTAATGTGCAGAATAAAGGCGGCGGAATAAAATGAATGGCTCTGCATTTTAAGTAGTGCTCTTATAATGCAAACACATAATTAATCATCGCAATCAATATTCATTTTATATGACTAGTTTAGCGAGGGTGAAGTCTGTTTGATGAAACATTTATGTAGCTACAACCTCCAAGCAGCGACGGTAAAGTGATCATCACTGTCATTTTAGGAATGTATTGGTAAAAAAAAAACAGGTGAGCTTATTTTGTCATTATCATCTTTCCATGATTAACTTATGAAACTGAGGTGGTTTATAGACACTAATTACAACATTGAAGGCAAGAGGACCGCTCAGAAAGAAAACCCGACAACGAGAAATCTGGTAGTGGTTGAGATGGGGGTTTTGTCGAGTTCAGGGCTGTGCGGTTTGCAAGGAGCCTCGCAACGGATCACATTAAGGAAGTAAAATGCATATTCATGAGTATTGATGATTTGCACATACGTCACCAAATCACGTGACCTAAGTGAGCTCAGCCATTTTGGACGTTAAAAATCTTTGGACGTCCTACTGACAACTTTTTTTTTTTCAACTCATGCAGTTCGAAAAACCATACTTGACATCGTCTGATGAAGTCAGTCATCTCAGAGGTGAACATCGAGAAAATTCTGCTCGCCGGGCTTCAAAATGATGTGTATTTGCTGCCAGCTGGTCTCTTCTCTGAGGTTGTCAAGTGCGACAGGACATCCCTGCCTGACTTCACGCCTCACAATATATATCACTTTGTAATAACCAACATCTCCCCGTACACCGGCCAAGATCTCAAGGCATACAAAAGCATTGATGCATACCTGTATTTCGTATCAGGATGGGTGACATGTTTGCATCAGTGGCTAATACCAGGGGGACGCGTCCGTCATCTTATCATGGCTAAGGTAATCACGTCTCAATTTCACTTGATAAACTACCAATGACAGTGACAGCACTAATATAGCCAAAGGAAATATAAGACCAGAATTACAAAGAAGAATTTGGAGGTTTTTGTTGTAGTTTTGTTATGTTTTTAAGTTATATGACTTATAGGGTGACACTGTTGTGTAAGAATCCTGTGTGCACTTTATTTAAAATACAAATGAAAATAATATTGCTTACTGATAGGGTTGTCACCTGGCCCCACAATCCTGGGACACTGAGACAGAACAGGATTTTAGAAAGACTACTTAAAACAGAGAAAAAATAACATGTTAATTAGCTCCTATACCTTTGATCAAATTAATGATGGTGCTTAATTACCATGCAGGGCAAACAATTGTATAATTATGATAATAATGAATACAATATATTATTTTTCATGTATTTCATTATTATTAATTATAATAATAATAATATTTAATTTATTTGCAGACACTAATACTTAAAAGTCGCTTACTTTCTGTTTGTTAATAATAGATCGCTAAAACATACAATTACTCTCCCAATCAGTAACATTGCTCAGCTGTTTGGAGGCAGTATGTTGAACTGATTAGAATGACTTGTTTGTTACTTCAGCAATATGATTCATTTTAGCAAAGGTGTAGGGCTAATTAACACGTTAATTTATTTCAATTTAGCAGCAAGTTTAAAATCCCGTTCTGTCTGAAAGTGTCCCGTGATTGTGCCCGAATGGTAGGGGAAACACTGTAGTATGATAAGCGCATTATATAAGACCAACTTGATTGCAAAGTGTACAGTATTTTATATACATAATAAACGCTAAAAATCAACAACAAAAAACTGACCCATCAATGCAGTGTTAGCGCGACTTGGCGAGAACCCTACACATTAAAATAAATAAATAAAAATTTCATGATTATGAAAAATATATAGAGGTTAATTTGAATTACAACATAACTGTTATATATTTTTGAAAAGCAGAATCTAACCTACTATGAAGTGTTCGCTGCATAAATGACTGTATGTTGTTGGCTTCCAGTTTTTACGATGTATGGCAGTAATCTATCTTTCTCGTCTCTCAGCATCCTTTGGTATGTGGTAAAATGATAGATTCAGCTTTTGGCCTTGTCTATTGCTGCATGCAACAGCACAACACACTACAACCGTCTTCTATTTCAGTTTTTTAAAACACTGGTGAACAGGCTGTCAATATGCTGTCTGAAGGTTTTTGACGCCCAAAATGGCCGACAAGCTGCTGGCACGTGACTTGTGACATCAGGTGCATCAATAGTCAGAACACGGCCAAACAGCCAATCAAATCGACTGGTCAGCCTAAAAGCTTGAGTTGCAACCCTCTGAACTACACATTGGTTATGATGTGCTGACAACTCACGCAGCTGAACTCTCGCCAACCTGCTAATGAGATACCGCACCCCCTTAGAAAAGGTGTTTAATTGTCATGAGATACTGCATCCTCTCTGAAAAGTTTTTTCAATAGCTATGAGATACTGCACCCCCTCAGAAAAGGTGTTTTCATAGCTATGAGATACTGCACCCCCTCAGAAAAGGTGTTTTCATAGCTATGAGATACTGCACCCCCACAGAAAAGGTGTTTTCATAGTCATGATAACAAATATGAAATAAAAGTAAACAAAGAAGCAAACTGCACTCAGACTCGTTTTGTGATGAATGTAGAATGACTGGGAAACATGCATTTTTCAATCATCATTAGCAGGCTAATGTAATGCAGCGTTTTGCTTACTGTTACGGTTACACATTTGCAATGTCTGCTATTAGGTTGCTATGAAGTTTTGACGTGAGGAGAGGAGGTATGATGAGATGCAGATACGGGTGCTTGTAATAAAATGACTAAAAAAAAAATGACTATAATAACTTGTTGTGTTGCTGTGCTTCTGTAAATAGTTTTCTTCTAAATATATTTATCTACATTGTTTAGTTGCTTTTGCGCATCTGATAATAAACCGATTTCTGTTGAAAAGTTAAATATATATATATATATATATATATATATATATATATATATATATATATATATATATATATATATTGTGACAAACCAAGGGGCCGTGTTATAAATGGCAAGTATGTGAGGGCGGAACTGCTAACAGGGCTCTCTCCTGTCACTGGATTGCGACCAGAGGGGGGACTACAATTTGCAAAATGGCCGCCCCAAAAAGACTACAAGTCCCAACAGCCAGAGCAATGTGCCGAGGCGTGGCAGCCACACCCACAACAGTCATGGGGTGTGGCCGGCTAATATAAACACAGACCAGGAAGTGAGGAGAGAGAGGAGTAGAAGGTGGTGAGGCATTGGGGAGTGTGCTATTACTGTTTTGTGGATTTTTGAATTGATTTACTGTGTATGACCTGGACCGACTGAGAACCCTACTGGGTGTGAACTTGATTTGTACGGAGAACCAGATTTGTGAACTGACCCTTGATATCCATGACCCTGTGGGCCGTGTGTCCAACACGGCACAAGGTAATAAACATACAAGCACCGTACAAGTTTGCTTACCAAGCAAGAGCTTTGTCACAATATATTATATTATTATTATTATTTATTTCTTAGCAGACGCCCTTATCGACTTACAATTGTTACAAGATATCACAATATTTTTTACATACAATTACCCATTTATACAGTTGGGTTTTTACTGGAGCAATCTAGGTAAAGTACCTTGCTCAAGGGTACAGCAGCAGTGTCCCCCACTGAGGATTGAACCCACGACCCTCCGGTCAAGAGTCCAGAGCCCTAACCACTACTCCACACTGCTGCTGCTAATATTTAATATGCTTCAGTTGTTCAGATGTTTATGTGACATACTCAATAAAAAACTAATTATATTTGGCTGCTGCGGGGCTTCTAGGTATCAGTATATCTAGTTTCAATGTTTGCAAAACGGCATTTGAATGATGGATATGAGTTCTGGACAAAGGTTTTGTGGAGTGATGAAACAAAAATCGAGCTATTTGGTCATGCTGATAGTCGTTATGTTTGGAGAAAGTCTGGTGAGGCGTACAAAGAAAAGAACAGCATTCCTACTGTGAAGCATGGAGGTGGTAATATCCTTCTATGGGGCTGTTTTTCCTCTAATGGTACAGGAAATTTAGTTCCAATACATGGTAAAATGTATTCCATAGCATACCAAAAGATACTGGCCAATCATCTAAAACCCTCCACTACAAAACTTGGTTTAAAGCGCAACTGGACGTTCCAACACGACAACGATCCAAAGCACACATCAAAATCTACTTCAGAATGGTTAAAGAAGAATAAAATCAAGGTTCTGGAATGGCCTAGTCAAAGTCCCAATCTAAATCCGATTGAGAATCTTTGGTATGAGTTGAAGAAGGCTGTGCACAAGAGAATTTGAATGAACTGGAACAATTTTGTGTTGAAGAATGGTCAAAAATCACAAAAGAATCATGCCAAAAGCTCATTGACAAATATGGTTATTATTGCTAAAAGTGCCTCACTTAGCTATTAATTTCATTTTCCTTGTTAGGGTATCAATGCATCTATTTCTTATAACTTTTTTTCCCTCATCCACAAAAACAAAACTTTGCTACAAAAGATTTTTCGTATAATACATTTCCATTTGGGTATGTAAACTTTTGACTACAACTGTGTAGTCAGCTGCGAAACACTGGCCACACCCGGGACTGTGGGGTCCTCTCAGGACCTGTCAAATTGTAAATAGTGTGTTTTAAAGTGACAGTACATCTTTTTGTTTTTGCACCATTTTTTGTCTGTGGTGTGGTGGTTGCCTTGCCTTTGAAACTCTATAGACTCTATGTGTGTCTTTATGAGGCCTCCCACAATATATATATATATATATATATATATATATATATATATATATATATATATATATATATATACACTAAATAATCTAGCCCAATTTAGCTAATCCAGATCAATAAATTAGCTAAAAATGCATGGAGCACTACAGAAAGTGTTGAATGAGAAAGTGGGGGTCTAGGAGTATAATTGCATGCCTGGTGAATGTTGTTTTGAAGACTGCAATGTTCGGCTGTGTTCTTGTCTGGAGTACCCTCCTATGGCAGGAGTTAGGTTTGAGCTCTAACCCTGTGCTTTTCGCTGTGAAAATAATAAGTATGTCTGCTGGCCAATCAATATGACCACTGTTTACATTAATGTTAACAATAAACTACTTTACAAATAACCCCTTCATTTTGGGACAGTCAACAACCCTTTAATTTTGAGCCAGCCAACCTATTAAAAGTTTGATATCATCCAATAACCTTAATATTTGAGCAGATCATAAAACGCAAGAACAATCTGTGCACCCTGCTTTAAAGCCACACTTTAAGACTGACCCTGTGGAATATTTATATTTGGCCTTTTTTAATGGACTTTTCCATATCAATAAGCCATGTTTTTTAAGCATTTAAATCTTGCAGTGTTATGTTTTATTACCTCATGTTGTAGACGTTCTGATTACAGAACAGTGGAAAATTCTCCATGTCTATCAAAGTGTGGTGTGCAGTGTTAGTAATATCTTAGCAGACCAGCATTGTGTTCAAATTTAAGAGGCATTTCAAATAAACTGCACTGTTATAGAAGCTACATCACTTTTGTACTGTGACAGAGCCGAGTACATTATTATTATTATTATTATTATTATTATTATTTATTTCTTAGCAGACGTCCTTATCCAGGGCGACTTACAATCGTAAGCAAATACATTTCAAGTGTTACAGTACAAGTAATAATACAATAAGAGCAAGATAAATACAATGACATTCTTCTTCTTCAACTTCCTAGTTATGGGTTCTTGCTGGGGTTTTTTCTGGAACGTCACATTTTATTTTGTCAGGCTTCTGTATTACTGCAAGCATAATACTTAAATAATATCATACTTGGAAAGATTAAAAGCACACTTACCAAGTGCACTTCATCTAGAATGTTTTCACTTAGGCATTTAAGTGTTTTTTATGGAAGATTGTAAATATGAGTCATTAATATCGCTTATATATTTTGAAGAGTGAATGATGCCAAAGAAAACAACTCAGTGGCCACCCTTTATTAGTAGCAATAGACTGTGTTTAGGTTACCATCTAACATTTACAATATACAGTACATTCAGTGATAAAATATAAACAGAAGTGCTGCTCAACCTCACCTGTTTGTCTCTCTTTGTAAGAAGGTGTACACAAAATAACCTTAACCTGTAACCATCGACTGTACTCACTGGTTAGTCAGACCTTCAACAAAACATTTAAGACACTTCCAAACAGTTTTAATTAGGGATGAATAACAGTAATTAAGAAACACCGAATGGCCCGATGAAGAAGAACCGATCGAAGAGGCACGTGAGATTTGCTTGTGAGACCAAGAGCATTGTGAAAAAAAAGCTCCCCACACAGCAAGAATAAAAATGGCAAACAAAATAATAACTTCAAAGCTCCTAGGAAGGAAATGGTATGGTCTTAATAAAGCAACACAATGTTTTGACACAAACATCAAGCCTTTGATACTGTCAACATGTTCTCATCCTGACAGCAGTGGATTTAAGTACTGCTGTTGATAAAAATGAATAGAAATATGGGGCCTGCATCACACAAAATAGCAAAGAGCACCATTTTAATACTCCACTGCTTTTCAGATGAGTTCACTACAGCTGTGGCCAAACGTTTTGCAATAACCTGTAGAATTAACAAATTTTGCTTCGTAAAGTCAAAATGAAACCTGCTGAATAATGTTACGTGAGCATATTAGGGAGGCTGTGTGGTCCAGTGGTTAAAGAAAAGGGCTTGTAACCAAGAGGTCCCCGCTTTAAATCCCACCTCAGCCATTAACTCATTGTGTGATCCTGAGCAAGTCACTTAACCCCCTTATGCTCTGTCTTTTGGGTGAGACATAGTTGTAAGTGACTCTGCAGCTGATGCATAGTTCACACACCCTAGTCTCTGTAAGTCACCTTGGATAAAGGTGTCTGCTAAATAAACAAATAATATTGAATTACATACCGCTTTGTAGTTCCATATGCTTAACGAAAAGCAGGCAAACACTGAGAAATGTGCCATTTCGAAATCTAACATGAAATACTGTAGTACTATTATGTTTTCCGGTAGACTTTTAGGATAGCATTTTGCATGTTCTTTAATTACATTATCTTAATTCTGTTCATATAGCTTTTTTTTTTTTTTTAAATTATGTCCCAATCCTAAATTTATTGGTGATGCAAAACATTTGGCCATAGCTGTAGATGCCTTCAGTTTTCACTGGTTGCTTATGATAGTCCTTTCAGCGAAGAGAGTTGCACAGCTTTTGGGCAGCAGCTGCATGCCAACAGTCTTGGCAGAAGGGAATACCTTTAGTTTATCACTCTTCTTACTCAGGGTGGTTCAGCTCCTAGGCTGGAAATCACTAACATCTGCTGTTTATTGGCCCCTTACCACTCCTCGCTGGCTAACATTAGTGCTGTTTGACCCCAGGGTGTAGAAAGGTTGGAGATCACTCATGTGTCTTGCTGTGATCAAGAACTGCGTTTTTCATCTTTCATTCACTGACATGATTACACAGTAAAACAGTATGTTGTAAAATGAAATGGCTGCGATTGAAAATACACAAACAGATAACCGGTTATCTGGTAGTCTATACCTAAGGGAAGTATAACAAGCCGACTAATGTGTAGGCTTCTACCAGTAGCAACAGAACTTAATTTAGGTAATTTCAGCAATGTGCAGCATTGTAAGACTGAACTGAATGTCTAGACGTTTGGAAAAAATAGCTCTTACCCATATCACAATGATGAATGTTTACCCGAGTCAGGTATGAATTAAGTTTCTTTTTAACGAGTGGCTGCTGACAAATATTAAATAAAAAGAACTTTTCTATCAGGGTGACCTATTTTCTTTTTTTCTTTTTTTTTTTAAATTTGGCTTTATGCTTTCTCTTTACTATTTCCTTTTTAGCTACCGTACCTTCAGCAACCCAAACGCTTGCTTTGTCCAGGACTTTGACATTCATGGCACTCGTGTGATTGATTGAAAATAAATTAAAAGCATATGTTTTTTTTTCTGGTTGTGAGCTATTTTACTTTTATTGCTAATTATACAAAAGATTTTAAATCTGCAAGATGTATACATATGTTGAACAATTGAAGCCTGAGGCTTTTTTTCTAATTGTTTTCTTATTCTAATAAACTTAGTGAAAAAGTTGTATAAAATAGTATGCTGCCTCTCCATCATACAACTTTTGTTTTTAGTTTTTTAGTTAATAGAAACAGAAAAGTTTAATTTGAATATGGTGTTTTATTCTTCTGACATATTGGGAAATCCTACTAGACTTACAGATACATTGCCAAAGATCGAATTGCAGTCTCCAGTGAGTTGTCTGCTAAGCAAAAAGAGATGGGATTCCTTGTAGAGCAGGCAGATGTCACTTAGGAATACAAAACACTGTCACTATCTGTTTATTATTTTAAGGATGCTGACTTTCCCTGTAATTTGGGAAGGTCAGCATTCCTGGCTGGCCTCCCTGCGTCCGCCACCCGTCCGCTCCAGCTCATCCAGAACTCCGCTGCTCGCCTGGTGTTCTCTCTGCCTTACTTCTGCCACGCAACTCTACTGCTCCACTCACTCCACTGGCTCCCGATCACTGCTCGCATCCAGTTCAAGACTCTTGTACTCACCTACAGATGCCTTGACCAGACTGCACCCAGCTACCTCCAGACCCTCATCTCTCCCTACACCCCCACTCGACCTCTCCGCTCCTCCTGTACCAGAAGACTAGCTGTACCTCCTCTACACTCCCCTGCCTCCAGAGCAAGCTTCTTCTCCACCCTCACCCCGCAGTGGTGGAATGACCTTCCTACTGATGTCAGGACTGCCCAGTCCCTGACCACCTTCCGGTGCCTCCTCAAGACTCATGTCTTCAGACAGCACCTGTAGAACTCTTTTCCCTCTGGACACTATCACTCTTCCTTAATGCGTTTTACTTGCACTCATCTCCTCCCTATTTTACTGCATTTAATCCTGTACTTTACAGAGTACTCTACTGTAATCTGCCACAAGTGTTATTCAATCTGTAGTATTTTGCAGTTAAGCGTATCCTGATGTAACTATCACTGACACTGTTATCTGCTCCGACATTGATTTGTATTTTGTAATATACTTGTACTTACTAGAACTGAAGTCATTGTATTTTATCTTGCTCTTACTTGTATTAATACTTGTACTGTGATTCTTGAAATGCATTTTTTGTTTACGACTATAAGTCGCCCTGGATAAGGGCGTCTGCTAAGAAATAAATAATAATAAAATAATAATAATAATAATTTCTTACAGTGACACCCAATGGGTGAAAACACTTACCCCTGATGGTCATTAGGTGTAACTACATTTCAGAATTGTTGCATCCATCCCCATTGTGTGTAAATGGAACTTATAAAATGGGTTGGGAGATATCTGCGTCCTGATTGGCCGATAGGCATTCATAGCCATTGAATTATTACAGTACAACCAACGGGTAAAAACAAGTCCCAGCAACTAAGACTTATTACAAACAGATATTATTGTGCAAGCGTTTGAGAACGTTTAAAAAAAAAAAAAATTGGCTGCCAATTATTCCCCAATAAAAACAAAACAAAAATATTAATAATTTATATGGACTTCCTCCATGTCAATTTTAACTTGTTTGGTGACTCCAATGTCCACACATTCCTGGAGGATTTAGACCAAAACAGTTCGGAAACGGAACCGACAGCAATAATTTAAAAGAAAAGGTCAGGAAAAAAATGAAACCATGAGTACGACAAGACAGCTCTCTCTCAGTACTGCTGAAATGAATACAACTGAAGCCAATAAAGAAGAGCGGAATACTACAAAAGTAACGCCTGGGCTGTGTCAGTTTTTAATGATTGGTCAGCACAAACAAAAAATAATATGGACTGAAAACTGCACCCAAGACTGAAATAAACACAGTTTTAAGCAGTTTCTTTCTGAAGTGATAACATCAGCTGGCACACAGTATTCAGTTAGCTGCTACACAAGCTTGTGAGCTGGCCTGAATCATTTTTTTTTTTAAATTCTCCCATAGTGGGACCATCTATAAGCCTAATTTCAGACACCCACTTTAAAACAACAAACAGCGTCTTCATTTCGGTCCTGAAAACTTACAAGTGACAACAAAAAGACATGTCACAACATCACCCTGCTGTATCCCAAACAGACCTAAACAAACTTAAGTCATCAGTACTCAGGACACAGATATCTCCCAACCCATTTTATAAGGTAGTTTAAGAAGCTATTGGACACCCGCTGAGAGAGACAGGAAGTCCTGGAGTTACATCCTATCTGGAGTACCGTCGTCAACTCGTAAACAAAAGGCAGAAATAAACTCCCCTACTCACCAAACAGTGCCACCTACTGGACAAGCTGTCCAACTGTGTAAGCAGCCATTTCATTTAGAAAACTGTACCTTCCCTGGTACAGTCAACTTCATGAGACACATACTGAAAATATTCTGATAATTTATTTAATTTATTTGAATTTATTTAATTTATTTTTAAAAGTAATTTGTTTATCGATTAAGTTCATTGGAACTATTACATTTATTGGAACTATTTTTCCTAGCGTAGTAATATATTTCAGAAAAAAATATTCATTTTTAAATAAAAATGTGTCTATATCTTTATTTATAAAAACTAGTAACCCATTTTATAACCTAAATCTCAACCCTAACACCCCTGGGCATGCGGTTATTCTTGCACAACCAACACCCTGTCGTGTCTCATTGCTTATTTAATATACTGTATATCATATTAGGTTTTTTTTTACATGTAGATATATCTTTCCAGTGGTTCCTTGCACAGAATGACATTTTACATTTAAAAAAAAAAATCTGAATACGATGAACCATTCATTTTAAGTTATTCTGTGTTATGCTTACCTCTCATTAAATATATAAGCATAACTGAATGAATTGAACCAACTATGGAGGGACATGTCATCTAAAACCAGCACACTCCACTGAAACTGTTCTTCTCTCAATCATCAACTCGCTACTCACTGCCAGTGTTGCCTCCCTCTCCTCTGTCCTAATTCTCCTCGACCTCTCTGCTGCCTTTGACACACTCGACCACTCTATTCTCCTGTCCTCCCTCACTGACCTGGGACTCTCCGGCACTGCTCTTGTCTGGTTCTCCTCCTACCTCTGCCTCTTGCTCTCTTTCGACAGGTGTCCCCCAAGGCTCAGTCCTGGGACCCCTCCTGTTTTCTCTCTACACCCCCTCCCTGGGTCCCCACATCTTCTCCCATAGCTTCTCGTATCATTTCTATGCTGATGATGCCCAAATCTTCCTCTCTTTTCCCTTTTCGTTATTATTTATTTATAATAATAATAATAAATAAATAATAAAGTTACCACAGTCCTAAATGGTAGGCTTATAAGGTATCTACAGTATGTTAAATCATTGTGTTGCAGGATGTTGTTGATTTCTGGGACAGATTGACAGGCTATCGCACCCCAATGGAGGCTGAGCGCTAACCTGTTACCTTGCACTCTTCAACACCAGATCTAAACCACAGTACAAAAAGCCAGTCTGACTCGCAAGAGCTGTTACTAGCTTGGTAATTGTCCCTTAATGCGCATTACCTCATTTACAGCACAGTCTTGTACCAGCTACTGTTACTCTGCCACACTTTGAAACTTGTGTTTTTCTCTGTTTAAAAAAAGTGGAATGTATTCATTAATAGTGTTTGCATAATAAACCCAGTGAAGGTATTGGCATCTTGATATATTTAAGCATATCTGTGCATTGTGGTAAACCTTAATTTGTAAGTGGAAAAGCAAAGTGGTCAAAAGCCGACCAAATAACAGTCCAAGATATGTTACTTCAGAGTCTCGAAACCACATTTCTTTATAATACAAAGTATATAATACAGTCTTTAAACTGTGGTGATTTGCACATTAGTGCATAAGGCGTCTTTTTTCCATTCCAGATCGAAGAACCTCTGTCTGTTGTGGACAGGAATAAAAGTCTTTGGTGGATGCACAAGCCAGGCTCCGGGACCAAGGAAATCCTCCTTCATTCCTGAGGTTATATTCCAGGCGCTAATGATTAAAGCATCTGCACTGCGGCCTGGCTTTCTGTGCTCAGTGAGAAAGAGTTGTGCCAAACACATGCTCATGGCTCTGCTATTTTCAGGTTTCCTATGCTTTACTGGAATGAGAGTGGAAAATCTCAGAAGCAAGTATTTGAACTTTTTGCCAGTTTAAGACACACATACAATGCATGATGAAAATAAAAATAAAGATAATAATGTATTTTTAAGGAGGTGTAAAAGTGTATAAAAAATAAAAGTATAATGTGATTTGCTCCAATTTCAATGTGTTCTAGTGGTAGCCTTCATTATCCCAGTTAGAAATGGTACAATCAGCCTTAACAATATTCAAACAAAGTTCTTGCCTTTATAATTTAGAAATTTGATTTGAGTGCAGGTTTGTGAATTTGTGTATGTACCATTTTAGTATTTAAGTTACTGTAAGGTCCTAATATAGACTTATTAGCAAAAGTTTTAAAAAAATGCATTAATTGAGAGGAATGGTAGTTCCTTGCCCTAAGTTAGCAGCGAAGCGCGAGAACTGCCAGAGACTCTTGAAACAGCAAGGATAGTTTATGTGCTTTCAGGATATTGGCACAGCAAAAGTAAATGAGCCAAAAGTACAATTTCACTTTTAATTTGTAGTTCCCAACACTCTTAGGTGAAATGTAGAAAAAAAGTCAATACTTGTTATACAGTAAGAAAAATAAGTTGCCAAAGTAAGGTAAACATGACCTTTTTTTTCTCCTGTTATTTTGCAGTTTTTCTAGACCACAGGCACTTTTATCCAAGCATACGTATATTACAGACATCTGAGTTTAATGACAATTAAAATTTTAACATTCTCAACATGGAAATATACAGTACTAGGGAACGCACTTATTGTGACGTCTATATCATTTATATTAAATGATTTATTTCTGTTTTAAAATGGAACATTTGCCTGCAAAAAAAACAACAACTTTATATAAATAAAAAAAGGTCTTGTCTACGTGGCGTTTGAACCTACAGCCTTCAGTTTGCAAGTGTGTTGTGTTAACTGTCAGTGCTACATGATTAGTTAAGACAAGCAGTATTTTGAAAGATGAAGTCAGCCAGCTGAGAATTCTCTGGACTTTGTTATATTTTTGAGATTTTTCGAGTCATAATCCATCTTTATCATCCTCATTCTGAGATTTTGAGCTGGAGCTCTGAAAATGTTTGGCTTCCTGTGAGTGTAACGCTCTTTGTGGTCCCTATTGGCACAAAGAGGTACGATTTCCACTTGATACTGGTCGATGAGAGTAACGCTATTTGTTGTCCCTGCTCGACAAAAAAGGAACATCATTTCTGAGAATTAGCTATGCTGAAGGATAGCCTATATATTTGGTAAAAGTAAAACATAAAAAAACATAAATAAATAAATACATTCATATAACTATTGAAATAAATGAATAGATAAATGAATACATAGACATTTATGTATGTATTTATTTATTTATTTATCTTGATATTTATTTATTTTTCACTATCATATAAACACTGACATTTAATACTGTATGAAATGAAAATATAAATATTCAACACCTGTTGTATATTAGTGAAGATCTTTGTACATAAAGGTCATCATGCTTTCATATATTTTTACTTTCAAATTAAAAATATATATTGTAACGACCCGGACAATTGCTTTGTTGCAGGACTTGTTGTCTGTTCAGTTTGTGTCATCTGTCTATGTTACATGTATTGTAAGGGATATGGGACGGGTAACACCGTTAGTGAATGAGGAGATTGTGTGCTGTTGTTTACAGGGGTTGCAGAGCATTTGAAAATTCAACACCGTCTACTTTTCTTTGACATACATTAGTTGCTTAAACAATTTCCACTATCTTATTTAGAAAAATATACTGTTTAGTACTGATCTGTACATTCTGCTTTGTCCCCAGCATTTGAATAATGCTGAAGACAACGAATATATCTACGTGAGATAAACAATCCAAGTTGCAGTCACGTGACCCCAGCAGGCTACATACTGTGGGTATTTTGTAACCACAAATTACATATTCTTCTTATACCTTAAGAAGAATATGTTAAGTATTCTTCTTATACCTTCAGTCACAGGAATTAGAAAGATATAATTTATGATGTGTCAGATACTTAGAATTTGTGACCCCTACTGTGCTCCACCGGTGAGCGAGCACACTTTGACGTGATTTGACCAAGATTTTTTTTTCTTTTAAGAAAACGTACTTACCGGTACATGTTTTTAAGATAAAATTAATTTTCAATAGTTTGTTTCAAAATACAGTACTAATATGAATTATATACAGTATTTCTATGTTGTTCGTTTATAAACGGGTAACATCTTTCGTTAAATAGACTCATAATTAAAACAATGTATATGATATATTTGGTATAAGAGTATCATAACTTGTACAGGGATAAAAAAAAAAATTTTTGTTCTACGAAGCGTCAGTAGCTAGAATCTGTATATTTCCTGTAAAATCAGCTTCAGCGAGTGAGAGCTAAACAGTTAAGCTAAACCAAGGAGACTTCTGTTCAGTTTTCAAGTTGCTTAAAATTACAGGTAGATGGATGCTGTTTGCAATTATTGTACTTTTAAATATGTTATAAATGATGATGTTTCCGTGATTTCATATTAGTTCAGTAAAATAATACATGTAGCATAATGCATTCTGTTAACGGTAAAGGCATATACATGTAGCATAATGCATTCTGTTAACGGTAAAGGCATATTTTATGTAAGGACTGGGAATCACCAACCCGCTTAATTGTGTTAAACTGTATTAGAGTATACTGCAGTTTTGATAGACCAAGGCTAACTGGGAAATATATCTGGGTTTGGTCTGTGGAAAAAATGGCAGCCCTACCCTGAGTACTACTTCCTAAACATGAACACATTACACTATACTAAATTAACAGATCAAGCTTATTATGATATAGTTTGCAAAATTAGATGAAAACAATCGGGATAATACATAATCATTATTTACAAAATCTTGTTCATCTCATTACTTGTTATAAACTTTACTGTAAACTGTAACTTTACTGCTATACTACTTGCAAACTTGCAAATGTGCAAACTACTTCGTGGTGTGAAATCACATGACTTGAGCTCAGTATTTTGATATCCCAAGGAACAATACTACTCAAACAATCAATAAACCTATCTGCTCACTATTTAAAATTTTAAATAACATGATGTATGTGCCCAATGAGCTATTGATGTAAAACTTAGACTGTTGCGTTTTCATTGTGCATCAGTGTGTATATATATGTGGCAGGATTTGAACCCTAACTAGTCATACTTTCTCTCCAACTACATAACCGCTACGCTACACAGATTCACATCTTAACCCTTTCAACAGACTAGGCTACTATTTACATTTATCCTATCCAAACTGCAATACATTGCCTCAAAATAGGTTGAACAATTTTGCTATTCCTGTAATGCCTGTGTATTATAAAGTTTAAAAATAGTGATATCTAAAACAAAAACACATTGGAAATGTAAAAAAACGCCAAGTTATCAAAAGTGCCCAGCCATTTAAACACAAGCCAAGTTTCAAGAAACCGTTGGGGCAACCTTGCCCAGCACAAAGCAAATGGCACAACTGTCAAAGCGGTGGGGGTCAAAGTTGCCCCAATTGTTTCTATTAACTTGGCTTGTGTTTTTCAGGCACAATAAAAGTGGATCGAACTTGCATCAAAAGCACAAGCTAAGTTAATAGAAACAATTGGGGCAACTTTGACCCCCACCGCTTTGACAGTTGTGCCTGTTTGCTTGGTGCTTGGTGTTTTTGTTTCAGATAAAAAAATATCTAGTAGCCTACATCTGTCAATTATGATTGTGTTATTTGTTCAGTAACTTGTTCACAGTGTGATCATAAAAATTATTCAAAGCCTTGTTTGTTAGAGAACATTGCTGTTGTACTGCTATGATGTACAGTAATAAAGTTCCTGAAAGTAATCAGTCTGCATCAAGTTGTTTAGTTTCTGCAGTACATCCTAATTTGCTTTCTTTTGTCATCCAAACTGCAGATTAGTTCCTGTTGCTGTTGTGGTTACTGTCGCTCCGCTGAGTCACCAACACTATTCTCCATTTTGTTTTCTAACTTTATTTCCTAAACTCAGTTTAAGCACATAGATTCCATGTATGGCACACAGAGTAAGCAGCCTTTTGTCTTTGAAAGACAACATTCAGGGAGCGTGTGCTAGAATGGAGATTTTCTTTCATCAAGCAGAAAAAAAGGTAAATTACAAAAATGAATATTTACATATTTTCCGCCGGGTTGATTTGGAAGCGAGATTAAACATAGTTTAAAGGCTAACATTCAAGTTCCTTTACTAGAGATTAGGGACCCCATATTGACCAATCAGGATAAAGGAAATCTATCCATTTTATAATATAATGTTAGAGTGCTGTAATTAAGAGGCGGTGTACCATACTAATCCTACATTCAACTCTTGGTTGAGATGTCCATAGAAATGATGTATACTTTACCAGACTCCTGACACTTGAAACAAAGAATCTGTAGCCATCCTGCTTCAACAAGACATATTTATTCATGTATAATAATATACCGGTTCTATACATGTTTAAAGCCCACTTGTGTGTAAAATGTAATACATATTAGAAGAGTTCAAGCTTGTGTACATAACATTACACGGACCTTTTGTTACACCAATAGCAATAACTTGAAAACAGACCGTAGTTTGTATTAGTGTGGCACTCTTAATCTAGACATGCGGTGCAACCATCTAACCTGCTAATGAGAAACACAGAGCTCTAAAATGTGAAACACTCAAGTTCTTTCAGATGTAACGCCTGCTTCGATTGGATGGAGGAGAATAATAATGAAAATGAATGATGTTTCTGTAGACATATACAAGTCTATTTTCCTTTTAAACTGCGTTTTATTTGGTTATTCGATGCCTTATAATCTATCTCTGTTTGATCTATCTATCTTTTTTTATCTACATATATTTTCTTAATATTCTTTTAATTATCTGTTTAATATAAGTTCCCTTTCAAGTCGAAAATAACCATCAAGTATGGGACATTGCCATCAGGCAGTAGGGATTGGCTGAGCTTTATAGCAAAGCTGCCAATAGGCCTCTGCGCGAGCTGCCACGTAAGCCCGCCCCCCTGGGAGCTTACTATCATGGCGCACAGAGACTCTCTTCCTCTTTTGTCTTCAGCATCGGTAGCGGTAGGTAATAGAGCTTAACTGACTGTACTCACTAAGCTTAGGCTTGAGAAGCTGGTTATTTCAGTTATACTCTTTGGAGTAATTATTATTATTTGTTCATTTGGATTATATATTTGTATATTTTTATATTACACTGATATATTTCCTTCACGCTTTGCTTTGGCATCGCGTTTTTGTTTACTTTCGTGGTCTTCGTCTGTCCTGTGTAAATTGCTAATAATTAATTTTAATTATTATTGTTGTGTTTTTGGGTTTTTCTGCAATAAAACATTATATTGTATATATTTGTGAAGGACGCGCGTTACGTTGGCCTTGGCCGCGCATGCATTTGCAGCCCCGGTCTTGCCTTGGCTAGACCACGTGTGTAGAGCCTGCACGGCAGTCTCTCATATATTACCTCTGCGGTGTATTTTACCAACTGCGTGGTAGCTATACTGTGCCCCAGTCACACAATCACTACATAGTGTAGCTGCAGTGTCCCCCCCCAAAAAAAAAAAAAAATTCCCATTCACTATACAGAGGAAGACGACCACAAACTACAAATCCCCAGCACCAACAGGTAGGTATTGCACAGCACCCCAGACACTGTACCAGCACTTAGCGTCTCCGCTCTGCAGGTCAGCTGATGCCTAGGCGTCTGTGCTAGCGTTCTACGCTCGGTACTCGCGCTCTGGCGTTTTTGGTGTCAGCGCTTGGCGCTTGGTGCAGCGCCGGCGATTTGTGCAGCGCTTCTGCGCTTGGGACTCGGTGCGCCACGCGTCGGCAGCGCACCTCCGGCCTTCGACGCGTCGGCCTTCGGTGCTCGGCGCGTCGCCGCTTCGGTCGCTGCGGCGGCCGCGACGCACCTTCTGTGCTCGGCGCTTCGTTGCTTTCGGCGCTTCGGTGCTTGACGCCGACGCTTCGTTGCTCGGCGTCGGCGCCGGTGCTTGGCAGCTCGGCGCCGGCGCTTCTGCGCAGCGCGCAGTGCTTTCGGCAGCGCAGTGCTCGGCAACCGACCCTCGCTGCACTTCAGTGCTCGCACTAGGTGCACGCTCCTCTATGTTCGGTGCTTGTTGTGTCGACGCCGGTGCAGCGCTCGACGTTCGATGCTCTACCCTCGGCGTTTGGTGCCTATCGGCACACGCACCTCGGCGCTCCAGAGCTCGGTGTCTCAGCATGTCTGGGCTCCACCGTTGCGTTGCATGCCAGGCCAAGTTGCGGCGGCGACCCCGAGGACTGCGTGGCGTGCCTGGGACCAGAGCACTCTGCGTCTGCCTTGGCGGACAGGTCGTTCTGCGCATTGTGCGCCAAATTTTCAGCCGCGCACTCTTCGCCAGAGGGCGAGGAAGGCGGTTGGGGATCACTCCCCCTCCTCAGGGTCATCTCACACCCTGTCTGTCCCGCCAGCGGCGACTCCTGTTAGGCTGCGGCTGTCCGGGAGACCGTCCTCCCAGCTGATAGCTGGTCAGAGATCCCCAGGCAGCGGACGCCTCGGCAACCCGCAGCCCGTCGATACAGCCGTGAGACCCTTCTTACAGGGGCGCTCCCGCCCGGACATCACGATTCGCTCCAGGTCACCGCGCCCGAAGGGGCGCTCCCGTTCCCCTCGTCACGAAAAGTAACATGGGGTCAGATCGGGCATCTTAGAGCTCACCTCTGAGATGTCCCAGTTCATGGAGGTCATGATGGGCCAACAGTCCCTGCTCATGACTCTGGCCAATAGGGTGCCTCGGGCCACAGATGATTTAGTTGGACCAGTTGCCAACCAGCCAACGGTTCCGCTGCAGCCCCTGCCCGCCCAGGTGGTGCAACAACCCCAGGAGGTTTGGGACGCTGACGACATCTCCAGGGATATGTCTGAAGGGGAACCTCTTCTCGAACAGGATAGTGTGGAGGCGGAATTGGTGTCTCACCACTCAGAGCAGGAGTCTGAGTTGGAGGTTTTGGACACCAATGACCCCCTTTGGCCACTAGTGGAGCGAGCAACTCGCCATCTGGGGATCGAGTGGCCAGCCGTCGAGCAACCTCGGCGCTCTTTTTGAGTCGCCTTCAGTCCAGCCCCACCAGTCCAGGATGTTTCCAGCATTCCCGGACTTTATCAAGGAGGTGCAGTCCACCTGGGGCCCGGCCTCTGCCCTGCCACTTCTCGCAAGGCTTCGGCCTTCACTATGCAAGGGCAAGCGAAACTGGGTTGGCATCATTTCCACTGGTGGGCTGCGTTCGCTGCGTTGGTGAAGACGCAACGCTATCTGGGCTGATCAAGGATCCTGCATGCCCGAACAAACAATGCAGGATTATGGAGATGGATCTCAAAAAGGGGTAGGCTGCGGCCACAGAGGCAGTCAGGCTGTCAAACGTGGCCAGCCTCCTAACAGTCTACCAGGCGGCGCTCATTCGAGACCTACCTGAGTGCCCGTCCCTTGCCCTTAGGACCGAGCTGGGTGCAGTCGCTCAGCTGCTGGTGAATCTGGCTCAGCCAAATGCGAGAGCTCAGGGCAGGAGCATCACATCCCTTGTGGTGGCAAGGAGGCAGCTCTGGCTCTCGCAGGCAAGGGTACAGGAGCCTGATAAGGTTCCATTGCTGGATGCCCCAATCACACCAGGGCACACATTTGGCCCGGCGGTGGAGGAGATGCTGCAACGCTCCGCCAAGGCGCGTGAGGCATCGCAGCAAATGGCTAGGATGTGGCCGAATAAGCCTTTCCAGCCAAAGCGGCCACAGGATCACCAGTGGTGTAGGACGCCACCACAGCAGCAGGCGCACCCACGGGACAATAAAACCTCCCCTTCAGGTTCATCAGCGCGCGGCCAACCCGCGTTTGTAAGACCGCAGCGTGGAGGGTGGTGCCTTAGAGGAGGCGGCAGGCCACGCACTCGGGGCTCTGGCCAGGCCCCTCGCGAAAGAGCGCAGCCAAAACAGCCCTGAAAATCCCAGGCAGCTATTAACCCACCCCTACACTGTCCCACAGCTCCAGTTCTGGCAACATTGCACCGACGACTTCTGGGTGCACAAGACTATACTCACCGGGTACACCCTTCAGTTCCGGTTAAAACCTCCCCCCTTCCGGGGAGTGGTGGTAACTGCAGTGAAGGACTCGGTTCAGTCCTCAGCTCTGAATGTGGAAATACAGGCATTGCTCAGGAAGCGTGCCATTCAACAAGTAGACCCTGCTCTGATCGACCAGGGTTCTATTCCAAATACTTCCTGGTGACCAAAAGGACGGCGGGCTCCGCCCTATTTTAGATCTGCGAGTACTGAACAAATACCTGCGGGTGTTATCGTTCAGGATGCTTACGCACAGGCACATCATCCAATCAGTCCGACACGGCGACTGGTTCACCACAGTGGACCTGACAGATGCGTACTTTCACGTTCCCATCTGAAGTATCTGAGTTTTGCATTTCAGAGCAGGGTATACGAGTTTTGTGTCCTTCCATTCGGCCTGTCACTAGCTCCTCAAACCTTTTCGAAATGTATGGATGCCATTCTAGCTCCCTTGCGGGCTCAAGGCGTCCGACTGCTGAACTATCTGGATGACTGGCTCATCTGCGCGCAGTCGAAGGAGCAGTTGGCACAGCACACAGTGATGGTTAGAGACCATCTTCAGCGGCTAGGTCTGAAGGTCAATTCAGAAAAGAGCCGCCTCGTGCCGAGCCAACAGACCGAATTCTTGGGTCTGCATCTGGACTCAGTGTCCATGGAAGCGACCCTGTCGACATACAAAGAGTTGCCTCGATGGAGCGGTGTCTCTCCCTATTCAGGTTGAGAGAAACAGTCAGCATGGAGCTGTGTCAGTGCATGCTGGGGTTGATGGCTGCCACCTCGCAAGCCCTTCCTTTGGGCTTACTACACCAGAGACCTCTGCAGGCCTGGTTCAATGCCTTTGCGTTGAATCCACGGAGAGACAAACACTGCAGGCTAAAGGTCTCCCGAGCCTGCTGGGAAGCGCTATGCTGGTGGAAAGTTCCGTCGAACATCCGCCAGGGCGTACGCTTGGGTCCCATTTTCCGGAGGGAAGTCATCATGACCGACGCTTCCAACCAAGGTTGTGGAGCAGTCTGGAACGGAACAGGGACCCGTGGAGTGTGGTCAGGACCCTGGAGGTCAGCCCACATCAATGCTCTGGAACTCAGAGCGGTGGACCTCGCCCTTCGGCACTTCTTGCCAGTGCTTCTAGGCAAGCATGTGTTAGTGCGGTCAGACAACACCACAGTTGTGGCGTATATCAACCGCCAGGGCGGCTTGCGATCCCCCGGTCTTCACCGGATGGTAACACAGATGTTGCTATGGGCACAACCGCGTTTAACCTCTCTGCGTGCGGTTCACCTACCGGGCAGAGTCAATTACGCAGCAGACCTGCTATCCAGAGGAGGCCCTCTGGTGGTAGAGCACATCTGGGAATGGTTCGGCTGGCGCAAGTAGATCTCGTCGCTTCGCGAGACCACGCACTGCCCCCTATGGTTCTTGGTGAAGGACCTCGACAGCCCCCTAGGAGTTGATGCACTGTCTCACGAATGGCCACCAGGGCTTCTATATGCATTTCCACCGATTCCGATGTTCCCCGCCTTCTTAAAGAAGGTCAGGGTAGAGCAAGCGACAGTGATTCTGATCGCTCCTCAGTGGCCTCGGAGAATATGGTTCCCGAGTCTGGTGCAGTTGGGAGCTCCCTCTGCGAGCGAACCTGTTGTCCCAAGCCCAAGGAGGGCTATGGCACCCGAACCCCAAGCTCATGCAGCTATGGGCTTGGCCCCTGAGCGGGAGCGCCTGTCAGCCTTAGGGCTTTCGACGGTGGTGATTTTGACCATTCAGAGCGCCCTCTACTAGGTCGCAATATACGTACAAATGGCAGTTGTTTCAAGATTGGTGTCTGGCGGAGGCCATGACCCAATATCCTGCCCTATGGCAGTGATATTACAGTTTCTACGAAACTGTTAGATGAAAAATCTCCCTCTACACTTAGGTGTATTTAGCCACCATATCGGCTTGCCATGTATGCGCGTGGCGGTTTATCACCAGGTTGCCATTTTCTGGCATCTCAGTTCCTGAAGGGCGCAAGACATTTGCGGCCTCCAAGGACGACCAGTTTACCGTCATGTAGCCTTGACGTGGTGCTAGAAGCCCTTACCAAGGCCACCGTTCGAGCCTCTCCACAGCGTGGACATGAAGTTCGTGTCTATAAAAACTGCATTTTTGCTATCAGTGGTATCAGCCAAACACGTGGGCGAGTTACATGCACTTTCAGTGCATTCATTATGTACTCGTTTCGCAGGAGACGGTTCTAAGGTCTCCATGCGTCCAAATCCGGCCTTTTTATCCCCGTTTCATATGAACCAACCAGTCGAGTTGATGTCGTTCCATCCTCCTCCTTTTTCTTCCCCAGAGGAAGAACGTACACATGCTCTGCCCCGTGCGGGCATTGAGGTGTTATATTGACCGTACAATGACTGTGAGGCGAACAGAACAGCTGTTCATATGCCATGGTTCTAGGACTTTGGGTCAGCCGTTGTCTAAACAACGCCTTTCCCATTGGATAGTGGATGTTATTAAATTAGCATATGAATCTGCAGGCCTTCCGCCACCAGGGAAGTTGAAGGCACATTCCACTAGGGGTATGGCGATATCCTGGGCCCTCTTTAGAGGGTGCGGTGTCTGACATTTGTCGCGGCAGCCAGTTGGGCTACACCGCATACTTTTATGAGGTTCTACCGTTTAAATGTACTGGAATCCTCTGCTCAGTCATTGAGACATCCGTGTTACACTCTATGGCGCCTTAGCTGGCGGTCATATTGAGTATTGTCATGATATGGTGTTGACCCCACTTTAGGATAGGTGTCATTGCGGCGTAGGCGGCTGGTAGCGGCTCCGCATATGCGTAGATGTATTGCCTACTCAGTTGCGTTATGGCGTAAGTCTGTCCTACTGCCTAGAATCCTCCCTCGCGATGGCTTGGGTACACTGTTCCCATCCTTGATGGTTATTTTTGACTTGAAAGGGAGCGATAGGTTGCGGATGCAACCCGGTTCCCTGAAGAAAATAACCATCAGTCGCGAATCGCTCTGGAAGCCTTCACGGCCTGAAGAGCAAAGAGGAAGAGTCTCTGTGCGCTGCGTATAGTAAGCTCCCAGGCGGGCTTACGTGGCAGCTCGGCGCAGAAGGCCTATCGGCAGCTTTGCTATAAAGCTCAGCCAATCCCTACTGCCTGACGGCAATGTCCCATCCTTGATGGTTATTTTTTCTTTCAGAGAACCGGTGTTGCATCCGCAACCTATCGTTTTCAACCAAAACTGAGCTCACTGGACGTCATTCTGATCCGCTGTAGCACAGTGAGGAAAAATAGACACTGCAGATTGTGCCTTCCTAACTCACATGAGTGCCAGAGCCAAAGTAATCCCCATCAAAGACAACTGCACAGCCAGGGGGCAAACGTGCATTCCCCTGGATGTATGACATACCCTGCCTTTTCTATACAGTGCCTATAGAAAGTCTACACCCCCTTGAACTTTTTTCACATTTTGTTGTGTCAGTGCCTCAGAGTTTCATGCATTTAAATGAGGGTTTTTTCCCCACTTATCTACACACCATACTCCACACTGTTAAGGGGAAAAAAGTTTTTATTGAGAAAAAGATCATATATTAAAAATGCAAAACTGAAAGATCATAATTGGATAAGTCTCCACCCCCCTAAGTTAATACTTGGTGGAAGCACCTTTGGCAGCAATTACAGCTGTGAGTCTGTTGGGATAGGTCTCTACCAACTTTGCACACCTAGATTTGGCAATATTTGACCATTCTTCTTTGCAAAACTGTTCAAGTTCTGTCACGTTCCTTGGGGAGTGTTGATGTACAGCAATCTTCAAGTAATGCCACAAAGTTTCGATTGGATTTAGGTCAGGGCTCTGACTGGGCCACTCAAGGACATTTACCTTTTTGTTCCTTAGCCACTCCAGTGTAGATTTGGCTGTGTGCTTTGGGTTGTTGTCATGCTGAAAGGTGAACTTCCGTCCCAGTTTCAGTTTCTTGCAGAGGGCAGCAGGTTTTCTTCAAGGACTTTTATGTACTTTGCATTCACACCATTCATTTTCCCTTCTATCCCGGCAAGTGCCCCAGTCCCTGCCGATGAGAAACATCCCCATAACATGATGCTGCCACCACCATGTTTCACAGTAGGGATGGTGTTCTTTGGGTGATGCGCTGTGTTGGGTTTGTGCCAAACATAACGCTTTGAATTTAGGCCAAAAAGTTCCATTTTAGTTTCGTCAGACCACAGAACATTTTGCCACATGGCTACAGAATCTCCTGAGTGTTTTTTTGCATACTTCAAACAGGATTCAAGGTGGTCTTTCTTGAGTAAAATACAGGCCAGATTTGTGGAGTGCTTGGGATATTGTTGTCACACGCACACTTTGACCAGTCTTGGCCATAAAAGCCTGTAGCTCTTGCAAAGTTGCCATTGGCCTCTTGGTAGACTCTCTGATCAGTCTCCTTCTTGCTCGGTCATCCAGTTTGGAGAGACGGCCTGATCTAGGCAGGGTCTTGGTGATGCCATACACCTTCCACTTCTTAATAATCGTCTTAACCGTGATCCAAGGGATATTCAAGGCCTTTGATATTTTTTTATACCCATCCCCTGATCTGTGCCTTTCAACAACTTTGTCCCGGAGTTCTTTTGAAAGCTCCTTGGTGCTCATGGTTGAGTCTTTGAAATGCACTACCCAGCAGAGGGAACCTACAGGAACTGCTGAATTTATCCTGAAATCATGTGAATCACTACATTTTAACACAGATGGAGGCCACTTATCTTGTTGTGTGATTTTGAAGGCGATTGGTTACACCTTAGCTAATTTAGGATTGCTATTACAAGGGGGGTGGACACTTATCCAACCAAGCTATTTCAGTTTTTGTTTTTTATCTCCCTTCTATAAATTTCTAGAATATTTTTTTCACTTGGAAGTTGTGGGGTAGGATGTGTAGATCAATGAAAAAAACTATTTTAATGCAAGAAGATTTCCAAGCATTTGAGTATCCCAGTGTGGCAAAGTGGTAATTAGTAGCAGGTGTGGTGCAGATGCAGTAATCCCAAGAACAAACAGACAACAAAGTACAGGTAAAACGATTTGTTTTAATGATTATTAATCCAATGGTCTGATGACCAACCAGCAAATAATAATGAGCTGGCAATACACAACAATGTGTTTTGCACAGTAGTGAAAAGAGTTGCAGTCCCGTAAATAATAAGCACAGTACTAACACACACAATTAGACACACACACGATCAAGTCCAAAGTGAGTGCTCTCAGTGCTTGTGTTGAAGTACAATATAATACGTGCTAGAGTTGTGAACAAGTGGTGATAGTAATGTTAACTGTGACTGTAGTGCAGTGTTGATCCGGTTTTGTGCTGGCCCTTTGCGACAGCTCCGGATTCCTGTTTAGCTGTCTAGTGCTATAACAAAAACACAGACAGTTACTAAACAGGCAAAACAAACAAAACACTCACAAACTCTTTATTTAGGGAAATCTCCCGGTCCTTCCAGTTCCTCGTATCTCTAAACCAAGCGAAGGAAAAGATTTACGATTCTCTGGCCCCTTTATGCTATCACGCATGACCCCTTGGTAAACGATTTCAGCTATCTCTATTGTCTGCAGCTGCTACCTCGTTTACCTTCTGGGTCAATACGTTCCTGCAACGGAGTCTCACCTTTTTCCAGGCTGACCAACTTCCCGACCCAGGAAATGAACTGTCAGGCCAGCCTGTCCAAAGACTTCCCCGTTCACTACTTAGCGCCTTCACAGGTCGGGAGGGAGATTTACAACCAGAACTCATTATATTTCTGTCACACCCAGTTTCAACTATTGTTTCTATTATCAAGAAGTACAAGACTCATGGTACTGACACAACACTCCCTCGATCTGGAAGAAAGAAGGTTCTTTCACCAAGAACAAGTAGAAGAATTGTGAGGAAGGTTAATAACAATTTGAGATTGACTGCCAAAGATATTCAAAGTGAATTGGCTGCAAGTGGGACTGGGGTTTCCATTTCAACCATAGGTCGAGTATTGCATGGTGAAGGTCTCAATGGTCGCAGGCCAAGGAAAAAGCCACTCTTAGGAACACGTCACAAGGACAATCACTTAAAGTTTGCAAAACGGCATTTGAATGATGGATATGAGTTCTGGTCAAAGGTTTTGTGGAGTGATGAAACAAAAATCGAGCTATTTGGTCACGCTGATAGTCGTTACATTTGGAGAAAGTCTGGTGAGGCGTACAAAGAAAAGAACACCATACCTACTGTCAAGCATGAAGGTGGTAATAGCCTTTTATGGGGCTGTTTTTCCTCTAATGGCACATGAAATTTAGTTCCAATACATGGTAAAATGTATTCCATAGCATACCAAAAGATACTGGCCAATCATCTGAAACCCTCCGCTACAAAACTTGATTTAATGCATAGCTGGACGTTCCAACACAAAAACGATCCAAAGCACACATCAAAATCTACTTCAGAATGGTTAAAGAAAAATAAAATCAAGGTCCTGGAATGGCCTAGTCAAAGTCCCTAGCTAAATCTGATTGAGAATCTTTGGTATGAATTGAAGAAGGCTGTGCACAAGAGAAGTCCTCAGAATTTGAATGAACTGTAACAGAATGGTCAAAAATCACTAAAGAATCATGCCAAAAGCTCATTGACAAATATCCTTATCATTTAAAAGACATTATTGCTAAAAGTACCTCAACTAGCTATTAATTTAATGTTCCTTGTCATGGTATGAATACTTTTGAATTATTATTTTTGGAGTTTTGCTGAAATAAATAATTTTAGACATCTATTTCTTGTAACTTTTTTTTTTTTTTGGTAGCAAAACTTTTGCTACCAAAATGTTTTCCTATAATGATTTGTTTTCGATACATATTTAGATGTTATAAATTTCCATTTGGGTATGTAAACTTTTGACTACAACTGTGTTTAATACACACACACACACACACACACACATATATTTATATATATATTTGGGGGACACAATATAGTGTTGGGTATCTCTGTGAACAAATCTGTGTCCCCCTAATCCTACGGCTTGTCATTGAATAACCCCAAGATGGCAATTTAGTATTGGAGTTAATAACAAGTAGGGTATATAGATCAGTCATATGTTATGGTAACGGTCAATATTTAGGTAAGGTGGGAAATGTCTGGAATTATGAAGAAAGATATAATTTACCGAAAGCTCATTAGCCAAAGGCACTTGGTTATTCTTGAGATTTACTGGTAAATGTCCTAAGTAAAGCGTTATCACATTTATTGATTTACTTGGTAAATGTCAACATTTACTGGTAAATCTTAAGAGTTGTTAATATTCAGATTTTTACCAGAGCATATATATTACTTAAATTGTTAATTAAGCTGCTTCATTAAGCATGATTATAATGGGCATTATACATTAACACTAGAATGACCAAGGCGGTCATTTTGACCATTTTAGGAATTTAAATTTAAATTGCATTGCGTGTGTTTAAGATACGGAGATGTGCTTTCCTGACTTTTCCTAAATATATATACTAATTACCCTGTCAAAGAAAGAATCGCATACCTGCAAAAATTACAGAGATAAAATACTGTCATAACTATTCTGACCAGGAGAGGTCAAATTGACCGATACATATAAAACATATTAAAACAATTAAATGTTGCGACATTATTTGTATTTATCATTTGGGACATGTATTGAAGTTTGATTATATCAGTCTGCATTCCTCAAGTGGGCGGTCTTCTGATATTTCTATTGTTTTAATGAGCCTCCTGATAGTCCATCAATCAGTCTTGACAGCTCACAGCACCAGGCACTGTCTGCACTCAGGTTACTATACAAGTCACTTGTTTTTTTAAGAAATTCATTGTTATCTCAATACAGATTGAAAATGAATCGCGGAAGACGCAGGACAGCAAAGAAGTATTTGGGATTACTACAAATTTTACCAAACAATGATTCTGATGCAGCAGAGACAGACAATGACTCTGAAGCAGACTTGGTTTGCGAAGATGAATCTTCCAGCAGCAGTGACACCGAGGTGCAGGAGATCCCATGGGAGAAGAAGCAATCTTATGACAGCCCCTGCAAGGATGCCAGCCACTTCACCTGCATCAGCCCCTGCACCTGATCCAGTCGCTACTTCATCTGAGGCTGTCGCTTCTCCAGCGGTAGCGCCAGCTCCAACGGGCACTCAAGAGCCTGGTAATGATGGCACTGTTTGGAACACTATAAATCCTGGTGTTGAAACTGCAGGTTGAAGGGGTGAACATAATATTTTGAGGGAGGCTCCAGGGCCCACGGCATATGCAAAACGCAACATTGATGAGAGCACATTGAGTGCTTTTCGCTTGACATGCATACGCTTCGACTCATACAACATTGCACTAAAGCAGAAGCCCACCGACAACTACAAGATGATCCCTGGTCAATGCCCTTGCAGGAATTAGAAGTTTTCATTGTACTAATATATTTCGGTGCAGCATTTGGTACCAGAAGACTGGATTACTGCTGACAGTTGACAGTCTGCGGTAAGTGCACTGCATATTTTGAAAAGTACAGGATCTGTGTGATTTGTGCCAGCACTTAGCCTTTATAAATGTTTATAAATGAAGCCCATTCTGCTCAAATGTTTATTTATTCATGTCATTTTGATTATAGTATGTCTGTGTATAAATGCATAGCTTCGGTTGCATGTATGCACTTTGTTATGTAAACAATATAAACCCATTTATTTAAAATGTATTTGATGCTTATTTACGTCGTTTCAGTTGTACAGTTTTGTATGTACATGATATAAGCTGGGTTGAGCTGAGTGGGGGACGGAGGTGGGTGTTGCTGGGACGCCAGAATCACCGTCGAGCCCTCTTGAGGTGCTGTGGGCTAGTCGACGAAACACAGAGGATGGAAGGTGCCCACTTGAAGACCCCAGATATGTACCCTACTTAGCTCAATCCAGACGGTTGTCATGCTGATGCGCTAGGGAGACCGCACTGTGGTTGATCCCCAGAGCCAGCATTGCAGCCATTGTGTGTGCTGATGCATTGGAGAGGCAAAATAAGCTGATCCCTGGAGCCAGCATTATACTTCAGCCATCAACACCAGGCAGAAATATATCTACATCATCAGGTGGAAGGAAATGCAAATGGATGGAGATGCAGATGGATCACATTAGTTTACTGTAAAGCTACGTCTTAGTTGGCTCTTATCTTGGCGAGAGCCGAGTTCAAATCAGCATGAAGTTTTAACATCTACTCTCATGTAATGGAAATCATGTATACAGAAATGTTTTTTCAAATGTATTTTATTTCATTTTTTTTACCATTGTTTTGATGTTGCTCTTTATGTAATATGTCTGTATATAACCACATGTCTGTTCAAATTTTTGTTTATTTACAGTGTTTTGGTTGTGTAGATGCTCTATATAACGTTCCTGAACAAAACTACAGCTTATATTCAGTTGTTTGTCCCTTCATTATAATATTTATGATGTTTTTAATACACCGGTCAAATTGACCAGTCATGGTTGTTCTAGGTATTAACAGCGTTAACAACGTAGTGTTAACAACGTTTATTTGGAAGGCAGCAATGTCTAAAAAATGTGTGAAAGATTTACTGAAATAAACGTCTTTCTGTGGCTCCAGACACTAAATGAAAAGCAGCCTTTTGAATGTCCACCAATTTCTGAGATCAGTTTTGGGGGGTGGGTGGGGGTGCATGGGTAAGTTCTGGAATCCATAAATATATTCCTACTAAACTGTGCTGTTTTAATATACTAGCTGCTGGGCCTGAGCCACGTCATTGTGGAACATTGTGCTAAAAGGAAGCAGTGGATTAGCAGTCAGTAATCTACCTTTAAAGTTCAGGAGAGATTTAATTATTTCATATTTCCCATTGTAAAGGCAGTCTGAAAGAACAATGATAATTAGATAGTCCTGCCGACATAAATGAAAACAGATGTGGAAATGCTGTGAGGCCCAGTTGTGCATTTTCATTCTAATCGGCGGTGTTGTGCACGATAAGCCTTGAGGGAAAAATAGTTAAGTCAAAACCAAAGACATCTGCTGAAACCTGGCAGAGCCATGCTCATAGTGCAGAAATATTTCAATAGGAATATCCTAATTGGAACCACATTCATATCTCACTTAGAAATTGTAGGTAAATTGATAACTCTGAAGTCAGTTTAAAAAAAAAGAAAAAGAAAACCTGATGTTCCCCTATCAGAAGAAAAAACTCAGGGACCTTTTACTTCCATGCAATTTTTGGGCATCATCTTGGACACCTTATCCTTTGAAGCATGACTTCCAGAAGAGAAACTAACTAGGATATGTGAATACATCACACAGTTTCTAAAACTAAAACCATGTATGAAACAGCAGCTACACAGCATACTCATGCATTTTAATTATGCTCTGAGGATCATACCACAAAGCCGATCCTTCATTTCATTTCTCAATCTAGCCTCCTCTGTTAAAGATCAACTTCATCACGTCACCATAACAGCCAGTTGTCGATCCGACCTTGCCTTCTGGTCCCACCTCCTAGACAATTGGAATGACATATCTTTCTTCTATGAAGAACATCTTTTTGATCCTAATGCTATTGTGACAGTGTGCCCCGCCCCTGTGTGTATTTTGTGTCTAATTGAATCCCAGCACAGCTGTATAAATAGTAGCACAATTCACTCACTCTGAGTTGGGTGTTCAGTGAGGAGAGAACGGGAGAGAGAGGAGAGAATTTAAAATAATAATTAATAACAATTGCTATTACGTGCTGGTAGGACCAGCACGATACTTGCTTGTTTATTTTGACTCACCATGTTTGTCTGCTCGTCCAGTCTGTTTTGTCTGTCTAGGTTGGTTTGGCCATTGTGCCCTTTATTTTGAGTGTTTTGCTTTGTTCAACCTTTTATTTTCTGTTCAGTAGATCGGCGCATGCAAGCGCTTTCACCATTTCACCTAGCAGTGCTGTGTATTTTTCCGGGTCTGATGTCACCGCTCAAGCCATCCTGTGACAGCTATCCAGCTTTTTACTGGCTCTTCCCCTTCCTTTGGTTTCGGTAGATACTTGGCTGGCCAGTGGTTCTACATAGAAGCATGGCATTCTGAATTTGTCCACTTGCTCATGCTAGAACACTCTTCAGCCCTGTATGAAATACCCCTTCAGTGTAGCGATAGCACTATGGGGTTCATCATTGAAATCCAAATCAATTTTGTTGCACTGTGATAACGAAGCCACCATTTCAATCGACACTCTATTACACCTTGTTGAGTTGTGCTTGCCTTTTCTAAATGAGTTTGGTCAATAATACCCTTGGCAGGGTTATTACCTAAGTTTCTGGTCAGTGATACCCTTGGCAGCGATCATTACCCAAGCTCAGTCAGTAGTACCAATCAATGAAACATCCCAAAGCATTTATAATGAGGCATCTACCCACATTACTGCAATTTAATGCAATGTCAAATAAGTTTATTTTAGTCACAAATTAGGCAGGTAGTGGAGCTCGGTGGCTGCTGTAATTTGGCAGAGAAAAGAAAAAGGAATAAAAGCCTACACAATAACAGCTAATTGCATTTTAATCAATCAATCAATCAATACTTTATTTATATAGCACCTTTCATGCAAAAAGTATATCAAAGTGCTGCACAGGACAAAGTAGTAGAAAATCACAATACAATTCATGTGTATAGAAATGTAAGAAAAACAATTTAAAAAAAGCTAATATAAAAAAACAAAACATAAAAAATAGTATACATTTGTATAGATATGTATGGAGTGTCCGCCCTATTTATTATTATTTGTGTTTTGTTTGCGGCGCAGTGAAAAGCACCGCGTCTTTTTATTATTTATATTTTAAAACCTCGTGAGGATGCATGACTGATCAGCTACTGATTATTTAACTAGCTGACAGTCATGCATCCTTACCAAACGCGTGCAGACTGTGGCCGAGGGGTAATAAGATAATTAACAGCTAGTTAACCCCTCGGCCAGAGTATAAGAACCTGCAGCTGTCCATTCTGCGTTGGTGGAGTGTTGGAGTGTACAGAGTACGGGGAGTGGAGAGAGAGAACGACATAAAACAATTGCTAAAAGCGTGCTGGATTAGCCAGCACGCCACTTACTTGTTTGTCTGTTTATTCGTATGGCCCTCGTGCCCTTTGGTTTCTGTTTTGTTTAAATCTTTTGTTTTGTTTGTTTATTAATAAATACGCTGAGTGCCATTGCACTCAGCTTCACCCGCCATCCATTGTTTTGGTTTCAGTTACTTCCTGGTCCGTGGCGTCATCACACATCACCACTGCAAGCCAGACTGTCACATATGGTGTCCTGCGTGGGACAAACAACGCCTCCACGAGCGGACCAGGAAAGAAAAAGGACGTTTTTTTTTTTTTCAAAAGTATTTTTTGTTTTTGGAAAAAAAAATAAAAATAAAAAAATGGGGAAGAGTAGCCGGAGGAGAAAGCAGCAACAACAACAGCAGCAGGAGGCGCAGCAACAGCAGCAGGTCCTTACCACGCTGGACGTCTGCCTCACCTGCCTGAAGGGTGAGGAGTGGTGCTTCAGCGGTAGGTGAGGTTGGGCACGTGGCACGGACCAACCCCTCCATGGCAGGAGAGGAAGGAGCCTGAGCATCCAGCAAGGGTGAGAGGACCCGCATCCTCCGAGGCGGAAGAATCCCGTCTCCTCTGAGGGGATCTGGGACTGGCTGGCGGAGCCTGAGAGGGATATAATGGTCGCCCTCCCTGCTGTGATCAACCTCCTGTGGGCAGAGATGGGGGGCTGGGAGGCCTGGGAACAGAAACACCAACCAGCATCCTCCCAGACATCGCAGCCATGGTGCTCAACTACCTGGCTGCAGATATGGGAGGGGCCCCGCTGCTGTTTCCAGCGCCAGAGGGAGAGGAGCCATCACTGCCGTCTCCAGTGCCAGAGGGAGAGGAGCCATTGCTGCCATCTCCAACGCCCGAGGGAGAGGAGCCATTGCTGCCGTCTGCAGCGCCAGAGGGAGAGGAGCCATCGCTGCCTTCTCCAGCGTTAGAGGGAGAGGAGTCATCGCTGCCTTCTCCAGCGCCAGAGGGAGAGGAGTCATCGCTGCCTTCTCCAGCGCCAGAGGGAGAGGAGTCATCGCTGCCTTCTCCAGCGCCAGAGGGAGAGGAGTCGTCGCTGCCTTCTCCAGCGCCAGAGGGAGAGGAGAGCTGCCTTCTCCAGCGCCAGAGGGAGAGGAGTCGTCGCTGCCTTCTCCAGCGCCAGAGGGAGAGGAGTCATCGCTGCCTTCTCCAGCGCCAGAGGGAGAGGAGTCATCGCTGCCTTCTCCAGCGTTAGAGGGTGAGGAGCCCTCGCCACTGTCTCCAGCACTAGGAGCAGAGCAGCAGGAGCTGCCTCTGTCTCCACCACCACCAGGAGCAGAGCAGCAGGAGCTGCCTCTGTCTCCACCACCACCAGGAGCAGAGCAGCAGGAGCTGCCTCTGTCTCCACCACCACCAGGAGCAGAGCAGCAGGAGCTGCCTCTGTCTCCACCACCGCCAGGAGCAGAGCAGCAGGAGCTGCCTCTGCCTCCGCCACCTCCACCAGCAGAGGGTGAATGCCTGCTGGTTCCGCCTCAACCGCCAGTGGGCAGGAGCTGCTCTGCCCCTCCCACCTCCACCAGCAGAGGGTGAATGCCTGCTGGTTCCGCCTCAACCGCCGTGGGAGAACAGCTTGCCGCTCCCAGCTCCACCAGCAGAGGGTGAATTCCTGCTGGTTCCGCCTCAACCGCTGTGGGAGGATTGCTTGACCCTCCCACCTCCACCAGCAGAGGGTGAATACCTGCTGGTTCTGCCTCAACCGCCGTGGGAGAACAGCTTGCTGCTCCCAGCTCCACCAGCAGAGGGTGAATGCCTGCTGGTTCCGCCTCAACCGCCGTGGGAGGACTGCTTGCCGCTCCCAGCTCCACCAGCAGAGGGTGAATGCCTGCTGGTTCCACCTCCACTGTCATGGGAAGGACTGCTCCTGCCCTGCCTCGCTTCGCCCAAGGATGCCTGCCTTGCTTCGCCCAAGGATGCCTGCCTCGCACCGCCCAAGGATGCCTGCCTCGCACCGCCCAAGGATGCCTGCCTCGCACCGCCCAAGGATGCCTGCCTCACACCGCCCAAGGATGCCTGCCTCGCACCGCCCAAGGATGCCTGCTTCGCATCGCCCAAGGCTGCCTGTTGCTCTGCATCGCCTGGGGCTGCCTGTTGCTCCGCATCGCCTGGGGCTGCCTGTTGCTCCGCATCGCCTGGAGAGCCACCAGTTATAGGGTACGAGGGAGAAGTGGAGCTCCCGCTGCCGCCTCCATGGCCAGGGGCTCCCCTCCCGAGTTCGCCTCCGGAGGGTCCGCTACTGCTGCTGCTGCCGTCGCCTCCCGAGGGTCCGCTGCTGCTGCCGTCGCCTCCCGAGGGTCCGCTGCTGCTGCCGCCGCCTCCCGAGGGTCCGCTGCTGCTGCCGTCGCCTCCCGAGGGTCCGCTGCTGCTGCCGCCGCCTCCCGAGGGTCCACTGCTGCTGCCGTCAGCCTCCCGAGGGTCCTGTTTTGCCTGGGGTCGCTACCAGTCCTGCCATGCGGCAGGAAATACTGTGGCTGGAGCCCCATGAAGGGAGCTGCCGGCCACGGAAAAGGGGAGGTCAGGAGACCAGCTCCCCAGCCGCACTTTCGCGGCAGGAAATACTGTGGCTGGAGCCCCATGAAGGAGAGCTGCCGGCCACGAAGAAGGGGGAGGTCAGAAGACCAGCTCCCCAGCCGCACTTTCGCGGCAGGAAATACTGTGGCTGGAGCCCCATGAAGGGCAGCTGCCAGCCATGAAGAAGGGGGAGGTCAGGAGACCAGCTCCCCGCAGCAATTTCGCTGCAGGAGAGGGTGGCCGGAGCCCCACGGAGGGGAGCTGCCGGCCATGAAGAAGGGGGCAGGTCTGGAGACCACCCCAAAAATTTTTGGCCAGAGGAGCCGGCCTGTGTGCGGGCCATTGGAACGCTACGGCTGTTTGGGTGGGAGGAGGACATCCCACCGTGGCCGCCACCTTTGGCCCGTTGCTGCCCCTGTTCCTGCGCCGGGACTGCTAGCCGGGACTTTAGGGAATAAGGGGAGGTGGCGAAAAGGCCATATGTGCTGCGCACAGGGGGCATGTGTGGCGGAGTGTCCCGCCCCTATTTATTATTATTTGTGTTTTGTTTGCGGCGCAGTGAAAAGCGCCGCGTCTTTTTATTATTTATATTTTAAAACCTCGTGAGGATGCATGACTGATCAGCTACTGATTATTTAACTAGCTGACAGTCATGCATCCTTACCAAACGCGTGCAGACTGTGGCCGAGGGGTAATAAGATAATTAACAGCTAGTTAACCCCTCGGCCAGAGTATAAGAACCTGCAGCTGTCCATTCTGCGTTGGTGGAGTGTTGGAGTGTACAGAGTACGGGGAGTGGAGAGAGAGAACGACATAAAAACAATTGCTAAAACGTGCTGGATTAGCCAGCACGCCACTTACTTGTTTGTCTGTTTATTCGTATGGCCCTCGTGCCCTTTGGTTTCTGTTTTGTTTAAATCTTTTGTTTTGTTTGTTTATTAATAAATACGCTGAGTGCCGTTGCACTCAGCTTCACCCGCCCATCCATTGTTTTGGTTTCAGTTACTTCCTGGTCCGTGACGTCATCACACATCACCACTGCAAGCCAGACTGTCACATATGGTGTCCTGCGTGGGACAAACAACGCCTCCACGAGCCGGACCAGGAAAGAAAAAGGACGTTTTTTTTTTTTTCAAAAGTATTTTTTGTTTTTTGGAAAAAAAAAAAATAAAAAAATGGGGAAGAGTAGCCGGAGGAGAAAGCAGCAACAACAACAGCAGCAGGAGGCGCAGCAACAGCAGCAGGTCCTTACCACGCTGGACGTCTGCCTCACCTGCCTGAAGGGTGAGGAGTGGTGCTTGCGGTAGGTGAGGTTGGGCACGTGGCACCGGACCAACCCCTCCATGGCAGGAGAGGAAGGAGCCTGAGCATCCAGCAAGGGTGAGAGGACCCGCATCCTCCGAGGCGGAAGAATCCCGTCTCCTCTGAGGGGATCTGGGACTGGCTGGCGGAGCCTGAGAGGGATATAATGGTCGCCCTCCCTGCTGTGATCAACCTCCTGTGGGCGAGAGATGGGGAGCGCTGGGAGGCCTGGGAACAGAAACACCAACCAGCATCCCTCCCAGACATCGCAGCCATGGTGCTCAACTACCTGGCTGCAGATATGGGAGGGGCCCCGCTGCTGTTTCCAGCGCCAGAGGGAGAGGAGCCATCACTGCCGTCTCCAGTGCCAGAGGGAGAGGAGCCATTGCTGCCGTCTCCAACGCCCGAGGGAGAGGAGCCATTGCTGCCGTCTGCAGCGCCAGAGGGAGAGGAGCCATCGCTGCCTTCTCCAGCGTTAGAGGGAGAGGAGTCATCGCTGCCTTCTCCAGCGCCAGAGGGAGAGGAGTCATCGCTGCCTTCTCCAGCGCCAGAGGGAGAGGAGTCGTCGCTGCCTTCTCCAGCGCCAGAGGGAGAGGAGTCGTCGCTGCCTTCTCCAGCGCCAGAGGGAGAGGAGAGCTGCCTTCTCCAGCGCCAGAGGGAGAGGAGTCGTCGCTGCCTTCTCCAGCGCCAGAGGGAGAGGAGTCATCGCTGCCTTCTCCAGCCAGAGGAGAGGAGTCATCGCTGCCTTCTCCAGCGTTAGAGGGTGAGGAGCCCTCGCCACTGTCTCCAGCACTAGGAGCAGAGCAGCAGGAGCTGCCTCTGTCTCCACCACCACCAGGAGCAGAGCAGCAGGAGCTGCCTCTGTCTCCACCACCACCAGGAGCAGAGCAGCAGGAGCTGCCTCTGTCTCCACCACCACCAGGAGCAGAGCAGCAGGAGCTGCCTCTGTCTCCACCACCACCAGGAGCAGAGCAGCAAGAGCTGCCTCTGCCTCCGCCACCTCCACCAGCAGAGGGTGAATGCCTGCTGGTTCCGCCTCAACCGCCGTGGGAGGACTGCTTGCCCCTCCCACCTCCACCAGCAGAGGGTGAATACCTGCTGGTTCCGCCTCAACCGCCGTGGGAGAACAGCTTGCCGCTCCCAGCTCCACCAGCAGAGGGTGAATTCCTGCTGGTTCCGCCTCAACCGCTGTGGGAGGATTGCTTGACCCTCCCACCTCCACCAGCAGAGGGTGAATACCTGCTGGTTCTGCCTCAACCGCCGTGGGAGAACAGCTTGCTGCTCCCAGCTCCACCAGCAGAGGGTGAATGCCTGCTGGTTCCGCCTCAACCGCCGTGGGAGGACTGCTCCTGCCGCTCCCAGCTCCACCAGCAGAGGGTGAATGCCTGCTGGTTCCGCCTCCACTGTCATGAAGGATGCCTGCCTCGCTTCGCCCAAGGATGCCTGCCTCGCACCGCCCAAGGATGCCTGCCTCGCACCGCCCAAGGATGCCTGCCTCGCACCGCCCAAGGATGCCTGCCTCGCACCGCCCAAGGATGCCTGCCTCGCACCGCCCAAGGCTGCCTGTTGCTCCGCATCGCCTGGGGCTGCCTGTTGCTCCGCATCGCCTGGGGCTGCCTGTTGCTCCGCATCGCCTGGAGAGCCACCAGTTATAGGGTACGAGGGAGAAGTGGAGCTCCCGCTGCCGCCTCCATGGCCAGGGGCTCCCATCCCGAGTTCGCCTCCGGAGGGTCCGCTACTGCTGCTGCTGCCGCCGCCTCCCGAGGGTCCGCTGCTGCTGCCGTCGCCTCCCGAGGGTCCGCTGCTGCTGCCGCCGCCTCCCGAGGGTCCGCTGCTGCTGCCGTCGCCTCCAGGGTCCGCTGCTGCTGCCGTCGCCTCCCGAGGGTCCGCTGCTGCTGCCGCCGCCTCCCGAGGGTCCTGTTTTGCCTGGGGTCGCTACCAGTCCTGCCATGCGGCAGGAAATACTGTGGCTGGAGCCCCATGAAGGGAGCTGCCGGCCACGGAAAAGGGGGAGGTCAGGAGACCAGCTCCCAGCCGCACTTGCGGCAGGAAATACTGTGGCTGGAGCCCCATGAAGGGAGCTGCCGGCCACGGAAAAGGGGAGGTCAGGAGACCAGCTCCCCAGCCGCACTTTCGCGGCAGGAAATACTGTGGCTGGAGCCCCATGAAGGGCAGCTGCCAGCCATGAAGAAGGGGGAGGTCAGGAGACCAGCTCCCCGCAGCAATTTCGCTGCAGGAGAGGGTGGCCGGAGCCCCACGGAGGGGAGCTGCCGGCCATGAAGAAGGGGGCAGGTCTGGAGACCACCCCAAAAATTTTTGGCCAGAGGAGCCGGCCTGTGTGCGGGCCATTGGAACGCTACGGCTGTTTGGGTGGGAGGAGGACATCCCACCGTGGCCGCCACCTTTGGCCCGTTGCTGCCCTGTTCCTGCGCCGGGACTGCTAGCCGGGACTTTAGGGAATAAGGGGAGGTGGCGAAAAGGCCATATGTGCTGCGCACAAGGGGGGGCATGTGTGGCGGAGTGTCCCGCCCCTATTTATTATTATTTGTGTTTTGTTTGCGGCGCAGTGAAAAGCGCCACGTCTTTTTATTATTTATATTTTAAAACCTCGTGAGGATGCATGACTGATCAGCTACTGATTATTTAACTAGCTGACAGTCATGCATCCTTACCAAATGCGTGCAGACTGTGGCCGAGGGGTAATAAGATAATTAACAGCTAGTTAACCCCTCGGCCAGAGTATAAGAACCTGCAGCTGTCCATTCTGCGTTGGTGGAGTGTTGGAGTGTACAGAGTACGGGAGTGGAGAGAGAGAACGACATAAAACAATTGCTAAAACGTGCTGGATTAGCCAGCACGCCACTTACTTGTTTGTCTGTTTATTCGTATGGCCCTCGTGCCCTTTGGTTTCTGTTTTGTTTAAATCTTTTGTTTTGTTTGTTTATTAATAAATACGCTGAGTGCCGTTGCACTCAGCTTCACCCGCCCATCCATTGTTTTGGTTTCAGTTACTTCCTGGTCCGTGACGTCATCACACATCACCACTGCAAGCCAGACTGTCACAAGATATTAAATAGAAACACAGTTTAAAATTTACTTTAAAAAGCTAGCATAAAAAAGAAAGTATTCAATTTTGACTTAAAGTCATCAACTGATGTCGCACTTCTGCTATGAGGTGGCAGTGCATTCCACAGTCTGGGAGCACAAGGACTAAAAGCTCTCTCTCCCTTCCTTTCTGTGTACACTTGTGGGAGGCACCGCATGCCTGCATCAGCTGATCTTAAATCACGAGAAGGTATATATGTGATAAGAAGCTCCTTTATATAATCTGATGCTATACCTTTAAGTGCTTTATAAGTCAGAAGTAAAATTTTAAAATCAACCCTAAACTTCACTGGGAGCCAATGCAGTGAAGCCAACACAGGAGTTATATGGTCTCTATTTTTCATTCTGCAGTGAAGCCTTGTAGCTGCGTTCTGTATAAACTGCAGGCGATTTATGGTGTGGGAAGCCTAGCGAAGAGAGCATAGCAATAGTCAAGTCCAGAAGACACAAAAGCATGAATTAATTTCTCATCATCCAGAGTTGTAATGACTGGAGTCAGTGACTCGACTCGAGTCTGACTTGAGTCGCAATTTTCACTGATTGACATCAAATGAGTCCCTGCAAGAAAAGACTCGACTCGACTCGAGTCCCGGCCCAAAAGTCTCGACTCGACTCAAGTCATAGTCTTTATGATAAAATTAATGACACGCAAAGTTTGTTTTCAATAACCGAAGCCCTTCTTCTGATGTCTACAAGCCCTGCCTCTTTACGAATGAGAGGAACACGTGTCGACATACAGACAAAGAGAAGAGCGTCAGCAGCATGGAAGGTAAATCTAGAGTACCTGCACTCATCGGGTTCACAAGAACTATGGAGTAGACAGGGAGAGAAAGAAGCAGTCTGCACCTGCCAGCACTGAGAAATGCCAAACTAAAATACAATAAGATTGCATTCAGAGCTAAGAAAATGGGATGGTGCATGCATATGGTGGGATTCTGTTTTGCTCAACTTGTAATGTGTCTTTGGATCATCTAAGAAAAGGTACTATTGACAAGCATCTTGACAGGGCAGTACGCATAAACAATAAAATCAAACTTGAAGTTCAGGCTAGAAAAATTATCGAACAAGCAGGTCACAATCACAGAATTGTTTAAAAAGAGTACAGAAAGTGGAGAAACATGTAACGTCAACACGTTTGAATTAGAGGAAGCCTGTGTGCAGCGAACGGCTGGTCAATGCAATACTATGAAGTTTTTGAATGAAAAAAATCCCAAATTGTGGAGACAAGAGTCTCTCCCTAAAGTGTCTTGAATACAGAAAAACACGTGAAATGTATTTGTTTACAACTGTAAGTCGCCCTGGATAAGGGCGACTGCTAAGAAATAAAAAATAATAATAATAACAAAAGCTGCGGTTTTGTCATTTCAGGTTTGCAATTAACGTTTCTCCCGTGTTTAATATTTTGGGATTAAAGGCAGCAACATAGTCTATGGGAATTACTGTCTGTTAGTGCTGTCTGTTAGTGAGATATGAATTGAACCATTTTATGACAATACCGGACAAGCCAACCCAACTTCTGAGACGATCAATTAAAGCAGCATGGTCCAATGCATCAAATGCAGCGTCTGCACTTAACAGTAGATCATTCACCACTGTGATGAGCGCAGTCTCTGTACTGTGCGCAGAACGGAAACCCCACTGAAACTTTTCAAGCACTTTGTTACCCTCAAAAATATAATTCAGCTGGTTCGCTACTACTTTTTCGACAACCTTAGCTAGAAATGGCAGATTGAAATAGGTCTATAATTGTTTAAAGCAGCAGGGTGTAGGTTTGGTTTCTTAAGCAGAGGTTTAACCACAGCCAAGAGGGAACTTCTCCTGATGATAGTGAACTGTTTATTATATCCAAGATAATTTCACTATTATCATTGAAAACTGCTTTTAGAATTGTGGTTGGAATTGGATCCAACAAGCAAGTGGAAGAATTAATTTGCATTACCAATTTATTGAGATCTTGTACTTTGAGAGAAAGATTCCATAGCAAAACAAATCTGATCACACAGCATATTCAAAGGAGAGCCATCCATGGAAATTAGATTCCTAATATTAATAATCTTATTTTGAAAGTCATTTCCTCACATTTTGAAGTTGAGGAGTCAAAATGAGAAGGAGCATCAGAGGACCAATTTACCAGCTAATCAATATTAGAAAAAGTACCCGAGAGTTATTTTTCTTTGTTTCAATAAGGGAGGAAAAATAAGAACATCTGGCTGCCCTCAGAGCCGTGCTGTACTTGAATTGATATTGCTTCCAGATTTCATAGTGGACATGCAATGTGTTATTTCATAATGACATGCAATGTGTTATTTCATAATGACATGCAATGTGTTATTATTATTATTATTATTATTATTATTATTATTATTATTATTATTTATTTATTTATTTATTTATTTATTTATTTATTTATTTCTTAGCAGACGCCCTTATCCAGGGTGACACCTGCGTTCCAGTTTACGACCTTCTCTTTTCATTTGTCATAAATCTTGATTTACCCAAGGTGAGGTATGCTTTAAGGACATTTTTCTAGTTTTAACTGGGGCTAATTTGTCAAACACTCTTCACAGAAGGTTATTATAAGTGTCTACTACCTCATCAGATGACTGTGAGTTCTTAGCTGTGAGTGAAGCTGGCTCTGGGGAGCAACCAAGTGCGGCCTCCCCAGCGCATCAGCATGACAGCCATCTGGATTGAGCTAAGTAGGGTACATCTCTGGGGTCTTCAAGTGGGCACCTTCCATCCTCGGTGTTTCGTCGACTAGCCCACGACACCTTAAAAAGGTTCGACGGTGATTCTGGCGTCCCAGCATCACCTCCCTCCATCCCTCACTCAACTCAACCCAGCGTACTTACCTGGACAGCGTTGCTTTCTTTCTATTGTGCTTGAGATCCCCAACCAGAATACAATTATATGAGTAGAACTGTATCTATATGACTATACTGATCCCTGGTCAACAACTTGTGATGTTTGAGGGATAGAGATGTAGAGAACGTATCTTGTATGGGGTTCCTGTCCTAACATGGGAATATATTCAGATGGCAATGATTGAGACAAATACTGGAAATGGTCATTCACTTTTCCAGTGTTTGTTGTAATGATGTCTCATTTGCATTATTCCCAAAGCCCTGTTTATTCATTTTTTGAATGTAGTGAAAGATCAGAAACATTTGAATTCCTGATGTGGCAGGAAAGTATTTATGCATAAACTAGCATCTGGCTTTTTGTGCATTTATTTTAAATTCCAGGATGGCCTGCCATTCCAGCTGTTTGTGATATGCTTGCTACTTGCTTTGCTTTGCTAATAAAACCTTTGGAAAGGTACTTGAAACGCCCCAAACAGATGAGTCTTCAAACTACAGTTCTCAAGAAAATACCAACTTGTTTATTATTTCCTAAAGGGTAAAGGGGCAAAGAAAATGACATTCACATTCTTATGTGATGAAACGATAGTTTTGGTAAAAAGTTGACATTTGTTGTGTGTGTTTGTGAGCTGAAGTCAAGTCAATTGTGACAAAAAAACATACAATAACAGAATCCTATTCTGGGAAGCTGTGACTCATTATTACTGAATTTACTCCTGTGAAAACCAAGATGCAATTTAAAGTCTGCATCTAAACATAGGTGCCTGATTAGCAGGATTTTGTTTCCTGTGGCTTTTTTGCAAGCAATTAACTTATTCATTGGAATAATGCTGTAACGTTTTAACCCTCATAATGACACATCGGAAAACTTTCCTGGTAACCTGGGGTCCAAATGGACCCAGCAATAAAACAACACACAACTGGACTAAATGAATGAATGAAAATGTGTATATGAACACTTTATTTTGCTTTTCCTTTACTTCTAGCCATCGTTTGTTATAATGTGTTGTTTATGCTATGCACAATGGATAAGACGCCCAATGCGCACAGCTGTCTCCTAGCAAGTGAAGGCACCACTGTATTCTGGACGCCGTAGTTTATTCTAGGAACATGATACAAGCACGTGAGATAATAAGGGACAAGCTTGTTTACCCCAAACCAAAACCAATGTTCTTTAATCTTTATGTTTTTACCTTCAACTGAGCTCTCTCCAACCCCCATCAAAGAACAAACAAACTGTGGCCTTTTTATTACCCGTTACCATCATTCTTTCACCTTGATCAGTCACAGCTGATGAGCATTTACCAATTACCATATGTACCCCCCACTAATAATCAGTCCTCTGGCTTCACTTTGCCCTTTTAAAAGATGGAGTGCATCAGCCCTATATACAGTATATATATATATATATATATATATATATATATATATATATATATATATATATATATATATATATATATATATCATTTGTTTTGTTTGTAATCCTAATCTTCAAAAACATGTTGATGATGAAGGCACTAGCTGAAATGAAGGCACTAGTCGTAGCCTTTCCTATTATCGCATTATATTGTTTTAGAAACGAAAGCTTAGGTGTGGTTATGCTGTGTTGACTGAGATGAAGGTCATTCTCAAAATAAGTGTTTTTGTTTCGCTTTCCACGTGTTAACACAGGAAGTGTTCACTCCACTAGGTGTGACTAAGCGAACTCAGACACATTTGAAGACCTGAAGGGGTATTTAAAGTGTAAGAGTACCAGGCACCAGTAGGTCTGATGTGTTAAAAAACACACGTCTAAAGTTTTGTGAGACTGCACATTTTGTACAATGGACTGATGATTATAGTTCACCATAGGGGAGACAGTGAAGTAAAAGCTTTAGAATGATATAAGCTACTGTAATGCTTTACTTGAAGCTCAAAACACACATGCACCCCCAGTTATTGTTATCACCAACCTTAACTGGGTTTCACTCAACCCTTACTTTGTAACGCTAATGGAATTCCAGTCTATTTTTTTGCTTGACATCCGTTTGCACAAATCCCTATGAAGAATCCACAGTACCATGGTCCTATGATGCTTCACATATGAACTTGAGCTTACTTACCTGGTGAATACTGCATACAGTTTTCAATAATAATACAGCAACAGAAAACATTCTGGTGAATGTCATTTTCAGCAAACACAAGCAACAACAATGAGCTTTATCATTTCTGTTAATTCTGTCGACTAAAGTTAAAATACACAGAATACATTCGAAAATACTGCAGTGGATGGTTTCGTACTATACTGTATATTTTAAACGTTCACATACCAGGATAAACCTATTGTAGTATAAAGGTTTTTAAAATGGCCCCAAAGGGTAGAAGGCATTTAAATAGACAGGGCTGTTGACTCCTAAATTAATGAGCACCAGAAGAATCAGCACAGCCTTACTAGATGGAAAATGTGTGGTGTTGCAAATTGCAATATCTTGAATAATTCAATTGTAGTACTCTATGACATCAGGGGTGTAGTGCTGGTGGGTCGTGGGGGGTGAGCCGCCCCCCCCACTTCTCTTGGGGACGGAGAGCACCGCTTCCATACTTCACGTTTAGAATATTGAACTGTTTTGCTCCTGTTAATATATATTAGATATACATGTGTATAACCCATACAAATAAGCAAAGAATACAATAACCGTAAGGGTACAATAACAATGGTAAAGTAAGGCCTTTCTTACTTCTGGGATATTTTTCAACTTTAATACAGTGTTACATATAATGGCTTTGATAACATTTTGAAAAACAGTTATCAAACAGTTTCAAATACCGTCTGAAAAACAGTAGCTATTTTTGGTTTCAGCTGTCCTCCTGAGTATAGCCTGTACCTGCTAAATCTGAAATATATGCCCAAGTGTTGTCTGGTTTCAGTTTGGTTCAGGGTCCTATGAGTCCTATGCTTGCTTTCCCCCCTTTGAGTCTGGAGAGCCCAAATGAAGTTGTCTTAGAGCCAAATTCATCCATCAACAGATAGTAAAGGAATCTAACGATTTGAAGGCATTATCTTGTGCATTCTTTTGAAGAGAAAAAAGAACTGAATATTTTGTTTCATGGGAAAACATTAAGGCATTCAGTAGTATTAAAGAACTCTGCTTTATGTATTGAAATGGTAGTTTGAGTAACAAACATATTATAGATGTGCTTGTTGGGAAACCAGAACAGTGTGATTCACAGTAGAAGAATGAGAGACGATACGGCATGAGATAAACTATTTACCCAAGTATTTTTTACATAAAGAACTGTTAAAAGGAACGCTGTGAGAATGTGACCCCTATACTTTCCACCACAAGTAATTCTTACCTGAGACAACCTTGGCTCTACTATTCTATTGCAGAACTTTTTTTCCAACCAGTTCCCTAATTTTTTAGTTGACCCTGCTAAAGATCAGGACCTGGTTTTGCAACAGAGTGGTCTATCGCTGTGATAGTTTATTACACTATCCACACAATCTCAAAAATGTACAGTATAATCAAGTGTTGAAACCCCATGATTACCATTGCACATACTCCTTGTTTTAAGAAACAATGAGCTTCAGTCTTCTGCTAAACTCTGTCTATTAGGTTTTAGTCCCTTCTTTGAATTAAGTCCAAGGAGACACTTTGTCAGGAATTGTGTTGTTCTCACTTGTTGGAACCTGTCTGGTTTGCTGGACAAACTGATGTGACTGTGATCTGTTTTGAGATATCTAATGAGTAAGAAGAGGTCTAGCCAGTGTTGGAGTTCCAGCCGTTAGTTTAACTGTACAAACCAATGAGGAGAAACACGATGAAATAATAAAATCCATTGTAGAAATCGGACTAAATTGTCAATTATCACAAGAATACACAAAATACTTTCCCCACAACTCATGTTCATTACGTGTGTCCTGTAATATGGAGACATTTTTTTCATTATACAACAAAACATGAGCTAGATTTTTCCAGACACATTGCAAACCTGGTGTTGAAACAGTAGAAATAAAAAGTATCATGTTATTTTTGTTCCAGTCAGCCAACAGTACTTGTGCTAGGGTCAACATCCACTTCCTAGTCTAAAGTGGGGATCTCTGATAACCCTCCCCCAAAATATCAACTGGCTGTTCGTCTCACTAAGGCCAACAGGAAAGAAGCCAAATATTGTATAATGCAATATAGTAGAATGCTAGAATTTGTATCCAGTAGTGTGTTAGTAATGGTCAACCATAAGTGATGTGTTTTTCTAAACAAAATAATTGGCAGTTTAAACTGTATAGCTGGCTTCAACTTCCTCCAGTGCCTGCAAAGTTCATCTTCCACTTTCCTCAGAGGGCTGATGGGTCAATAGAATCATTTGCATCCTAACAATGGAAAAAACATCTGCTCAAAATTGGTCATTTGCCAAGTTTTACATGGACCATAGTGGTTGGCGGGCTATCACAGAACCTGAGACTTACACAATCCATATACATGGTGACAGCCAGGTCTGCTTCTGGTAATGCATTAGAGGAACTGAGGAATGGCCAGAATAATAAAAAAAAGAAAACACGTAATTATTCAAAAATGCTTCATCCATCAAACCAATCAAAGCTGTTCCCAAAAGACACTGAGTAATTGCAAAATGTTATTGAGGGGATATTTAATGAAGCTGAGGACACACACAAGTACTCACCAGTGAGTTTCCCTCTAAACGTTTCAGCCCTGCCTATGAACTTGATAGGAGCAGAACTGGCGGAGTGCTTGGTATGCATTTGCATTGGTCAGTTCAAAATAATGTACTAGTTGTTTGCTTGAAAATGACTGAATGTTACAGTCCCCAGATGTGAAACTGATGTTGGAGAAAAATGAATCTAAATAAACACATTTGGAGCTGCCTAAAATAACAGAACATTTTGGCCCGTATAATATAATTCATCCCCCGAAACAGACTGGGACAGTTAACGCAATGATGGCCAAATATTACTTTTCCAATCCAGGCCTTTGTGGTAACACTTTACATTAAGTGTCTCTAATTACTGTGTATTTACAGAGTAGTTACTTAGTAAATACATGTGTACTTACACATAATTACAATGTTATTATGCAAAGTAACAATGTAAATCTTTTTTGCACAATATATGTAAGTATGCAATTGTATCAGAAAAGACTTAGGGATAGGGTTAGTTTAAGGGTTAGAGGGTTTAGGGTTAGGATTAGGTTTAGCGTTAGGGACAGGGTACAAAAGTACAAAAAATGGCTAAACTACACAAATGGTTAAACTACACACAGCCCTAAAAAATGCCCCTTCCACCACGTACATTTGTTAAATGGAAAGTAAGTGTAGTCATTTTCAGAAGTTTCATTTCTTTTAATCTGTTGGGTTGCTTTACTACAGAACTGTCTCCTTTAGTTCTTCAGAACTGGTTTGAACAGAGGTCATGTGAAATACCTTTCACATGTAGCATCTTCTCATTCAGATTAGGATAATGTGCTGAGATGTTTTCAATAACTCTTAAATTAAAAACAGAACTTTCTGCTGAGATCCATGAAGGTGTCAGCACAGGGGTTTCAAAGAAGAAAAGACCATCCTTTCTAAGAAGAGGTGTTGGCGCAGGGGTTTCAAAGAAGAAAAGACCATCCTTTCTAAGAAGAGGTGTCGGCGCAGGGGTTTCAAAGAAGAAAAGACCATCCTTTCTAAGAAGTGGCCTCCTCCAAAGGTAATGTCTCTCAGTTTAGATTCCATTGTGCAGACACCTTACCATTTCCACACTGAAAAATGTTCATGCATTGTATTCGAAAATAAGCGTCACCAAGTTGCAAAGTACTGTAATGCACAAATCTGCAGGACTGCATCATTAGTGTCTCACGAAAGACACTTTCCAGTTTCCATGTGTTGTCAGCAGGGGAAAAGCATCTAACTCCAGGCAGTCTCCTCGGTAACTAGGCCTACTTGAATTTACATTTTGTTTTCAAAGTCTTCCTGAAGCATCATGCTTGACAATCCAAAGGTCAAAACAATAAAACATAATAATTTGTTCATACAATAAAAGCCATTGAATAAAAATGTGTTTTCAACTTAGATTTCAAAGTGGTTACAGAGTGACTATCCCTTATGACCGTTGGGAGGTCGTTCCACAGCCTTGGGGCTAGACATGAAAAGGCTCTGTCCCCGAAATATCGCCGCTTAGTTATTGGTACCTTAAGTAGACCGGAATCATAGGATTGCAGACTGCGCATTGGGGTATATGGTACCAGAAGCTCGCAGATATAGTTTGGTGCTAACCCATGCAGAGCCTTAAAAGTCAGAAATAGGATTTTAAATTTTACTCTGAACTCCACTGGGAGCCAATGCAGTGTGGCTAAGACTGGAGTAATATGATCAGTGAATTTGGCTTTAGTTAAAATTCTAGCTGCTGAATTTTGGACATATTGTAATTTTTTAAGAGAGTTTTTTGAGACACCAGCAAGCAAAGCATTACAATAGTCTATATGAGAAAAAAACAAAGGTATGAATCAGCTTTTCTGCATCTGCCTAAGTAAGACAGGAGCGAATATGTGCAATATTATGTAGATGGTAAAAAGAAACTTTAGTAATATTACGAATATGCTCATCAAAAGCCAAGTTTTGGTCACAAATAATACCAAGATTCTTTAGACTAGTGCTAGGCTGGGTCTGTCTACAAGCAGTTTAAAATGTCCACATTTATTTATTTGATGTGAGGAGCTGACCAGCATTACCTCAGTCTTGTCCAGATTCAACTTTAAAAAATGTAGCTGCATCCAATTATTGATGTCACCTGTGTGTCATCCGCAAAACAGTGACATTTTATGCCATATTTACGAAAAATCTGTCCCAATGGAAGCATGTAAATACAGAACAAAATCGGCCCCAGAACAGATCCCTGCGGAACACCAGATGCAACTGTAAATTTTGATAATGAGCATTGACCAATTTTTACGTACTGCTCTCTACCAGTTAGGTAGGATTTAAACCAGCTGAGCGCAGAACCCATTACTCCTATAACCTTTTCCAGTCTGCTCAAGAGAATCGTGTGAGCGATGGTATCAAAAGCCCATGGGCGCACCAGTGCCAATGTGACACTGCGAAATCCCCAAGCCTGCTCTCCCCTGAGTATATGACTCACCCTGCACAGCACATGGACGTGCTTTTAGTTAGAGTGATTGGAGCGCAATTCTTTTGGAAAAGCTGTTTCTTACACTGGTACCCAGAGTTCACTAGATTATTCTTTATCGGATAAAACATGTGATCTTTACTTAACCTTGTTTTCATTTATCAACCTAAACTTGACATGTAATCTAAATTTGAATAATGTTGTACAGAACAGTTGGAAACAATTTGGTTACCCTTTACTCAAACTAAAGTGCAATCACTCGCTAAACATTTTTAGCTGTTTTTATACAACCAATCATGCATGCATTTGGAGGACAAAGTGGAATGTATAAAACTAAGTGACAGGTTGTGGAAATCATGGTTAATAGCTAAACAGTAACATATGGTCACATCTTTCATTCTAATTTTAGGAATTTAATTTCTTTATTTTGCTTATTCATACACCAGAAGAATGTCATATAGATCACAGTTCATGTACAAATTTCATCTTTAACATTTCTAATGGGTACTGGATATATAAAAAAAAACATTTCAAATGGGTACTGTATATATATAAAAAAAAAAACATTTCAAATGGGTACTGTATATATAAAAAAACATTTCAAATGGGTACTGTATATATATATATATATATATATATATATATAGTGATCCTGGTTCCCGCAGGCAGGCGCATCACACAGGGCGAGGCAATCCACACACAGGCGAGGCAATCCACACACAGGCAGAGGCGGGCGCGAACCCAGGACCTTTCGCACTAAAGCATAGCGCTGATACCGCGGTAGTGAAGAGACGGCTCCTTTGCAAGGAGCGTATATCGGGCTTATGTCTTTGTGTGTGATAACGTCACCTACCAGCCCTGTTGCTGCACACTATATATATATATATATATATATATAGTACAGGGCTGGCATGGGCATGTTCTTTTTTTATATATATATCTATATTTTGACATATTTTCATATGCTGTGAGTTATCTAGCCTTAACTTGGTACTGTCACGGAACAAGCCATGAGGAACATAGTGATGCAATCAAAAACAGAAATGAGGAACATAGTGATGCAATCAAAAACAGAAATGCCCAAGAAGGGCTTTGTAGAGGCTGTGGGATTCAATTCAAAGCTATCCCAAAGCCCAGGTCGTGATGTCAAGCTGCATAGCTCGTACAGATTCACTTTGCCAGGGGGCTGCTGATGAAATGGAAGGTGCCCATATTCAACATGTGTTAAGACTGCTCAATCAGAGTTTCAGTTTGTCATTTTGTTGTATTTAATAGTTAATTAACAATGTGATGCGTTCATATGGCTTTCAATAGTGTCTTCTATGGGAAATGTATTTATTGCATGAATGACTTGTTCTGTGACTAAAAATAAGCCCCAGCACGTGTGGAAAATGGTTTTTAAGAGACCAAGTTGGGATCTCATTGAAGGGTTTCTTTTCACTGGTATTGGTTTTGCAAAAACCTAAAACCTGCAACTTGTTTCCAACGTTATCTAACAGTAATCATCTTCAGTAATTTACAACTGAAGGAGCCGCTGTGTTAAATATTCTGATACTAGATGCATCTTAATACATAAATGAATAATGTCTGCAAAGGAAAATGTATCCTTGTCATGGATTGCTACCCAATTGAACACAGAAAATGAAGTTTTTCTTGTTGTGAAATACAACTAGAATTAAAAGGCTTGTTTGGGTTTCATTTACTATCTTCCAACAAAAAACATGTCAGTAATTACTCAGAGTATCTGCAGAGCCCTACTTAAAAGCATCCAACTTAGACTCTTGTAGAAATGGCTTTCTGCATGAGGTATTAATTATGTTATTAATTAGAAGTTTTTCATTATGTGTATCTTTGTGTCTTTTATAGTTAAGTTGTTTTTGATCATTATGTTTAAATTGTGTGTGAATGTGTTGTTTATAGTCGTTTTAATGTGCTTACCTATTCAGTTGCTTTAATATGCTTTTATATGAAGTTTCTATACAGTACTGTGTAAGTTTCGAGTTCTTTCATTTCCCATCGGCAAAACCAGCTACGTGCAGTTTTCCGTAGTCTAACAAGACTCAAAGTCACAGATAGGTGTCTGAGCTAAACGCCAAAAGGCAGGAGACTAGCAGAGATAGTGTGAGATGGGGGAGGGGAACTGAAAGACAAGATGGATGTGCCCTGATAGGTACAATGTGGTATGCAACCCCCCTACCCCTTCCCCCCGCAGAGGAAGTGTGCAATGATAGAGTGGAAACCCCTATCATTGGACAGAAGTAAGACAAATGGGAATGGAGTCAACAATTGTTTACAAAGGTCTAAATATCAAACACTGTGAAGTTTTGTCAGTCTTTTCATCTTTCGAATTGACTCCATGGATATTCGTGCTTTCTAATACAAACATATGCACTGAGCTGTATATATATGATTGTATTGGAGGTATACCTTTCTTGTATATAAAGTGTTTTTGAATCAAAAAACATTTGTCAGCTTAATTTTTTCACTATACTTTCCAAATTGCAGAAGCAAATATGTCCCATATGATTGAGGGAAGAGGTGATATTACCTGCCTGCTTGGACATACTGTAGATGAGGCTGCACTAAAAATATGGTTTATCCCACTGTGAAATAATACATTGCAAAGACTAACTGAAGACTTCTCTGAGACTGTGTGGTCTAGTGGTTAAAGTAAAGGGCTTGTAACCAGGAGGTCCCCAGTTCAAATCCCAGCTCACTCCCTGACTCTCTGTGTGATGCTGAGCAAGTCACTTAACCTCCTTGTGCTCTGTCATTCGGGTGAGATGTCAATGGCTTTGTCAAAGTTGTATGTTTGCTCTCCAATTGATTTTGAGCATGCATTTCTATAGGTACTGCACTTTGTTGTATTTGTGTGGTTGAGCTTTGACTTAAAATTTAAGGCAGTAGTATATGTTTTCCAACAGCAGTAAAGCAGTTGGCGTAACTATGGAGACATGTTGTGATTTTTGTTTTTGTGTTTTGTACATTTTCATGGACCCCCTTATCAGCTTTACTCGCAAGATGGTACAATAATTGTTTCAAAAAATAGAGGATTATATGCAGCTACTGGCATGAATCAGTGAAACATGTTGAGATTGATGCCGATATCACTGCTGAGCAATAAATACAGGCCATTTTCTTTTTTTTAGTAATATGTTTTTTTTAGAAAATAACTATTTCTACAAATTGCGAAACAGTTTTATTCAACTTGATTTGAAATTCAATAACACTGTATGCTTAGTTTATGGTGCTTTGCTTTTTTTGTTGGATCTTAGTATCTTCCCCACTGTCTAAGTGAAGGTGAGTCCCTGGAAATAGTCTGGCTCCTTAGGTAGGTTGGGGGTTGGGAAGGTTTTATTAAAAAGTTCAAACCGCTTTCCCAGGTCATACAAGAAAAGTTGCAAACATCATACTTGCTCTTTAAGGATACATTTCCCTTCCATAAGTTATTAATGTACATACCTTAAACTCGTGATAGGCCTAGTATCAGAGTATTTAACATAGCTACCTCATGTGCAAGTGAAAAACATTAACTGCCTCTGTAGCAGATAGAGAATTCACCATACGTGATTGGAATAGGTGTTTTGATAAGGCTGGATATTTGTCTCAGGTTTTCGATTTTTGCAAAGCTAAGCCAAGTGAAAAGAAATCCTGTAACTAGATTCCAACTTGGTCTCTTATATATGTGCTTTTATATGAAAAGCTTAAATTAACCCACATACCTCTGAGATAATGCTAAATACAACAGTCCACGTATCCTGGCAGCAAAGGTGATTGGAGACAATCTGACACCAAAACAGAGACATCAGGCTCAAGATCTGATGGCGGCTTTTCCAGATGTGTTCTCTTCAGTCCAAGCGCAGACTCGAGTAGTCCACCATCACATTGACATTGAGCAAAGGGCGCGAGTTTGCCAGAGGCCGTACCGTATAGCTGAATGTAAAAGACAGGTAGTGGAAACAGAGATTGAAAAAATGCTTAAGTTGGGGGTAATAGAAGAGTCCCAGAGTGACTGGAATAGTCCAATTGTTTTAATGGATAAGCCGAATGAAGTGGATAACTAAATGGACTTGGTTTTGCATTGACTTTAAGTTTGATGCTTATCCCATGCTCTGGGTAGATAAATTGCTGGAGCGTTTAGACATGGCTCACTTTATGACGACACTGGATTTAATGAAGGGGTACTAGCAGATACCACTGACCCCAGAGTCAAGGGCGAGAACAGCATTTTCTACTCCCTTTGGGTTATACCAGTTTATTACTGTGTCAGGATGTAAGTGGTGTAGAGAATAAGGCAATGTCCAAACAGTTCAATTGCAGTTTCAAAACATCTGTGTTTATTAAATAATGAACAATCACAATCCACCCCTATACCAGCAATGTTATGAGGGAAGTGAACACGACGGGTTTCAGTCCCAAATAATAATAATAATACAGTACAACAATTGTAATCCCCACGATGCATGAAACTGTGCTCTGGTCTAGTGGTGCTTTTCTGTGCTGTGCTGTGAGGGTAGTGCTCAGGGCTCTGTGGCTGCAGCTCCCGTCTCCTAGTCCTCTGCAATATAAAACACAATCAAAAACATAGTGCTTCAGCGCGTTAGTAACTCCAGCGTATTCACGTAGCTTCGTCCCCTTTGTACTGTCACACCCTGTAATCAGCCCGGTGCTACGGTCTCTCCAATCGCTGCCTGCCCAGCAGCTGATCACAATCGATTTGCTTAACAAACTCACAGCTACACGCTTTCGCCAAAATGGCCGACTTCCAGTTCCCACCTACCATCGAGTCACCCCGTCTATGGGAAAGCATACCACCAACCTTACACAGTGCCCTTTCTGGTCAGGAGGGATTTTTGCAGCTCAGATTTCTTTTCTCTGTCACAATTACCATGCCCTTTGGGTTGCATAGAGTGCCAGCCACTTTCCAGCGGATGATGGAGCGCATTTTGCGACCCCATTAGCACTCTGCCACCCTTTACATTGATGATGTGGTCATCTACAGCGAGGACTGGCCTCGCCATCTGTGTAAGGTAGTGGCAGTACTGCAATCTATGCGGGAGGCTGGGCTCACTGCTAACCCAAAGAAGTGTGCAATTGGGAGGAGTGAGTCGGAGTAATTGGGGTATCAAGTAGGAGGCTGCCAGATCAGATCGCTGATTGCAAAGGTGAAATCCTTGGCTGACTGGTCAACTCCTACAACTAAAACCCAGGTGTGCTTCTTCTTGGGACTGGCGTGGTACTGTTGTAAGTTCATCCCGGACTTCTCCACACTTGCCGCTCCCTTGGCAGACCTCACCCGGGGGGCTGCCCCAAATACAGTTCAGTCGACAGAGCCACGTCAGAGGGCCTTTCTCACGCTGAAGAAGAGACTGTGTAGCAAGCCAGGATTTCAGTTAACCCTGCAGATTGTATGCGTCAGAGACAGGTCTCGGGACAGTGTTGTCTCAGGTGGTGCGTGGAAGAGGGCATCTTATAAGTGACTGTTGAAAGCAACCTTGAGGGTACCAAGGAATATTGCCACCCAGTTGCCACCGCTGTATTATAAATAAATCTTGTGTGCCTGGGCAGTGTCTCAAAGACACTCTGACTCCTGTGTTCTCAGTGATCCACCCACACACCCTGTTACATACCCAAATAAGGAAGCATTCTAACAGTACAACTGACTGTTGAGGGGATCCCACTGAAAACAATGGGACTCTGCTGTAACTTTATATCTTTGTGGAAGGAATGTGGCATAGGCAAGCTGCCAGGCTGAGTCTAAGCATTACAGAGACATACGTAGATCTGAGGTACGATACATTTAAGTGAACAGTGGTGCATTTTACCAGATTTACTAATGTTCAGAGAATGATAATCTGGTTTGACTGGACAGCTGAGTCATGATGTCCCCAGATCAGAGAGCTGACAGAGGCAGACAGGTACTTGTGGGTGAAAAGTGCTGGTGCGCACGTTTATTCTAACCAAAAATAAATAAAACACTTTTAACAAAAATGCACAGCTCACCGAGCAAAATAAAAGGTTTAAACAAAACAAAGTCACATAAACGAAAACAATACTTAGGTCAGGCTGGGCAGTCACCTTCACTGATCCTGTAACACTATTGTGCTGGTGCTTTGTTTTCCTCTCTTTACTTTTGTTTTGTTCTCTTTCAGTTCTCTCTCGCTCGCTCACTCACGTTCCTCCTCCTTGAACACCATCAAGAATTCTTGCACGTATTCTTTTTATTTATATATATGATCTGAGCACACTCTTAAACTCAGGGGAGACGTTCAAGGAGGACAGAGATGTTTTAAACTCCTGTAGTGGTTTTGTTCGTGCACTGGGCAGGCTATATGTCCAGACAACTTTTTAATATTCAAGAAAATCACACAGATTCATTTAATTTGAAGTTTTAACGAATCAGAGCAGTAGTAGTGCTCTTTTCGGTTTATTAAATGCTTGGATTGGTTGGTTGCGCAGACCACCATAAATCCCAAGTTAAAAGCAGTCCAGGCGATCTGGCGCCTTTACAGGTTTAACAGCATTAATACTTCAATATAGTAATACACATATGGTTAATTGTATGCTTAGCCCTTAGGCTATGCATGCATAAAGCTGAAAATGGCCACTGCTAAATTCTAGAACATTCAATATATATCACTCTCTTAAGACTAAAACATAATTTCTATACCTTAAATAATTTCTATTACCATCAATATAAAAAAGATATTAAATTCAAATATATGCTTACCTTCCTGTATATGGAAGTGTAGTGTAGGATATATTGAAAAATAAGAACTGTCTTCAAAAGGCAGAGGCTTGACTTGGACCAAACAGCAATCAGTTTTTCAGAGATCCTCAGAGCATGGATCACACAGCTTGCAGTTAGCAAGTCGCGTGATACTTGGCTGGGGTTTTACCTTGGTTTTTATAGGATTTTCCTTCCATTGAATACATCAGGAGTTCCAATTAAACCTAATCATCAATCTGTTTTGACAGTTCCTATCTTTAAGTTAATTATACATTCCAGAAGGATCTGGTCAACTCTTTTTTCAAAACTGATTGGATATAACTTCTTGCCAAAAAATATTGTTACATGATTTCAATCGCTCTCTTTTTCTAACTCCTCCTTTTTCTAAAACGTGAGGTGGACCAAAGTTCACAGAATCCTTGCTATAATATAATGCAAGTATATGTGCATATATGAGAGATGTTTTTAATATGTAACACCAGCTCTATTTGATTATATTAAGCTGAGTCAAAAATATATGTCCCACCTAGCCGCATGTTATGTTACCTTTTCAGTGTGTTGTCAATGTGCCAGTTTAACTTCAAATACAAATGTGTGGTAATAAAGTATTGTAGGGGTTTATCATAAGCCTTTGAATAAGACCACTAAGCATACAGTGGCAAGTCCAATTATTTTAATTTAAATTCAAGATATAATAAAACATGTTAAATATAATCGCCTTGTATTAACTGGTACCATTCTTGGACTATGCTTGACCTCTCTCTCGAAGTTCGCCTGCACAAGCAGGTTTCAGACACCCTGTTTACTTGCCAAGGCTAGTGTTTTAATTAATATGAAACTCCACTATGAGCACTTTTCCAAATTCACCGCATGAAGTCATTTTCTGGGCGATTCAAGAGACACCTGGACCGGTATCTTTTCAGATAATACAAAAAAACGCTTACATCCTAATTTTTATAACTCAGCTCTCATTATTTTCTTATAATATAATAAGATACATATGCCTGTCTTTCTTAAAGCACCTTCCATTAGTTATCATTCAAGGTTGGCAAATCCCGCTTTCAAGAGCCAACGCCAAATCCTGCTTTGAGGTGCCAAAGACTAAGCTTTATTTTTTGATGGTCAAAAGCCCTTCCAGAATTATACTGTGTGTCTGAGACAAACATCTAAATATTTCACTTTACAGTTTCCCTGTAAATAAATACCTTTGTTTCTTACTGCAGTAAAGTCTTTGTATAAACTAAACATGTACATTCTTTGGTTTAATTGATATTGTAATGTTAAGACTTTTTGTTTAGTTGGAGAAACTGAACTAATTCTTAAATTGATTAAATTAAATGAACATTATTGCAAATGTGTCAACAATATGGTTGCAATATTGTCAGTGCCATGCATCTGTTATAATAAACTTTTACTATGTTCTTTCAACAGTTTATCTTTAAATGGCATAAGATGAATTTCTAATTAAGTTACTTCACTATAACAGTTGATCCTAGAAATTGGACTATTATTTTACTCTGTTGATCTGTTATGAAATAATTTAAGCTTTCAATGAAAGGTCCAGTTATTTACATCTAAATACAGACCACTGTTAACATATTAGAATGTAATAGTGTGTGACGAGGTAAAGCGATCTTATGCTAAAATTCTACCTCCCAACCACCAGGGGGCTGTGAGCCAACCTTGAGGCTTTCAGCAGAGAGGGCGTGACGCCGAAGTTCCGGCTTTTGGGCGGAAGTCCCAAAAGAGCGGTCGCCATCTTTGTTGGGGGCAGCAATAGGAGAATGTTATGAATGTAATGAATGTGCTGGAAAACTCCAGAATCAGCAGGCAATTTAAATATCAATCACTGATTGGTGTTCCGCTGATTGGGGGGTGTTCCACGTCACATAAAAGGGCTCTGGTTGCAACACTCGGGGTTGGTTCATGGGAATGCATAGGACTTGCATAAAAAGGGAATTAATAAGAATACCAGCAGAGGTGAAATCTTTTCTTCACAGAGTCCAGAGACCTGGCATGAGGAAAAGGATCCGGAAGCCAGACGAGGGCCTAAAGAAGGAGATCGTCGGAAGACCTCTGGCTGTTTAATTTAGTTTATATTTCCCTTATTGCATGTTTGTTTAAATTTCAGTTTTGTTTGTTATCATTTTTTTTTTTAAATAATAAACCTGGAACTATCTCCACGGAGGAGTAGAAACGGGACTCTGCTTGGTTTTTTTTGACGGCCATCCTGTGACATAGTGCTATAGTGACTGAACTATGTCTGACCTTCTTCACTGTTCATACAAAATCCAGTCAAAGCAGGTTTTAAGACAACCTTTGCTTTTTGCCAATTTTAGGTTTGATTTAATATGAAACTTTTACTACAAGCAGGTGAGAACGAGATTACAACATTAGTTGTATTCCTTCAGCAACTTTACTGTTACAGTTACAGTTTATAATTTAAATGATTTTATAACATGTAGTTCTAATTCAGATATGTGAATATAGCAATCTCTTATAAACTGCAATTCTATTTTACTTCATTGATACACACAGAAGACAAGAGGTTAATTTTTAATTAGCAGCAAATGCAACCTTGAATATTAAAACTTAGGACTCATACATTTACTTAATGTTATTATATTAGGTTTCTTATTTATTTAAATACTTTTGTTTTTTCTTACTATAATCAAACCTAGTTTGACTGCTTCTAGCATATTAACTGTGCTCCATAGATTCTGCCATTTTGCTCTCTCTGGATCAGAATGTTTTGAGACTCTGAGTCTAATTAAAAAAGATGCTTTTGCCTGATAAGAGAGGTTTGGAAATTTCAGCAGGTCAATCTGACCTTCAATGCAATAAACCATTTCTCACAGGCCTTGCACAGATCTGCTAATAATATTTTCTATTGTTTGTATATTTTTTAAAACACACTACAGTCATTACAATATTTGTTGCAGTTTCACAAATGTTCAAATTGTTTCCCTAAGATCAGCCTGCTTCCAGTAGCTGTGACAGTCTTGGGTCAGTTTCTGCTCACAGGTGTGGGTGACAGTCTTTAAAAGCCTGATGCCAACAAAAACTTCAGTCTTGTTAGCTGGGCTCCCATCTCTACATTCTTATTCCCATCATCAGTGGGCAAACACATTTTAACTGAATCTGGACCCATCAAAGAACAGCACACCCTTGCAACCGAGGCCTTCCATGCAAAAGGATCTAATGACTTGACTTATAGCACAAAAGGGACGTGCCAGAACCATCTGTGACAACACCCACCCCCCGAACAACAACAGCTGCATGTTTTTATACATGTGACCATCTCCAGATTAGCAATATATTAATCAAACTTGAGACGGTCAGTTTCTGCACAAGTTTCTAATATCTGTGTGGTCGACAGCAACTCTGTTAATTAATTCGCTGTCGACCACACATTTTCAGACCACATCCAAACCAAACAATAATAAACACAATACATTTATTTTACAATACATTCACCTCTGTTTTAAACCCCAAACAATACTTTTTAAACATACAATACATCTCCACAAACAATTCATTAAATGCACCCATAAATTCACCCGTTCTAAAACCAAAACAATACATTTATTTACAAGCAGGACTTTGCCCTGCCCCACTAACTACACACAACACTAACTACACACAACACTAACTACACACAGCACTAACTACACACAACACTAACTACACACAGCACTAACTACACACAGCACTAACTACACACAGCACTAACTACACACAACACTAACTACACACAGCACTAACTACACACAGCACTAACTACACACAACACTAACTACACACATTTCTCCTGCCCAGCCACAGAAGAGATTTTATTATTAATATTTCTATCTAATGGTAAGTGTCTGTAGGGGTGATTGAAACAGCTCTGGGACTTGAGAATTGAATTTCTCATACATTGTTTCTGACTTGATTTCAGTAAAGTTTTCCAGAAAACAAGACACCGCCCTCAATGCCATATCATTACAATATAAAAAAGGAAGTATACTTAGAAAAAAGTATTACACAGTATTATTTTCCAGAACTAACTTTGCATAAATATTTACTAGAGGTTAGAGGCTTGTTATTAACTGGAAAACTGTACTCCAAGGTATCATGAAAGTCACTGTGAGGAGAACAATCAAGCTTTTGAAATCTCACATTATCTGCAAAAACAGGAAGGCATTGTTGTTGACATTATGACAGGGCTTGTTTGCTATAAAGCATGCTTTCCATTTGTGTCTTTAGATTGTACTAGATGAGATGCAGTACTGTATCAATGGAGTTAACATACTGTAACAATTTTAGAGTACCGTCAAATGGGGTTTTCAGACAGGTGACTTAAGATACCCAGGGCAGGAAGTATGGTCCAGATGAGGTCGCTGATGGAAAAATGTGCATTTCTGAAAGGTCATTTGGGGCCGTCATGACGTAAGTATGTAGTAAAATAATGGGTTGAGACACCTCTATTCATTTAGTCCCCATGTGCTTAAGTTTCATTTCACTGGGTTGCGTGGGGTGACATCACTACACAGTATCAATGGGGTTGGCAGAATGTCAAGCTGGTTTTCTGATGTCTTTTATGTGCAGGAGCAGCAGGGTAGGATAAGGAAGTGTAGTGCACTGGTTACTGGAAATGGGAAATGGTTGCTGAAGGGACTATAGATAGCTCCATAGGTATTCTGTGCAACAGCAGCTGCTGTATGCATTCGTGAGGATGCAACATCGACAATGGATAATTGCAAAGCATACAAAATGGTTTATTTAGTTTCCAGAAAGCTTTTGACAAACTCCCACATAAAAGATTAATTCTCAAACTGAACGCAGTAGGGATTCAAGGAAATGCATGCACATGGATTAGGGAGTGGTTAATATGTAGAAAACAGAAAATACTGATTAGAGGAGAAACCTCAAAATGGAGCGAGGTAACCAGTGGTGTACCACAGGGATCAGTATTAGGTCCTCTGCTATTCCTAATCTACATTAATGATTTAGATTCTGGTATAGTAAGCAAACTTGTTAAATTTGCAGACGACACAAAAATAGGAGGAGTGGCAAACACTGTTGCAGCAGCAAAGGTCATTCAAAATGATCTAGAACTGGGCAGACACATGGCAAATGACATTTAATAGAGAAAAGTGTAAAGTACTGCACGCAGGCAATAAAAATATGCATTATAAATATCATATGGGAGATACTGAAATTGAAGAAGGGATCTATGAAAAAGACCTAGGAGTTTATGTTGACTCAGAAATGTCTTCATCTAGACAATGTGGGGAAGCTATAAAAAAAAAAGGCCAACAAGATGCTCAGATATATTGTGAGAAGTGTTGAATTTAAATCAAGGGAAGTAATGTTAAAACTTTACAATGCATTAGTAAGACCTCACCTAGAATATTGTGTTCAGTTCTGGTCACCTCGTTACAAAAAGGATATTGCCTCTCTAGAAAGAGTGCAAAGAAGAGCGACCAGAATTATCCCAGGTTTAAAAGGCATGTCGTATGCAGCCAGGCTAAAAGAATTGAATCTATTCAGTCTTGAACAAAGAAGACTATGCAGTGATCTGATTCAAGCATTCAGAATTCTAAAAGGTAAAGACAATGTCGACCCAGGGGACTTTTTCGACCTGAAAAAAGAAACAAGGACCAGGGGTCACAAATGGAGATTAGATAAAGGGGCATTCAGAACAGAAAATAGGAGGCACTTTTTTACACAGAGAATTGTGAGGGTCTGGAACCAACTCCCCAGTAATGTTGTTGAAGCTGACACCCTGGGACCCTTTAAGAAGCTGCTTGATGAGATTCTGGGATCAATAAGCTACTAGCAACCAAACGAGCAAGATGGGCCGAATGGCCTCCTCTCGTTTGTAAACTTTCTTATGTTCTTATGTGAGGGACATCAGACTCAAGTGCTGCAGTATTTCTAGGCAAGTACCAGTTGTTTTCCACTGCATTCATTTTTTTTCTCATTTATAATTTTTTCTGAACAATTAATAATATATATATAAAATCCATGTCAGACAATGGAACATGAAACAAGCAATCTGATTGGTCGAGCAAGGTTCCAGCTGTCCATATATTGGATGGATAAGGATAGTTGGAGCCTCGTCACATTGTTAGAAATCACTGCGCTGTTTCATAGAATTTACAATACTGGTAGTCATCTATTTTACAGTTACAGTAAGTAACTATAAAACTGAGTGACCAACTACCTGAAGTAATGAATGTCTCTGAAGAAACTGAACCACCAAAGAAAACCCCCAGAGTAGTAAGTAGACATGGCGATTTGGATGAAGAACAATTAAATGAATGGGAAGATAGCAAAATGGGAAAAAATGAAAGTGGCCAATTGCCATCTTTCAGGACTGGCTAAAGCAAAAACAAATTGAAATATATGTCTCAACTATGGAAATGCACTTAACCCTTTGTGGTCCTATGTCAGACCATGTCCGACAATTTTCCCTTTCCGGTCCGATGTCGGACAGGGTCATCAAAAAGACGTAAAAAACAGGTCTCTAGTCGGTTTTTCTCCGGAAAAATCTGAGAAAAACATTCAATGGCCGAGTGAGACCAATAGGAGCCGAGAGAATATGAAAAAAGGGCCATTTCTGAGCAATACACGAAGCCCCAGCACCACAGAGATAACACAGACATAAACAAACAAGCGCTCAAAGAATATCACGGACATTTGCAGAGCTTTTTGAGATATACAAAATAATGACTTGGATTGCATTATTGAGGAGTTTGGTGATAAAACGGGTGATCAGGAGATGATTTATTGGTATGCACGACTATGAAGAGGCATGTGAAAAATACAGCAAACAAGAGGTGGGGCAGGGCTGGCGATGCAGTACTGAGTGTCCTGTTGATATGCAGTGCCTTTTAAACCTGTTTTACTGTGAAAAAAAATACTTTTTAACAGCGCGTCCAAAATAAACTGCGCGTGTGAAAATAAATTGGACCTGACGTGCTAAATAAATGGACTGCAAAGGGTTAAAATACTAATGGAAATCAGTAAAGTCACCAATTAAGATCATTTTAGGGGATAATTGTAACGGCAAGTGTATTATTATTTCCATGATCTTAGTTATTTATTTCCAAAAAGATTAAACCTTGTGACAAGTGACAAACATGTGTGCAGTTACCTTCTTCTCCATGACATCTCCAGCATGTATCTGATAAGTCTACTGTATGAAATAAATTGTATGTATTAATTTGAATTGGATTGAGTTTTGCATTTCATGAATACTTCCTAAAATTCCTGCAGATGTGAGTCCAAACTCCATTATCAATATCGTATAATGAAGTTCAGAATGTCATGATCGTATTATTTCTCATTTATAATGAGTAGGATTGTCTGATGAATTTGTAAAGATATAAGTTTCAATTTAAAAGCTTGGGAAAGAATGAGGTTTTCAAGTGGAGTGTATTTTAATTTTAAATACACTTCTTTGTTTGTGAGTTTGAGTAGAGCATGTACAAGTCTGGTGTACAAAATTGATTGATCAGCAGGAACTGAGGAACTTTCCTTTAGCTTCCTCCAAGATGTAAAACCTTTATTTAATATTAGGTCACCAACAGTGCTGACATTTGCCTGTAGCCAAACCCCACCATGAAATGTTTTCATGTGATATAACAGCAAAGGATTACCCCAAAGACCAGAGGACATGTAAATATGATTATTAAATTGTGAGAGAGTTGCTATCTGTTTAAAAAGATAGGAAGCATTAGTGAAAATCTGATTTTCCTTCATAGAAGCTGGTGTTATATGCATTAATATCTATTTGAGGATGTAGGGGTATGCAAGTTCTGCTTCTATATGTTTACTAGTAGTTGGTTCCAACCAATTAAGAATTGTCAAAATTGAAAGGCTTGTTTATACCAGATAGGGTTTGGTAAACCCAAGTCACAATCTTTGTTGTCAAGGAAAAGTTATATATATTTTTTACTTTCCCAAATAAATGAGTTGAAGTGATTGCAAAGTTTATGTAAATAAATGTGGGGAACATGGAGGGTGTTGTATTTGCAGGATCACTGGCACAAGTGGACCCTCAGGCATTTACGAGAAGGACTCAGGTAAGTGAAATCAACAATGGTTGTCTTTATTAATAAACAAAATAACATGTGCGCCATGCGGGATAATCATCTTCAGCAATTAGCCATCAATGTGGTAATGCTTCCTGCTTCCTTCACGTCTTCTTCCCAGGGTCCACTTTTACCGGTTACTACATAGGGGGATCATACTCAACAAATATATAAAATGCTCATGTTAATAGCTTTCACCCTACCATATAAACATAAAGATTTTTTTATTTTTTATTTTGTAGATCAGGTGTACATTTTAAAGGGATTATTTTCTCTGTAAATTTGGGAATGATTATTCCAAGATATTTGAGCCCAAATTTAGGCCACTGAAAGTGGAAATTTGTATAGTCTGTAGGAAAACAGTTTTTAGTTAGAGGTATTGATGCTGATTTATGACAGTTAAAACAATAACCTGGTGAACTATTAATGATCTGAGCAAGTTGGGCAATGATGATTTAGGATTTGCTATTGTAAGTAAAATTGCACAGGAATTTCTAATCTTTTCAGGTTCTAGACTGAGATTAAAAAGTAGAGGGCATAAAGGACACTCTTGTCTTGTACCTCTGAGTAAATTAAAAGGTTTAGAAGTATATAATCCAGAGAAAATAGAAGCCAGGTTGATGATCCACTTAATACAATGTGTACTAATGCCCATTCTTTCTAAAGACAAAAAGAGTAATGGCCATTCTATTGAAGAAAGAGGACGGGCCATTCTTTTATATCGAAAGACATAAGAATGGCTATTCTATTCTATCAAAAGAAAGATGGATGGCCATTCCATTCTATCAAAAGAAGATGGATGGCTATTCCATTCTATCAAAAGAAAAATGGATGGCCATTCTATTCTATCAAAAGAAGGATTGCCACTCCATTCTATCAAAAGAAAGATGGATGGCCATTCCAGTATATCAAAAGAAAGACGGATGGCCATTCCATTCTATCAAAAGAAAGAGGGATGGCCATTCCATTATATCAAAAGCTTTTTAACAATCCAGAGAGAGGGCCAGAGCTGGTATATGACTATTCCAGGAAGAAAACATAAGCTGTAATAATTGTTTAATATTGTCAGAGAATATCTTTCTTTCATAAAGCTTTTCTGATCATCTTTGATTAGTGTATGAATAACTTTTTGTAACCTATTAGCGACTATTTTTGTTAGAATTTTTTTGTCCATATTTAAAATTGAAATAGGTCTGTAATTAGACATTTCTAATAGATCTTTGTCAGGCTTCGGTAGAAGAATTATTAAAGCATATGGCATTGAAGTTGGTCACATTTGTTTTGTTAGAGTTTCATTACAAACATCTGTAAGTAATGGAGCAAATATAGTTATGTTTAGATGATGCAATTCAGCCGTGTAGTTTTTTCCGCTAGGGAAGGATTAAATGTTGGATAGGATTTCTTGGTCTGAAATTGGGGCATCTATTCTTCAGGAGATGGTTGACTTTGAGCACAGTAAAGATGTTCATATAATGTTTTACCTTTGGATCAAAGCTGAGAGTACCATCTAGTTGTTTAATAGCAGACATTATTTTGTTTTCTTGAACTTTCCTTAAAGTATGGGATAATAATTTTCTGTGATATTGTCTTTTTTATTCTATTTATTTTAAAGTTTGCTATTTCAGAAATAAGGGTGTTCAGTTGAAATTGAACTTTAATTAGTCCTTAATGGTGAGGCAATACCAACAGTGTCTGAGAAGCCAGTGAAGAGCCTTGGGAGATGGTACGACGGGGATCTAAAGGACACAGTTTGTGTGGGAGAAGTTAGACAACAAGCTGTGGAAGGGTTGAAGAGCATAGACAGCAGCGCTTTACCAGGCAAACTAAAACTTTGGTGCTTTCAGTTTGGTCTACTGCCAAGGTTGCTGTGGCCACTGACTGTGTCCGAGGTTTCTTTGACAACAGTAGAGAAGCTGGAAGCTTTAATCAGTTCACACATCAGGAAATGGTCGGGAGTTCCACCCTGCCTCAGCAGGGTGGGACTTTATGGTAAAGGAATACTGCAGCTACCTGTCTCCGCTCTAACCGAGGAGTTTAAGTGCGCCAAGGTCCGACTGGAAATGACATTAGTAGAGTCACACGACAAATGCGTAAGGGAGGCAGCACCTGTGTTGAAAACTGGAAGAAAGTGGGCAGCAAAGAAAACTGTGGAGGATGCAAAGGCTGCCCTTCAAATTGGTGATATCATGGGGCAAGTTCAGCATGGAAGAGGGGGTCTTGGTCTCAGTTCAGCTCCTCCTACATGGCACAAGGCAGCCCCAGCTCAACAGAGGAAGCTGGTAGTCAACGAGGTGCAAAAGCAGGAGGAGAGGATGAGGTGTATAAAGGCCATTTCCCAGGCCAAGCAGGGAGAATGGATGAGATGGGAGAGTGTGGAACAACGCAAGATTGGCTGGCAAGACCTATGGTCAATGGAACAGAGCAGGATCAGTTTCCTTATAATTTCAACATATGATGTTCTCCCATCACCACAGAACCTAAACCTCTGGGTAGGAGAGGATCCTCATGTCCTTTGTGTTCATCACCTGCAACATTAAGGCACATTTTGACAGGATGTAAGGTGGCTCTTAGCCAAGGACGGTTTACTTGGCGCCATGACCAGTTGCTGCGATGTTTGGCCTTAGCATTGGAAGACAAGCGTAACATGACCAATAAGTTGCCACCTGTTCCATCAAAACATTACACACAAAAGACAACATTCCTCCGCCCAGGAGAGCAACCACCAAGAAAAGGTGTTAAAACCAATCCTCGCTCAGGTCAACTGGAAGCTGCTAGAGACTGGAAAATGCTGGCAGATGTTGGTCAACGGCTTATTTTTCCACCTGAGATTGCCACCACAAACCTTCGACCAGATATTGTCTTGTGGTCTGGATCAGCACGCCTTGTTCACCTGGTAGAGTTAACAGTGCCATGGGAGGATGCTGTAGATGAGGCGTATGAGAGGAAGAAACTGCGGTATGCTCAACTAGCCACTGAAGCGAACAGCGAGGATGGAGAGTCTGGGTTTACCCAGTGGAAGTGGGTTGTCGAGGATTTGTGGCACACTCTACAACCCGGTTTCTCAGAGATGTCGGATTCAATGGCCAAGAGTTGGGTCGCACAGTGAAGAACTTATCTGAAGCAGCAGAGAGGAGCAGCAACTGGCTGTGGTTGAGACGGAAAGATTCTGGCTGGGGATCTCAAGCACAATAGAAAGAAAGAAAGAAAGAAAGGCTGATATACAGGTAAGTAAGCTGGGCTGAGTTGAGTGGGGGACGGAGGGGGGTGATGCTGGGACGCCAGAATCACCGTCGAGCCCTCTTGAGGTGTCGTGGGCTAGTCGACGAAACACCGAGGATGGAAGGTGCCCACTTGAAGACCCCAGATATGTACCCTACTTAGCTCAATCCAGACAGTTGTCATGCTGATGCGCTGGGGAGACCGCACTATGGTTGATCCCCGGAGCCAGCATCGCAGCCGTTGTGTGTGCTGATGCGCTAGCGAGGCAATAAGCTGATCCCTGGAGCCAGCATTACACTTCAGCCATCAACACCAGACAGAAGGATATCTACATCATCATATGGAAGGAAGCACAAATGGATGGAGAAATGGATCACATTAGTTTACTGTGAAGCTATGTCTTAGTTGGTGCTTATCTTGGCGAGAGCCAAGTTCAAATCAGCATGAAGTTTTAACATCTACTCTCATGTAATGGAAATCATAAATCTATAGTTTTGATTATCTCTTATTTTTTTTCTTATAAGAAGTATGGGAAATAATAAATCCTCTTATGTACGCTTTAAAATACAGAATTTGTGTTTATTGTAAGAAAATCCCTTGCATTGTTCTTATTTTTGCTTCAAGAATTTGTTGAACTAAAGAATTTGATGTAAATAAAAAATCTGTTCAAGAGAAAGATTTATGAAAGGGGGAGGGATACCTGTCATAAGAACATAAGTTTACAAATAAGAGGAGGCCATTCGGCCCATCTTGCTTGTTTGGTTGTTAGTAGCTTATTGATCCCAGAATCTCGTCAAGCAGCTTATTGAAGGATCCCAGGGTGTCAGCTTTCAACAACATTACTGGGGAGTTGGTTCCAGACCCTCACAATTCTCTGTGTGAAAAAGTGCCTATCTTCTGTTCTGAATGTCCCTGTATCTAATCTCCATTTGTGACCCCTGGTCCTTGTTTCTTTTTTCAGGTCGAAAAAGTCCCCTGGGTCGACATTGTCAATACCTTTTAGGATTTTGAACGTTTGGCAAGGTAAACCCGGGATAATTCTGGTCACTCTTCTTTGCACTCTCTAGAGCAGCAATATCCTTTTTGTAAAGAGCTGACCAGAACTGAACACAATATTCTAGGTGAGGTCTTACTAATGCAAAGTTTTAACATGACTTCCCTTGATTTAAATTCGACACTTTTCACAATAAATCGAGCATCTTGTTGGCCTTTTTTATAGCTTCCCCACATTGTCTAGATGAAGACATTTCTGAGTCAGCATGAACTCCTCGGTCTTTTTCATAGATTCCTTCTTCAATTTTAGAATCTCCCAAATGATATTTATAAATGCACATTTTTATTGCCTGCGTGTAGTACCTTACACTTTTTTCTTTTAAATGTAATTTTCCATGTGTCTGCCCACTTCTGAATGCTGTCTAGATCATTTTGAATGACATTTGCTGCTGCAACAGTGCTTGCCACTCCTCCCATTTTTGTGTCGTCTGCAAATTTAACAAGTTTGCTTACTATACCAGAATCTAAATCATTAATGTAGAATAGGAATAGCAGAGGACCTAATACTGATCCATGTGGTACACCACTGGTTACCTCGCTCCATTTTGAGGTTTCTTGGCTAATCGGTACTTTCTGTTTTCTACATGGTAACCATTCCCTAATCCATGTGCATGCATTTCCTTGAATCCCTACTGCGTTCAGTTTGAGAATTAATCTTTTATGCGGGACTTTATCAAAAGCTTTCTGGAAATCTAAATAAACCATGTCATATGCTTTGCAATTATCCCTCAAAAAAATGTCTCTTGCAGTAGGATTTCATAATCTCCATGAGTCCACAACACCTAATTAATTTAAAAATAATTATAATTGGCGCAAGGAATTTTGATTATGGCATGAACTGTCATTGGACTTATCATCGTGTTCATCAAGTACCAGGTTAAAGTCTCCAGCAATGATTTGATAAATTAGGAACTCCCCTGGCCTTTGAGGTACAAGAAGATGTAAATGCATGTCCCACCCAGGACCTCTTAAGTTTATTTGTTTCTTTTTCATCTAAGTGTGATTCCTGGATTACAATTATATTACAATGAAGTTTAGCCAGTGCAGAGAGAATTGTGCTTCTTTTAATTGGATTAACACATCCTTTCACATTCCATGAGACAATCCTGAAACTATTGTAAGAGGAAATAGAGTACTCATTACTTTGGAAGATGATCTTATTTTATTATTACCTGTACTGTAACACTTGAAATGTATTTGCTTACGATTGTAAGTCGCCCTGGATAAGGGTGTCTGCTAAGAAATAAATAATAATAAATAATAATAATGATGATGTAATATTGTGTATTCAGATTTGATATTTGCTGTCTGGAGAGGTATATATTACAGATCAAAGTATGTGCCTTATTATAGATTATTGGAAAAATAGATCCTGGGAAAGAAAAACTAGCAAAATGTAAACAACATATGGAAAGGTAAGATATAGAGAAAATGCAGTTAACATACATGGGGTTTCCGTGCGGGTCAATTCACACGTGAAATGGTGTTCTCAGGGTGATGAGCAGTGTTGGCTTTGCGCCACACATAGCGTTTTGCGCTAAGGCCAAAAAGTTCAATTTTGGTCTCATCAGACCAGAGAACCTTTTTCCACATGTTTGCTGTGTCTCCCACATGCCTTTTGGCAAAATCCAAATGGGATTTGATATGTTTTTTTTTCAGCAATGGCTTTCTTCTCGCCACTCTTCCATAAAGCCCAGCTTTGTGGAACATCCAGGTTATAGTTGTCCCATTCTCAGCTGTGGATCTCTCCAGCTCCTTCAGAGTTACCATTGGCCTCTTGGTTGCTTCATACCTATGCAAGGCACTGTAAATCCAAACCAAATTAAAAGAAAGGAGAGAATCTCTGACAGCACGAGCCTCCTCAGTTCACTGCTGTGCAATTGAAACTGGCTGCTCAGGTAACCTTCATAGTTGCCAAGTCCACTTATAATAAGCAGGATTGGGCTTATTTTTGAGAGTCGCAGGTTGAAATTTGCATAACCACCCATGCTCTAACATGAGTTTTCTTGTTTTGGGGCTTTTTTTGAAATGCAGTGACACTTTTTTTCTCGTGAGACTTGGCAACTCTGGTAACCTTCAAACACCTCATTTTGTTGTTGAGAGTTTGTGCAGGATACAGCAGGCAGAGTCAATTTTGGGAATGAACTAATGCTGCACTTCAGTCAGTTTCATCAGTATCCACCACCTCCCTTTCAAGTGCCCACTACCCGTATTTGCCCAAGCATGGTGTTGAATGCTTCCTCAGCAGCAGTCAGCCACCTGGACGGGTAGGGTTTCATAAGCCAGGGTAGTATACACAGCATCACCTGATCCCCTACATGCTGCATTGCCTGAATGAAAGGAAAATATATATAACGTCTCCGCCGGTTTTAAGCCATGGTGATCTGCAATGCCTGTTGGTCAGTTTCATTTTATACCTCCAAGTTCATTTTTAATTAATGAGTCGTAAAATAATTTAGTTGAAACAGTATTCACTACTAACAACATGACAACACCCCGCTAACACATTTGAAAAACAGTTTGGGCAAGAGCAGTAAAACACGTTATTAACCAACCAGGCATGAGGTATTTTGCTTTATTACAGCAGCTTAGATTCACCTGTGTACCAGTTATCTGCGCATTTTCACAAAATTTCACTAGTAATCTTCAGAAACAGCACAAGTACTTAATGCATAGCTAATTTACACCCCCACTGTTCCCATTCATTTCCATGACGTCGGGTGAAAAGCCCCATTTACTCAAGTAAAATAAAATGAGTGTCTGGAAACCCAAAAAAGCATTTTACACAAGACATTTTTCTCGAGCAAATGTCTCAAGCTAAAAAAAAAAACATGCATGGAAACCCCATGATAGTAACCTAAGGCATTAGTTCTAATGTGGGTTACCCAACAACAATGTGGTTGCTGTCTGCATAAACAGCAGTTACCTGTAGTCAATAAGAAGAAAACTACAACCACATAAGAACATATAACGTCTTGTCATGCTTATAATAATAATAATGCTTATAAAAAGATTAAAGTTGTTATCTGAAGCACAGAGTTCATAATCTCAAATCTGCATCAGTTTTACTGGAAAGTATCTGTCTCTTTCTAAAAAATAGTATAAAGATGAGATAAATGGCATTTGATAAAATGAGTAATTAATTAATTAATTTTTGCATTTGTCTTTTATGGTGCAAAAACAGAGAATAGCATCTCGCATCAACAACTCAAATTACAGTACATGTAGTCCTAATTTTAGTGGATCATACAAGTTCCCTGATAAAGTGCTTATCATCCTCTGCTATCTTAAAAAGCAGAGTGTGATCTTGGAAAGTGATTCTCAGTGATGCTGGAAACAGCAAACCATAGTGGATGCCTTTGCTTTTAAGGAACTGGCGAATTGGGGTGAACACTCTTCTTTTCCGTTGAACCAGTGAGAAGTCAGGATAGGTGTTGAGATTGTTACTCATAATAATATAATATCTTTATATAGCACCTTTCATAGTGGACCACCATCACAAAGCACTTTACAGAGGTAGGCTGTGAACTGTGTATTATATGTGCATTATATTACAATAGGAAATTGATTTAACTTCTCATCCGCAGGATGGAACAGAAGGCGGTTAAGTGACTTGCTCAGGATCACACAGAGATGGGATTTTAACCAGTGACCTTCTGGTTACAAGCCCTGGACTTTAACCATTGGACCACAGTGCCTCCTTCATAGGCTTGTTCTGGCAAGTTCAAGCAACGTCTTGGAACCTGAGCAGTTTGACTATCATAGCACAAGGACGGCCATTAATTCCCGGTTTAGGAGCTAAGCTTCTTTAAGATTTTCTAAGACTGGTGACTCAGGACAATGAGATTTAAAGATTTTTAAAAGCATATTTCTCAAAAACTCAGACGGTTTTGGCCCTTCAATGTTATGAATGTTGCTCCTTCTAGATCTGTTTTCCAAGTTGTCCATTTTCTGTTAATAGTTTAGGAATTCTGTTCTATTATCTTTCCAGAAGTCTACTTTCAACTTTCTTAAAGTGTTCAGCCAGTACCTTCTGAGAGTCATTTGTAGATTTGACCATTTCTTTAATTTTTCGCAGTTCAGCCAAGATGTAGTCAAATATAATGTCACCATCATCTGTTTTCTGACTTGCTTCCGTCGGAGAGTTGGTCTTGGGTTATTTATTTGTGTGTTTTGCCAAGATAAAGTCATTGCTGGCTTTTGCCAGAAGCATAGTCATTTCTAGTTGAGAAACAGGTCTGAAGTTGCAGACAGTATTTATTCTATTGACAATAGATGAAGGAGCTTACTTACTGGTGGCGACTGGGATACAAATATGAGAGAGAGAGAGAGAGAGAGAGAGAGAGAGAGAGAGAGAGAGAGAGAGAGAGAGAGAGAGAGAGAGAGAGAGAGAGAGAGAGAGAGAATGTGTTGAAATAATTTAGTTTCAATTTAAAATAATATTTTATTATCTACGCATCCTACAACAATGTGAAGCCTACAAAGCATCAGCATTTGTTTGTTTTGTATTACATGTAGGATAGACAACAAAGAAAGGCTGCTATGTATTCATTTGATTTTACTACTGTACTGTCTAAGCCTATTGTACATATATATACAAGTATCTATCTATATATATATATATATATATATATATATACAGTACTGTGCAAAAGTTTTAGGCAGGTGTGAAAAAATGCTGTAAAGTAAGAATGCTTTCAAAAATAGACATGTTAATAGATTATATTTATCAATTAACTAAATGCAAAGTGAGTGAACAGAAGAAAAATCTAAATCAAATCCATATTTGGTGTGACCACCCTTTGCCTTCAAAACAGCATCAATTCTTCTAGGTACACTTGCACAAAGTCAGGGATTTTGTAGGCATATAGTCAGGTGTATGATTAAACAATTATACCAAACAGGTGCTAATGATCATCAATTCAATATGTAGGTTGAAACACAATCATTAACTGAAACAGAAACAGCTGTGTAGGAGGAATAAAACTGGGTGAGGAACAGCCAAACTCAGCTAACAAGGTGAGGTTGCTGAAGACAGTTTGCTGTCAAAAGTCATACACCATGCCAAGACTGAGCACAGCAACAAGACACAAGGTAGTTATATTGCATCAGCAAGGTCTCTCCCAGGCAGAAATTTCAAGGCGGACAGGGGTTTCCAGATGTGCTGTCCAAGCTCTTTTGAAGAAGCACAAAGAAACGGGCAACGTTGAGGACCGTAGACACAGTGGTCGGCCAAGGAAACTTACTGCAGCAGATGAAAGACACATCATGCTTACTTCCCTTCGCAATCGGAAGATGTCCAGCAGTGCCATCAGCTCAGAATTGGCAGAAAACAGTGGGACCCTGGTACACCCATCTACTGTCCGGAGAAGTCTGGTCAGAAGTGGCCTTCATGGAAGACTTGCGCCAAAAGCCATACCTCCGGCGTGGAAACAAGGCCAGCGACTCAACTATGCACGAAAACACAGGAACTGGGGTGCAGAAAAATGGCAGCAGGTGCTCTGGACTGATGAGTCAAAATTTGAAATATTTGGCTGTAGCAGAAGGCAGTTTGTTCGCGAAGGGCTGGAGAGCGTACGAATGAGTGTCTGCAGGCAACAGTGAAGCATGGTGGAGGTTCCTTGCAAGTTTGGGGCTGCATTTCTGCAAATGGAGTTGGGGATTTGGTCAGAATTAATGGTCTCCTCAATGCTGAGAAGTACAGGCAGATACTTATCCATCATGCAATACCATCAGGGAGGCATCTGATTGGCCCCAAATTTATTCTGCAGCATGACAACGACCCCAAACATACAGCCAAAGTCATTAAGAACTATCTTCAGCGTAAAGAAGAACAAGGAGTCCTGGAAGTGATGGTATGGCCCCACAGAGCCCTGATCTCAACATCATCGAGTCTGTCTGGGATTACATGAAGAGAGAGAAGCAACTGAGGCTGCCTAAATCCACAGAAGAACTGTGGTTAGTTCTCCAAGATGTTTGGGCCAACCTACCTGCCGAGTTCCTTCAAAAACTGTGTGCAAGTGTACCTAGAAGAATTGATGCTTGATGCTGTTTTGAAGGCAAAGGGTGGTCACACCAAATATGGATTTGATTTAGATTTTTCTTCTGTTCACTCACTTTGCATTTAGTTAATTGATAAATATAATCTATTAACATGTCTATTTTTGAAAGCATTCTTACTTTACAGCATTTTTTCACACCTGCCTAAAACTTTTGCACAGTACTGTATATTTGTACATAATGTAATGTGTACAGAGAACACATTCATGTTATTTTAATATGCCCTCTTATTTATTAGGCTAATAATATATTTTTTCTTTTACAAAAATAGTACTGTGACAGAGAGCAAATGAATCCTCAACAATCTCCCTCCTGACCCCAGGAACAGGAACAGTGTGCTCCGGACTGGATGGTTTGGCAGTTCATTCTAGAGTCAGTCGGAAGCCAGCCATCCAGGAATGGGATGGAGTTACATTGCCCTAATCAAATTGCCCTGTCATCGCCCTAATGCGGTACGTGATGTGTCAGTCATGGATTGGAGGATACGTGATTGACCCAGCTATCTATTGTTAGCAAGCTCACAGAACAACCGGCAGGAGGCGCTCGTGGCAGGCTGAAACCAAGCCGGGCCCCACAGCAGGGGGCAGCTGGAATGATCCGTGGCTGGCTTGGAATCAGCCTGCCATGAGTTTGAGCAGTTAATTGAATGATAGGCAACAGGTGCTGCTAGTATAGGAAACAGAGTTTGCTTATTAATTAATAATTGCCTCATTTGGCCAGCATCATTGGCCTATCTGGGGCGCAATAGAGATCCTTTATAAACGGTTTATTTTTCTGCTTTCGTGGGACGGCTTGGATCGTCTGAACGGAGTGGTGAAACACAATACAAATCTGAAAGTATCCCATTGGAAGAGAAGCACTGGAGGTTTAGTGAATGAACAGGAGCCTGCAGACATTGTTGCAAGACTACTTAGATCAGTTTGTGTTTTGTTTATTTTTTTTTCTTCTGGAAAGTTTAAGTTTATTTATTTATTTAGTTTATTATTTTTTTGTTTGTTTGTTAATTCTTTTGATCCTTTGTTGCAGCAGAGCCGCTATTAAAGAATACTTTTTTGGAATTTGTTGTCCGTGTCCTCCGTGTGCAACCAACCCTTCACAATATATACAGTATATATATATACACACATATCAACACATATATACACACACATTATATATATATATATATATATATATATATATATATATATATATATATATATATATATATATATATATTTATATATATTTATATTTATATATATATACACACATATATATATGTCCGGGCCAATCTAGTTTCGCCAAGGGCTTCTGGACGAATCCCGCAGTTACCACTTTTTTTCGGCACTCGTCCGTGTCCAAATCTAGATTGGTCCAGAACTTGAAAAGATGACTGTGCGAAACTGTTTTTTTCAACAGTTTTCTCTAACTTTCGGGGCTAGCCCAGGTGAGTTTAGTTTCGTCCAGCGCTTCAAAATTGATGCTGGGTGAATTTGGTTCGCCCATGCCATTAATATGGGCGAGTCTAGTTTCACCCAACGCTTCAGCATCGATGCAGGGTGAATCTGGTTCACCCATGTCATTAATTTGGGCGAGTCAAGTTTCATCCAAAGGTTCAACATTGATGCTGGGCCAATCTAGTTTTGCCTATGCCAATTATTTGAGCCAGTCTAGTTTTGCATTTCTACACTCTCCCCTGCCAGCTTCCAAGTGCGTGCCGGGATGCCTGCCTCATCTCCACTTCTGACAACAATGTAGCCACACTGTGCTGGGTTTCCAGCGGCAGTGCTGAAAAGGCAGCACACTAGGGCTGGTTTTAATAACTCTTTTTATTAGCTCTGTCTCCCAAAATGTTAAAAGTCAAAAAGTCTCGTGTATGGAGGAGCGAGACTTTTTGACTTAACTTTCTGGGAGAGAGAGCTAATAAAGATTTGTTTTAATTGCTATTAAAACCAGGCCTGGTGTCCTGCCTTTTCAGCACTGCCGCTGGAAGCCCAGCACAGCGTGGCTACATTGTTATCAGAAGTGGAGGAGAGGCAGGCACGCCGGCACGCACTTGGAAGCTGGCAGAGGAGGGTGTAGAAATGCAAAACTCGCCCAAGTAATTGGCATAGGCAAAACTAGATTGGCCCAGCATCGATGCTGAAACGTTGGAAGAAACTAGACTCACCCAAATTAATGACATGAGCCAACCAGATTCACCCAGCATTGATTCTGAAGTGCTGAACAAAACTAGACTCGCCCGGGCCAGCCCCGAAATTCAGTGAAAACTGTTGCCCAGTCATCTTTTTTAGCAAAAAATATATTTATAAAAATATATAACATTTTATAAATATATTCTTAACCTCAAAAATAAAAACCTGACTTACAATTGAACTTGGATCTGGAGCTGTAGTCCTGAGAGCTACGTATAATACATGTACAATGTGTGGAGAAGTGGTTAGGGCCTTGACCAAAGGGGCCTGGGTTCAATACTAACACACTGCTGCTGAATACAACTATATAAATGGGTAGTAGAATTTGTATGTAAAATAACTAATTGTAACTTGCTTTGAAAAAAAGTATCAGCCAAATAAACATGTTATTTTTATTATAAATAGGCGAGAGCACCATAGCGCTGATGAAAAACCCACCTGAACCGACCTCTATTTCACATACCTTGCGATAAATACCTACACTTATTCATAAAACTTGGTTCCGAAGTTCCGTTTCGGATGAAAATAATGCACAAAATAAAACTACCATATTCCTTCAAATTTAAGACGCCCTCGAATTTAAGACACAGCCTAAATTTACCACCCTTAATTTGAGGAAAAAATAGAACATGAAATAAATATGCATTTACTAAGATACAACCTCAATTACGCTGTTGTGTCATACAAAACTGACCCGAAACAGTGTTGTTGTGGATTAACCACAGAGCTTGTTTATCGTGCTGCGCGCTATATAATATTTAAGATGGCATCTCTGTCATACACACACCACCATGCACTTACGGCATCACACATCCTGGCAACAGCAAGCATGACACAACACTCCACTGCATCAGGCAACATGTAACCCAACAACCACAACAGCACTGAACATTGCTTGGTATGTCGAAAAATACGGGGGTCTGATCAGCATTTCCGATCTGTTCAAGCTGGTACTGTTTGGTAGAAATGCTGAAATTGTAAACTTTTCTCTTGGAATTCCTCAGGAAGCTTGGTTTGTCTTTTCTTGGCAGTAGGTCACGTTGCTGTTTGTGTACTCAGATAGTCACATCTTTTGTTTGTGATTTTAATACACGCATCACTATACTGTACTTGAATTTAAGACGCAGACTATTTTTGAGAAGCACACAATGGTTAAAAAAGCATGTCTTAAATTCGAAGCACAACAGTAAGGGAGTATAGCATAATACTACCGGTAGTGAAAAAATCTTTCCCAAACGACCTTTAAATACCTTTATTGATTAAACATTGTTCGAAATAAACATAGTTTACGTAGTTACAATGTGCATTTTTCTTTATGTTCTTTCTGGCTGTAACAATTAATCTTCAGCCAAAATATATCCCTACCCCCACCAACAGTGATTTTTAATTGTTTATACATTACGTTCGCATTTCCGGAATTTTAGTTAGTTTGTTATTCACATATTTGTATATACATTTATTTTGACATTCACTAATTACAGTACTATATATATAGTACTATATATTAATAGCCTAATCAATATGAGGGCATATTAAAATAACATGAATGTGTTTGTACACATTACATTATGTTAAACTATAGATATGTACAATAGGCTTAAACAGTACATTAGTAAAATCTAATTAATATCTAGTAGGCTTTTTTGTTGTTGTCTATCCTACATGTAATACAAAACAAACCATGCTGATGTGTTGTAGGCTTCACATTAAATTATTATTATTATTTAGCAGACGCCTTTATCCAAGGCGACTTACAGAGACTAGGGTGTGTGAACTATGCATCAGCTGCAGAGTCACTTACAATTACGTCTCACCCGAAAGACGGAGCACAAGGAGGTGAAGTGACTTGCTCAGGGTCACACAATGAGTCAGTGGCTGAGGTGGGATTTGAACCGGGGACCTCCTGGTTAAATTGAAACTAAATTATTTCAGCATATTCTCTTTTTATCTTAGTCTACTTACAATTACCCCAAAATAAATCATAGTGTTGCATTAACATGTTATGGCTACACAGGATCCTAAATACAGTGTATGTGCCATTTCAAATCGCTACACAGCTTCTGCCACATATGCTCTCCACTTTGCGGCAACATTCAGTCGGTGGAATTTTTGGGTCATTTTTGCCAGCGCAAAATCCTTGTCAGGCCTTCGTGAATAACTCATGAATATTTGGCAGCTCATTATCTGTGTTATTCCTCCCCTTTCATTTTGCATCCACTAAATTTTGTTTTCCGCACAGAAATGGGAATAGTAAATAGGACAGGGACAGAACTGCACACGGTAATCATGTTTTGCATATGGTAATCATGTTTTGCACACGGTAATCATGCTTTGCACACGGTAAGCGCTTCGTAAATGAGGTCCTAAAGGTCCAGGCCTACACAACACACACATTAGCATTTTATTTCAATTTTTTTTATGAGTATGTTTTCTCTGTATCTGTTTAATTATGTACTGGATTCATGAAAAAAACTGCCTCAAAGTGTGCACATTTGTATAGATTTGTACATATTATATTATCTCAGTCAGGTTGCAAATGAATAACAACTGTAAATGGTTTTTAAAAAATTGCTGCCATCTTGAGTTTTATATGCTGAACATAAGAAAGTTTACAAACAAGAGGAGGCCATTCGGGCCAGCTTGCTCATTTGGTTGTTAGTAGCTTATTGATTCCAGAATCTCATCAAGCAGCTTCTTGAAGGATCCCAGGGTGTCAGTTTCAAAAACATTACTGGGGAGTTGGTTCCAGACCCTCACAATTCTAAGTGTAAAAAGGTGCCTCCTATTTTCTGTTCTGAATGCCCCTTTATCTAATCTTCATTTGTGACCCCTGGTCATTGTTTCTTTTTTCAGGTCGAAAAAGTCCCCTGGGTCGACATTGTCAATACCTTTTAGAATTTTGAATGCTTGAATCAGATCACCGCGCAGTCTTCTTTGTTCAAGACTGAATAGATTCAGTTCTTTTAGTGTGTCTGCATACGACATGCCTTTTAAACCCTGGCTAATTCTGGTCGCTCTTCTTTGCACTCTTTCTAGAGCAGCAATTTCCTTTTTGTAATGAGGTGACCAGAACTGAACACAATATTCTAGATGAGGTCTTACTAATGCATTGTAAAGTTTTAACATTACTTCCCTTGATTCAAATTAACACTTTTCACAATATATCCAAGCATCTTGTTGGCCTTTTTTTATAGCTTCCCCACATTGTCTAGATGAAGACATTTCTGAGTCAACATAAACTCCTAGGTCTTTTTCATAGATTCCTTCTTCAATTTCAGTATCTCTCATATGATATTTATAATGAACATTTTTATTGCCTGCGTGCAGTACCTTACAATTTTCTATATTAAATGTCATTTGCCATGTGTCTGCCCAGTTCTGAATGCTGTTTCGATCATTTTGAATGACCTTTGCTGCTGCAACAGTGTTTGCCACTCCTCCTATTTTTGTGTCGTCTGCAAATTTAACAAGTTTGCTTACTATACCAGAATCTAAATCATTAATGTAGATTAGGAATAGCAGAGGACCTAATACTGATCCCTGTGGTACACCACTGGTTAACTCACTCCATTTTGAGGTTTCTCCTCTAATCAGAACGTTCTGTTTTCTACATGTTAACCACTCCCTAATTTATGTGCATGCACTTCCTTGGATCCCTACTGCATTCAGTTTGAGGATTAATCTTTTATGCAGGACTTTACTGGGACTTTTCTGGAAATCTAAATAAACCATGTCATATGCTTTGCAATTATCCATTGTCAATGTTGCATCCTCAAAAAAATCAAGCAGGTTAGTTAGACACAATCTCCCTTTCCTAAAACCATGCTGACTGTCTCCCAGGATACTGTTACCATGTAGGTAATTTTCCATTTTGGATCTTATTATAGTTTCCATAAGTTTCCATATAATAGAAGTCAGGCTTATTGGTCTGTAGTTACCTGGTTCGGTTTTGTCTCCTTTTTTGTGGATTAGTATTACGTTTGCAATTTTCCAGCCTGTCGGTACAACCCCTGTGTCAAGAGACTGTTGCACGATCTTGGTTAGTGGTTTGTAAATAACTTCTTTCATTTCTTTGAGTACTATTGGGAGGATCAACCGGCCCAGGGGATTTGTTTATTTTAAGAGCTCCTAGTCCCTTTAACACTTCTGCCTCTGTTATGCTAAAGTTATTTAAAACTGGATAGGAACAGGTCGACATGTGGGCAGTAGCGGACTGGCCATCTGGAGCACCGGGAGAATTCCCGGTGGGCCGCGGGCCCGATACAAATATATATATATATATATATACTGTATATATATATATATTATCTCCCGGCCTAGGCTGTTCGACTGGACCAGCCCAATGGTCCAATTAATGGGGGGGCTAGAAAGTTGAGCGTCGTGGATCAGCCCACTGGTCCATCTCTCCCGGCCGGCCCCGGCCCTTTGGTCCATTCCTCCCTCTGTGCAGTGGCTGCAGCCCTTAACCCCGCCCCATTCCCTCACACACACACACACTGACAGTGACATAGCCACGAGACGTTGATGTAGCTAGCTATCAAGGGAAGTCCGCTTCAATTTTGGAAAACATCATGGAAAAGTAACATAGTAAAAAACGCAAAGGTGGGGCTGAAAAGTTAAGGGAGAAAAAAGTAAAGTCCCTTGAGTCAGATGCAGCCAAATGTGGGAAGTTAACCGACTTATTCGGCAGTAGTGCTGCTCGTAGTGCCAATGCCAATGATAACAACGTGCATGTAGTAGTCCCTGCCGAGGAGGTGCCGCAGCCCCGGTTCAAACTAGAGTAGTAGCAGAAGAAGGAGACAGCGACAGCATAGCCGATGACGATTGAGAGTCTAGCACAAGCAGTCAGTGCAGCCGCTGCATCCGAAGTGGTAGGCAATGGGAATCCAGTGCAGGGAGGGAGACAGATAACACAACATCAATATTGCGCTTGCTAACTAGGCGAACTAACTGTACCAGTAACATTATTCCAGCCAGACAGTTTGTTGATTAATGTACATGCCAGCCATATCAGTCATTTCAAGCCCTATTCCTCAACTTTTGTTGAATAGGAACTACACCATATATGCTATATTCATTATATTTTTACCATGTACTTGAGCTTATGTCCTCAAAAGTGAGTACACCTCAGCAATTTATAACTATTTTTACCAGAAAGGTGAGATTTTAATCTTTCTTGGAGAATGCAGCATTACTAGTTATTGTGTATGGCCCTCTCATGATAAATAATTACTTTTGGGTATGTCTATTTAAGCGGAAATCTGCATTCTTACATTACATTCAACAGGTTAATGTTCATTTGAAGCCATACTATTTACATCAGTCAGTCCTTGACACAGCACAGCCACCTTTTATTAATTAAATTCATGATGATTCAGCCTGACTATAAGCTATTGTTTCCACTATGTTGCTATATTTACAATCTGTAGCTAAAACAACTATGAATTACAACTGAATTTTAGTGCTAAGCTACTTTTCTCAAGCCCCATTCATGCTATACAAATAAAGGTTTATTATTATTCATTCATTCATTTGATCAAATGGTGGGGCTGCTGCTGTGTTTTTGTATTTTGTCAAAATATTGGGCCTTTATAATTAATTAGTTTATTCATTAATTCATATCCAGGTTGAGGTTGATGATAGGCCCAGTTCAGCTGCAGTGGAAGAGAGAGTCAGGGAGAGCCAGGATGCCAGCCCAACTTTTGATTATTTCAAGAGACCCAAGTCAGATGACCTAAACGTGTTTTTTAGTTTCCACCCTCAACAGAAATCAAAAAACCCTGTGGTGCAGATGGTTTTCTGTTTTAAAGATGGCACCAATCTAAAGTGGCTGTCATACAGTGAAGAAAGCCATGCTTTATACTGTTCAATTTGTATGGCATTTGCCAAGCCTACCGCCCGTAGTATTTTCATGAGTGGAATTACAGATTGGAAACATATTCACCAAAGAGTAGAGGAGCATGAGAAGAGCAACATGCACAGAAGTAGTGCTGAGGCATATGTTTTAAGGGCCTCCAAAGCAGATATTGAAAATCTGCTCAGTGGCAGTCAGATGTCTGCTCATAGAGAGCAGGTTCGCAAGAGGAGACAATCATGACAATTCAGTATGTGTTCTCTAGAACTCTTATAACAGTGTACAGAGTGTGTGTGTTCTGTAGCACTCTGAAAATAGTTCTGCATTAGTGGACAACAATAGCTGTGATGCAGCTAGGTGGTGGTATTAGGGGCTGGTGTATGAACGTGCGTGCGGCGGCGGGGCGGGGGCGGTGGAGTATCCGCGGGCCGGTTGTGGTGGGCCAGTCTGGGTCAAAGTCCAGGACCGTTTTTTAGTCCCAGTCCGTCCCTGCATGTGGGGCATGTTGTCCGTGTCCTCCTTTGTAAAAACCTGTGAAAAGTAATCATTTAATATATTTGCTATTTTTTTTCTTCATCTATGATTTTACCATTTGTATCTCTTAGACATTTAACATCCTCTTTGAATGTTCTCTTGCTGTTATAATATTGGAAAAACATTTTGGAATTGGTTTTAGCCCCCTTTAACAATGCTCATTTCTATCTCTCTCTTGGCATTTCTAACTTCCTTTTTGACTTGTGTTTGCAGTTCCATGTACTCTTTCTGTGTACTTTGTTTTTGGTCCCTTTTAAAACGCTCTGTAAAGTGCCTTTTTTCACTGAATATATTTTTAATTGATCTATTAAACCATTTTGGCCATTATGTTTTAGATTTAGATTTGTCTACTTTTGGTATGTAATTGTTTTTCTCTATTTGACTCCAATCTACTTCTGTTAGTCTCTGTTTCATACCTTCATAGTTTGCTTTTCTGAAATTGTAAACCTTAGCTTTAGTCATTACTTTTTGGGTTTTAAAAATCACTTCAAATGAGACCATGTTGTGGTCTGAGTTTGCCAATGGTTCTCTGACCTCTGTTTTAGTTATTCTGTCTTCGTTATTTGAAAAGACTAAATCAAGGCATGCCTCCCCTCTAGTTGGTGCCTTGACAAATTGCGTTCAGAAGCAGTCATTTGTCATTTCCACCATTTCAATTTTGTCCGTCATGCTCCCCAGCGGGTTTTCCCATTTTATATGGGGAAGTTGAAATTCCCCATTAGTATGGCTTCTCCTTTGCTACACACATTTCTAATGTCATTGTATAACAGATTATTTTGCTCGGCATCTGAATTTGGCAGTCTATAGCATGCTCCTATTATTATGCCCTTTGAATTTTTGTCCATTATTCTGACTCATATTGATTCAGCATTGTATTCTAGCATGCTCCTATTATTATGCCCTTTGAATTTTTGTCCATTTCTGTACTGATGCGGACGACTACTACCGGGTCGTCTCCTGTTCGTTCTAGGAGCCTGTCCACGTTCTCAGTGATGTGCATGACAGAGGCTCCTGGAAGGCAGCACACTGTTGTAGTAAGGGGGTCCAACTGCAAACTGAACTTGCTGTGTTTCTCAATATGGAGTCCCCAACAATCATGACCTCCCTTATTTTTGCTGCTTGGCCAGCACTGTTTATAGAGTCCTGGAAGTTGTTCCTTTCGTTCTCTTGATGTTGGTTTTGATCATCTAAATTTTGAAGTGGCTCAAATTTGTTGGATATTTTGATTTCTGGTGGTTGTGTTTCTTTTTTTCCCTGCTTCTGCCTACCTAAACCCAGCTGTTTTGACCCTCATGACTCTTTGACCCTGATAAGTGTACACATCCATATGGTATGAGTGCTTCTCTAGTGGCTTTCAAGAGTGACTACAGAAAATACAGCTTGTGGCAGGGTAAGGGTTATTAGGAGGAGTGAAGTCTGGACTCCCGACATGGAAGTGCTATTGAGACTAGTTTCCCTGTCCTTTACCAAGATGGATCGGACACAAGTCTAGGGCCGCGTTGCGGCAGACATCTTGGTAAGGGCAGCAGTGCTTGTTCCATCTCATCAATACAGTGATTAAGCAATAATCTAATCAACAAGTGATTGGCTATTGCTAGATTGATGGGACAGAGCCTAGAGCATATAGGGGACTTTGTTTGGGGGGCCTGTAAAGACAGTGGATTGAATGGAGGAGCCAGATCATACCACGTCTGGCTCCTGCTTGGCTTGCCATTCCAAGGTGGTTTGTCCCTCGACGTTTTGGGACCAAACCTGTGAACAGTGACAATATTGTAATTAAACACATTCTTGTTTTTGAACTCTTACTACTTGAACTGTGGTCTTTTATTTCTGGAATCTGACGGTCCCCTCAGATCCCCTACACGTCTGTAAAGGACTGCTAATCAATACTACTGGAGTTATTTTAGAGGGGAGATAAAGCTTGACTCTGAGCGATATAAGCAGAAAGTACTGTAGATTTGGCCTGCTGTAGGCTTTAAGCATCTTGCATTGAATAACTGTTTATCAAAACCAAGCTGCAAATGAGTGATCTCAGATAACACCCCAGAGATGCATAGAATGTGAGGGACTTCCAGTGTCCTGGTGGAAGCATACACTTCTTCCATAGGACAGACAGATTCCAAGTAGAGTAATGTTCCTGAATCTGAGCATGACCTCATTCCTGCAATGTGGCTTTCACAACCCAAAGTATAAACTTTTACATCGAAAAAAACAATTGGCACAAATTGCAGAGAACAGAGGAACCTGACCCTACTAAAAGTCCAGCTCTAACAGATCCATCTGGCATTGCCTTTTTTCTTTTTACAGGGAGTAAATGAGCAAAACACGGCAGAGGAATTTGTCCACATTTTCAATGAAAATCATAGCACTGAAAATATATATTATTTATATTACTGTAATGTATTGTGTGTGTGTCTGCATATATATATATATATATATATATATATATACAGTATATACATACATATATATATATATACTGTATATATATATATATATATATATACAGTACTGTGCAAAAGTTTTAGGCAGGTGTGAAAAAATGCTGTAAAGTAAGAATGCTTTCAAAAATAGACGTGTTAATAGATTATATTTATCAATTAACTAAATGCAAAGTGAGTGAACAGAAGAAAAATCTAAATCAAATCCATATTTGGTGTGACCACCCTTTGCCTTCAAAACAGCATCAAGCATCAATTCTTCTAGGCACAGTTGCACACAGTTTTTGAAGGAACTCGGCAGGTAGGTTGGCCCAAACATCTTGGAGAACTAACCACAGTTCTTCTGTGGATTTAGGCAGCCTCAGTTGCTTCTCTCTCTTCATGTAATCCCAGACAGACTTGATGATGTTGAGATCAGGGCTCTGTGGGGGCCATACCATCACTTCCAGGACTCCTTGTTCTTCTTTACGCAGAAGATAGTTCTTAATGACTTTCGCTGTATGTTTGGGGTCATTGTCATGCTGCAGAATAAATTTGGGGCCAATCAGATGCCTCCCTGATGGTATTGCATGATGGATAAGTATCTGCCTGTACTTCTCAGCACTGAGGAGACCATTAATTCTGACCAAATCCCCAACTCCATTTGCAGAAATGCAGCCCCAAACTTGCAAGGAACCTCCACCATGCTTCACTGTTGCCTGCAGACACTCATTCGTATGCGCTCTCCAGCCCTTCGGCGAACAAACTGCCTTCTGCTACAGCCAAATATTTCAAATTTTGACTCATCAGTCCAGAGCACCTGCTGCCATTTTTCTGCACCCCAGTTCCTGTGTTTTCGTGCATAGTTGAGACACTTGGCCTTGTTTCCACATCGGAGGTATGGCTTTTTGGCCGCAAGTCTTCCATGAAGGCCACTTCTGACCAGACTTCTCCGGACAGTAGATGGGTGTACCAGGGTCCCACTGTTTTCTGCCAGTTCTGAGCTGATGGCACTGCTGGACATCTTCCGATTGTGAAGGGAAGTAAGCATGATGAGTCTTTCATCTGCTGCAGTAAGTTTCCTTGGCCGACCACTGCGTCTACGGTCCTCAACGTTGCCCGTTTCTTTGTGATTCTTCAAAAGAGCTTGGACAGCACATCTGGAAACCCCTGTCTGCCTTGAAATTTCTGCCTGGGAGAGACCTTGCTGATGCAGTATAACTACCTTGTGTCTTGTTGCTGTGCTCAGTCTTGCCATGGTGTATGACTTTTGACAGTAAACTGTCTTCAGCAACCTCACCTTGTTAGCTGAGTTTGGCTGTTCCTCACCCAGTTTTATTCCTCCTACACAGCTGTTTCTGTTTCAGTTAATGATTGTGTTTCAACCTACATATTGAATTGATGATCATTAGCACCTGTTTGGTATAATTGTTTAATCATACACCTGACTATATGCCTACAAAATCCCTGACTTTGTGCAAGTGTACCTAGAAGAATTGATGCTGTTTTGAAGGCAAAGGGTTGTCACACCAAATATGGATTTGATTTAGATTTTTCTTCTGTTCACTCACTTTGCATTTAGTTAATTGATAAATATAATCTATTAACATGTCTATTTTTGAAAGCATTCTAACTTTACAACATTTTTTCACACCTGCCTAAAACTTTTGCACAGTACTGTATATATATATATATATATATATATATATATATATATATATATATATATATATATATATATATATACACACACCACTCCATGGGTTCGTTGCCCCTTTGAAAGCACAGACCCAACACAGGAATGGAGTTTTTAAAGTGCAGTTGTGCTATTTTTTTTAATTTACAAACACAATAAACAAAACAAAACTCAAAATAAACACCTAGCTCTATACAAGCAGAAACAAAATGTGCCTACGCACATGTTTTTCTGCAGGGAGGATTTAACCCCCTCCCTGCTGTCTTACAATATACATATATATATATATGTACCATTTGTATTTAGCTCTCTATTGTCTGTAATTCATATTGTTACTAGAGTCTGTATGACATTTGGAATCAATATTGCTCTGTAAAAATATGAATTAATAAATTAAACTTATAAATTACATTAATTTAGTTTGTTTAATAAAAACAGCAAATCAAATAAAGTAGAAAAACATCACTTTCTGCCAAATATTTCTAAGAGTTAACACTTCAATACAGTTGTGGTTGTCACGTGTTTCGCCCTTAGGCCAGACATGCAAAACGCTATAACGCCCACCACTAAATCCTAAAGCATCCAATATATCACTCTCTAAAGCTAAAATATAATTCCTATACCTTACAATAAATGATTCAATATAAGTGCGATATAAATATAAGATTATGCTTACCCTCCGATATAGCAGAACATGTGTAAAATATAATGTGAAAACAAGACCTGTCTTCAAAGGCAGAGGCTTCTGAATACGACCAATCAGCAACCAGCTTTTTCAGAGATCCTCAACGAATGGACCAAACAGCTTGTATGAAGTTGAATGATGCTTGACTGAAGTCTTGCTTCAATTTTTATTGAATTTTTTTCCGCTTCATGCGTCAGAAGACCCAATTAAATCTAATTATTTCTTTTGTTTTACAACTGTTATCTTTTAAGTGAATAAAATATTTAAAAAGCACATGTCCACCACCTTTTCTAATCTCTAAAATATGTGAGGTAATACTAATAACATATTTCCTGGTACCACAAAGGCCTTATTACTTATTAAGATATAAGTATACAGTATATACAGATGCTTTATTAATATATAACACCAACTCTGTTTAATTATTCTAGTCTTGGTCTAACATATATTTCATTCTCAACAGTAAAAACATACTTTAGTGTTTTCTCAATAGACTGGTTTCACTTTATGTATAAATGTGTTTAACAAACTTGGCTTTTCTCTAGCCAAACATATCCCCTGCTTCCAGTAGTCCTTGACAATTTATAGATAGCAATACCAAGGGGCCCACTTTCTAAATTCAGTGCCTTTCCAAATTCACTGCATGAAGTCATGCTTTGGCTGGATTCAAGAGACGACTCAAACCGGTATCTCTACAGATAAGTGGTCCACATCTCAATTTCAAGCAACGACCAATTTTATAACATAATGAGGTAATGAATATTAACTTTGTTTTTCTTGTAGTGTTGTGTAGTTACAATGCACTGTAATAACATAGTAATTACAAATATTGTTGTATAGTTAAACTGCAACAACATGTTGCAATACAAATTGTTTTTTACATTTTTTAATTACACTGTATTTACACACAAGGTTGTGCATTTACCATGTGATTACTATATTAATTCCGCTGATCATCAGCAACACCTGTCCCAAGTATTGTTTGTGATGCAAATGCGATTGATTAAAAATCAAATCGAAAATGTATTTTGCAGAGGGATTACAGTTTATTATCACAAACAGGCCCAATTTTGGACAATTATGTATGTAGTTTCTTCAGCAAAATATCAATCAATCAGTCTTTATTTTATATAGCGCCTTTCATAGTGTATCACATAGTGCTTTACAATATACTGTGGCAAAATGCACTAATATAATATAAAAATACTCATACACACCTTTTTGAGTATGTGTTTTATCACACGTCATTTGGTCTATTTCAATGAGCAGCAGCTGATCCCAATAACAGCACTCATACACTCAGAAACTGTTTTTTTTTAAATTGTGTTTAGTGAGGTTAATAAGGAGTAAAAAAAATCATGGCTATAGCAGAACATTAGCATGGTTGCAACACAGTTTCATGACAGCTGTATTTTACAGCACTTTTATTCATATGCCATTAAGCTGAATTAAAATCATGGTCCATTTAATTTAATCCCAGTGTATGTAAATGTAATTGTTTTTGATTGCTCCGCTTTTTTTACAAAGCCTGTTTCATTAATATGCCTATACAGGTAGATACAAAGAAAAACGAGATCTATAACCTAGACATCATAACATAGCAGACCTGTACAGATTGTCAACTATACCCCCTGTGCAGATGACCTGAGCACAGAAGGGTCCATGTGTATTTAAATGGCCCTGGTTGTGCTGACAAGTACTGTTAAAATATTAGCAGTTTTCAGTTTGTAGACTTTGGGAAAATCCACAGCTGATGCACATACATGATGCACAGAGGATATTTATCTATATAAGCAAGAACGTGTACACAGAAATATAAAACGTTCAAGTTCAAAGCAGAGCAGGGAAACGCGGTTCTAATATATGGCACCATTCTCTTTAATGAAGAGTGTACATTTGATTCAGTATGGGTTTTATTATCTTTGGCTCAGTCTTGCTGTACTGCTGAACACAACCGATAGAAAACAGTTGCTAACAAGCACATGGACCTTATTAGCCCTTAAACAGATCATTTGTTATTTACATTCTGCACTCTGATGTGGCTAATGATTCATCAGTTGAATACTTTCCAAATAATACAAAAGTCACTTGATGTGCAACCTCTGGTCTTAATAACTTTAACAGCATGCATATTAAAATCATGTTAATTAATCTGCAGATACACTCATGTGTTATAAGGGACATGCCTCTTATCTTTCTATGGTGTCTGTACTGCACGATGTGTTGCATGGGTCTACATTGCAGCTGGCATTGAAAAGCTAACATTTGATTTTACAGCCTGACAGGGAGCTCCAGGTCTACTCTGGTCTGTCATAAAAACCAAAACTTCCAACTAAAGGACCCTGTACAAAGCCCTAAGCCATTTTGTTGATGTACACCAAAAGCATAATTGTAGAAATAAACATTTACAGATATAAATCCCCAGGCTTCAAGGAATTTGGGGATAAGACTTCTGAAAGCCTGTGGTGTGCTTGTTAGTAAATACAGTTCAGTCATGTTTGAATCAGTAAACATGATGGACCTAAACATAACCCCAGACATTTCAACTAAATAGGACATAATCCCCATTTAGCCAGTTTTTTACAGCTATGTGTAACAGATGACACAGATTTTCAAAACTGCAGGAAGATTTCAGAAGATGTCTGGCGCCCTTCTCTCACTCATTTTAATGGGTAGTATGAACTTATTTACAGATCTACAGTCCAAAGAGGACGAAATGGTCTGAAACATTTACCCTCTGTGGCAAGGCAGAAGACCTGCTGCAGTAAATAATAATTGCATGGGGAAATGGCCACACCAGTGATTCCTGGCAGGGAGAGATTTAACCCCAGCCCTGCCAACCTTACATTCCCCCACACACACTATTTAGAGCAGCTGGGCATCTGTCTTGCCACACCCTCCAACACAGCTCCTTACTGAAGATGGATAATTGCAAAGCATACAACATGGTTTATTTAGATTTCTAGAAAGCTTTTGACAAAGTCCCGCATAAAAGATTAATCCTCAAACTGAACGCAGTAGGGATTCCAGGAAATGCATGCACATGGATTAGGGAGTGGTTAACATGTAGAAAACAGAAAGTACTGATTAGAGGAGAAACCTCAAAAGGGAGCGAGGTATCCAGTGGTGTACCACAGGGATCCGTATTAGGTCCTCTGCTATTCCTAATCTACAATAATGATTCTGGTATAGTAAGCAAACTTGTTAAATTTGCAGACAACACAAAAATAGGAGTGGCGGCAAACACCGTTGCAGTAGCAAAAGGTCATTCAAAATGATAGACAGTATTCAGAACTGGGCAGACACATGGCAAAATGACATTTAATATAGAAAAGTGTAAGGTACTACACACAGGCAATAAAAATGTGCATTATAAATACCATATCGGAGATACTGAAATTGAAGAAGGAATCTATGAAAAAGATCTAGGAGTTTATGTTGACTCAGAAATGTCTTCATCTAGACAATGAGGGGAAGCTATAAAAAAGGCCAACAAGATGATCGGATATATTGTGAACAGTGTTGAATTTAAAACAAGAGAAGTAATGTTAAAACTTCACAATGCATTAGTAAGATCTAGAATATTGTGTTCAGTTCTGGTCACCTTGTTACAAAAAGGATATTGCTGCTCTAGAAAGAGTGCAAAGAAGAGCAACCAGAATTATCCCGGGTTTAAAAGGCATGTCATATGCAGACAGGCTAAAAGAATTGAATCTATTCAGTTTTGAAGAAAGAAGACTACGCCGTGATTCAAGCATTCAAAATTCTAAAAGGTATTGACAATGTTGACCCAGGGGACTTTTTCGACCTAAAAAAGAAACAAGGACCAGGGGTCACAAATGGAGATTAGATAAAGGGGCATTCAGAATAGAAAATAGGAGGCACTTTTTTACAGAGAATTGTGAAGATCTGGAACCAACTCCCCAGTAATGTTGTTGAAACTGACACCCTGGGATCCCTCAAGAAGCTGCTTGATGAGATTCTGGGATCAAAAAGCTACTAACAACCAAATGAGCAAGATGGGCCGAATGGCCTCCTCTTGTTTGTAAACTTTCTTATGTTCTTATGTTCTTATGACAATGTCGACCCAGGGGACTTTTTCGACCTGAAAAAAGAAACAAGGACCAGGGGTCACAAATGGAAATTAGATAAAGGGGCATTCAGAATAGAAAATAGGAGGCACTTTTTTACAGAGAATTGTGGGAGTCTGGAACCAACTCCCCAGTAATCTTGTTGAAGCTGACACCCTGGGATCCTTCAAGAAGCTGCTTGATGGGATTCTGGGAGCAATAAGCTACTAACAACCAAACAAGCAAGATGGGCCGAATGGCCTCCTCTCGTTTGTAAACTTTCTTTTGTTGTTATGTTCTTATGAAGTTAAGACAGTAGTGTTGTGCCATATCAGAAAACCTTGCTGCAGACCAGTAATATATTACTGATGGACAAAGCAAATACATTTTGGCCTGTAGATAAGTGTATTTCTTTTATACAAAAAACCTCATCTGCTTTTGTTTTGCCCAAAACTGTTCATGATGCTCCGTCTTCAAAATGTCTCAGATCTTGTTGTAACAAGTTGCCACAAGTATTTCCAGCAATGTCCCATGGAAATCACAAGTATTTCCAGCAATGTCCCACGGAAATCTATGTTTGGAGTTGGAATGTTTCTTGAATCCATGTGTCACATCCAAGCCCAGGCTAGTAAAAACGATTTAAAACAATGTGGTAAAACACAACGATGTCTAAGCTTCCGATTATCCTTTTGGAAGTTCCTTAACATGTAAATGTTAATTACTTAACAATTATTTGTTAAAGATTTACTACCCAGTAAACACTTACCAGTACTTAAACGAGACTGAATACATCCTGTCATCCTGAAAATCAACTACTTACTGTTACTGAAGGACAATGACCACCTTCCCTCAAAAAAGCAAATAAATGAATGTATGTGGCAATTCTTAAAAGCTTCATTCCGATACTGAGATCAAATAGCCAGCAGGAAAGATGCCTATAATACTTGAGACGGAGGACCTGCACATCAGTGCACCAGTGTGCTAATCCTCCTCATTGGATGGAGAACAGCATTCTGATGTTTTTATAGTGCCTCAATTTCTCTAGCAAAACATGCTCTTTTTTTAAATTCATGTAAAGTCTTCAGAGTTAGCAGACATTTTAACCTCAAACCCTTTCCAATTTCATATTTAACAGCTCCTCTCACTCTTGATTATAAACATATTTTGCAGAGAAACCCAAGATAGGATTACAATATTTAATGGCTTTTTACTTGTTTAACCTAAATCTATAGCACACTACCATTACTTTGTTTGAATGAGGGGAAAAAACAAATAACAAAGTTTACATGTGTTCAATGCAGTATGTACAGTGTATTGCATCTCTTTTATTTAAGCTTTTCTTAGCTACGGTACTTTAAGATATAAGACTCAGCAATTACATCATTTAAATCTGCCACTTCTAATTGCTGCATACAATATCAAAATATGTGAATAGAAAACCCTGTAAACAAGTTACATCTATGTTGTTCATGACTGGGACTCAAGGGAAGGGGTGGAGGAAATATCTGTTATTCAGTTTTAAAGAAGGGTCTTGGGCTGTTGTTGGCCCAGCGTAGAAGTGAACATTTGAGTGTAGGAAAGTGGGAGTGTGTTAGCACTAAAATGTATTTTATGAAAATACTGAGGTGTAATGGGAAATATACTGTATATATTTTTTTTTATTGGCTTTGCCAAACCCAAAGATTCACTTGGCCAAGATGTACTTGACACCACCATGTTTCAAATATACTGCATGTTTCAAAGTTAGACGTACAAATATACAGTAAAACACTCCTTTACAGCCAGCTGGTTTTATCTGCCAGTAAACCCGAATGTGTCATTGTATTAATAAAGTTTATGTATTTTGAAATTAAGTTTGGCAGGGATGGGATTAAAATCTCATCTCTGCCAAATCCATGTGCAGAATGTGACAGGAGTTTAATTAATTATTTGAGGATCAATGAAGCACAGCCACGTGGCTTAAAAGAAGAGCCAGCGCCTTTGTTCTGGGGAGATTAATGTCGGGAAAACACGCTAAGGGGTCTGAGGTCTGAAATGAGTTCTGAAATGAAAAATCTGGGTGTCATTTTTTACCCAGATCTCTCATTCCAACCTCATATTAGAAAAATAACTAAAGTGTCTATTTTTTCATTTAGAAAATATGGCTAAACTAAGGCGCTTACCTTCCATGGAAGATGCAGAGAGACTGACGCATGCTTTCATAACATCCAGCCTGGATTATTGCAACGCTCTGTTTTCTGGTATTCCCAGATCTGTTATCCCCACTGCAGCTTGTACAAAACACTGCTGCCAGGGTTTGAACAAGAAATACAAGACATGACCACATTACACCGGTATTGGCAGCCCTACACTGGCTTCCTGTAAGGTTTAGGGTCGATTTTAAGGTCACGCTTATTACTTACAAAGCATTAAACGGTTTGGCTCCTTCATGTTTAAATGATATTTTAATCCCATATATACCTAGATGTCCACTGCAATCCCAGGAAGCAAGATTGCTTACTATCCCTAAGGTGTCAAAAAAGAACACAGGTGGAAGACACACTTTTATAATCTATTGGTCACATATTAATATGAAGTAATGTTTTTACCATGTATTGTATTGCATTGCATTTGAATTAATTTTGTGTTCAATGTTTTAATGTTTACTATTGCTTGTATAGTATCAATAATTACTGTTAGGTTGTACCTGTGAAGTGCCTTGCGACAATTTATTGAGAAGGGTGCTGCATCAAATAAAAATTGACTGATTGAGTGACTAGAAATAGCTCCAAAATCATGTTATTTTGATAGAAGTATCTTAATTAAGGTTTATGAGGTCCTGAAGAAAAGTACTTGCCGATAGTTTCCAGCTGATTCGACGGCAGATGGCAGCGGAAGTCAGCCATCTTGGGGAGGGCGCGCAGCTGCGAGTCTGCTAAACAACTCCAGCTGTAGCTGGGAGCTGTAGTGTGCGAGCCAGCACTAATACTGAGCACCAGCCTCACGACACAGCACTGCACAGCACTATATGAATGTTAATCCTTTAATACCTTTAACACCATATGAATGTTAATCTTTTAATAAAGAGGTGCAACACTTTGGTCCTTGATTTTCAGTTTCACGCTGGGATGCAGACAACTAATCAGGAACACACACACATGGGCCTTTAAAACTAACAATCTACCAGCGTCTCAGCCAACTAACACTGATCTAACCCTTGAATGCAACAAATTGTAGCTGATCATGTCGGATGCAAAGAAGTTCCTTTTCATAAAATTGCTACATAATGTACTATTTCTGTTTTATATCTTAATTATATGTGTGGAGGAGGGGGTGGGGGGGTACACCCATACATTCAGGGACATCCATTTTTTCATAGTCTTTCGTGACTTTGGCTGAAACAGCGGCACGTTTTTAACATAGTAATCCTAAATATTATTAGTTTCCCTCAAGACAGACGGCTACACGGCTACAGTTGGGACTGATTTAAAAATACATTAACAAAGCACGTTACTCTTGATCTCTGCATCATCATCCTGTATTTGTTTTGTTCACAGATCACGTTCTTGACAGTAATTTAATATATACAGGATATGTTTTTAATTTCATTGAATATTCGATTTCATTAAAATGTTATTGATTTGTTATCGTGGGGTCCCAATCGATGAATAATTTGATTATTATTGTTGTCGTTACAAGCCTAGTAATACCCATGTAAAATTCTATTTTTCACAGTCAATATTTAGAGGGCATTAAAACAACCGCAATAACCGGAAGGAGACACACATGGATTGATTTTATTAGACATACTGTTTATGCAACACTATTCTGATTGCAATCTAACAATAGCTTGACAAGAATGATGCCATGAGGATGGAAAGCTTTATGAATGGTTTATTCCTACTGATTTATTCCTACTGTCACTACTGAGAAACATTGATTTGAATCTTTTTAACGGTTTACATCTAAAATGCTAAAATCCATTTGGTACAGATTAAATTCGTCAAGTATTTATTAGTAGCAACCTGCTTTTTCTGAAAAACTGAAATGTCAAAGCCCTCACTTTAAATGAATTATTACATCAACATGAATACAGCATGATTTGGCGTCCATATCTCTTTGTCTTAAAACAAATACAACCAAACATATGCGATTTAGAAGGCTGTGCCTTCAAAGCAACTCCTAGTTTTCAAATTTAAACTGACAATAAAACTGTATCCATATGGGAGAAGGATGGCTTGATTTCTCTCTCCTTGCTAATTCACTTGTGATTATTGCTGGAAAGCTGTATTCAGCATCCACAGATATTAATATTTGGGAATATCAGTGATAAAACAAGCAACCCTATTGAAAACCTTTTTCACACATAGACTGTGGAAAAGAAATGTAACCAAGGAAAGTGTGGTGTGGGTCTTTTCTAAGCAAGAGTAAAACCACCACTATAAATGTATAGGACATGGATAATAAGCGTTTTTAAACAGAAGACTGATGGCAAACCCAGAAGGCAGAAGAAGGAAGGAATGGAATAGATTATGGTTAAGTCTTTACAGCTGATTGATATCTTTTGATGTTTAAAATGTGTTTTCTCAGTATGATGACTTTTGACAACAAAAAATTATGATGCCTGCATCAGCCTGCAAAGCTGATGATTTTTTTTCTGTATAAAGGGTGTTTTAGCAGTTTGTATGGAGCGAAGGGTTAAACCTTGTGAACGTCCTAATAGGTCAACTCCTCACATCTCCTCACATCTAGCACATCTGCTGGTATATGGCCACTCAGCAGAAACTGCAGGCACATTGCAGTTAGTGGAAAATAAGGTCTGAGATGGTATCATACATTTATAAATGTATGGGTAACACTGCTCTTGTTAATCCTTTATAAAAGAGGTGCAACACTTTGGTTTGATTTTAAGTTTTTAAGTTTCACGCTGGAATGCAGACAACTAATCAGGAACACACAAGCATGGGCATTTAAAACTAACAATCTACCAGCGCCACAGCCAACTAACACAAATCTAGATGATCTAACCCTTGAATACAATATATTGCAGCTGATCATGTGGCATGCAAAGTAGGTCAACTCCTTTTCATAAAATTGCTGCATAATGTACTATTTCTGTTTTATATCTTAATTATATGTGTGGGGGAGGGGGGGTACATCCATACATTCAGGGACATCCATTTTTTCAATGTCTTTCATGACTTTGGCTGGATTAAATCACTTTAGACCATTGTGGTTTGTTTGTTTAAGGTTAGAGGTGTTTTGTTCATTACGAGAACAGGAACAAGCCTGTACTTTGCAGTAAGCTGTTGTGACAGGAGTGATGGTCAGGACTGTGGTGGAGCTGGTCTCCTTGACTCATCCACCATTGAAACCCATCGCTTCTCTCCTTCCTCACTTTTGGGATGGCAGTTCCTCCTCCTCAGGCTGTCAGGACGACAGCTACTCCTTCTTGGACAGTAACTCCTCCTCTGGATCTTCAGACGGGCAGGCAGCCACTCCTACTCTGGCCTTTAAGGACAGTGGTCCTCCTACTTTTGCCTTCGAGGACTATAACTCTACCCCCTCTGGCTTTCGAGGCACCAGCTCCTCCCTCTCTGGCTTTTCATAAGAACATAAGAAAGTTTACAAACGAGAGGAGGCCATTCAGCCCATCTTGCTAGTTTGGTTGTTAGTAGCTTATTGATCCCAGAATCTCATCAAGCAGCTTCTTGAAGGATCCCAGGTGTCAGCTTCAACAACATTACTGGGGAGTTGGTTCCAGACCCTTACAATTCTCTGTGTAAAAAAAAAGTGCCTCCTATTTTCTGTTCTGAATGCCCCTTTATCTAATCTCCATTTGTGACCCCTGGTCCTTGTTTCTTTTTTCAGGTCAAAAAAGTCCCCTGGGTCGACATTGTCTATACCTTTTAGGATTTTGAATGCTTGAATCAGATCACCGCGTAGTCTTCTTTGTTCAAGACTGAATAGATTCAATTCTTTTAGTCTATCTGCAATGACATGCCTTTTAAACCCGGGATAATTCTGGTTGCTCTTCTTTGCACTCTTTCTAGAGCAGCAATATCCTTTTTGTAACGAGGTGACCAGAACTGAACACAATATTGTAGGTGAGGTCTTATTAATGCATTGTAAAGTTTTAACATTACTTCCCTTGATTTAAATTCAACACTTCTTACAATATATCCGAGCATCTTGTTGGCCTTTTTATAGCTTCCCTACATTGTCTAGATGAAGACATTTCTGAGTCAACATAAACTCCTAGGTCTTTTTCATAGATTCCTTCTTCAATTTCAGTATCTCCCATATGATATTTATAATGCACATTTTTATTGCCTGCGTGCAGTACTTTACACTTTTCACTATTAAATGTAATTTTCCATGTGTCTGCCCAGTTCTGAGTGCTGTCTAGATCATTTTGAATGACCTTTGCTGCTGCAACAGTTTTTGCCACTCCTCCTATTTTTGTGTCATCTGCAAATTTAACAAGTTTGCTTACTATACCAGAATCTAAATCATTAATGTAGATTAGGAATAGCAGAGGACCTAATACTGATCCCTGTGGTACTCCACTGGTTACCTCGATCCATTTTGAGGTTTCTCCTATAAATCAGTACTTTCTGTTTTCTACATGTTAACCACTCCCTAATCCATGTGTATGCATTTCCTTGAATCCCTACTGCATTCAGTTTGAGAATTAATCTTTTATGCTGGGCTTTGTCAAAAGCTTTCTGGAAATCTAAATAAACCATGTTGTATGCTTTGCAATTATCCATTGTCGATGTTGCATCCTCAAAAAAATCAAGCAGGTTAGTTAGACACGATCTCCCTTTCCTAAAACCATGCTGACTGTCTCCCAGGATATTGTTACCATATAGGTTATTTTCCATTTTGGATCTAATTATAGTTTCCATAAGTTTACATATAATAGAAGTAAGGCTTATTGGTCTGTAGTTACCTGGTTTGGTTTTGTCTCCCTTTTTGTGGATCAGTATTACGTTTGCAATTTTCCAGTCTGTCGGTACAACCCCTGTGTCAAGAGACTGTTGCATGATCTTGGTTAGCGGTTTGTAAATAACTTCTTTCATTTCTTTGAGTACTATTGAGAGGATCTCATCCGGCCCAGAGGATTTGTTTATCTTAAGGGCTCCTAGTCCCTTTAACACTTCTGCCTCTGTTATGCTAAAGTTATTTAAAACTGGATAGGAACAGGTCGACATGTGGGGCATGTTGTCTGTGTCCTCCTTTGTAAAAAAAACCTGTGAAAAGTAATCATTTAATATATTTGCTATTTTTTTTTCTTCGTCTATGATTTTGCCATATGTGACTCTTAGACATTTAACCACCTCTTTGAATGTTCTCTTGCTGTTATAATATTGGAAAAACATTTTGGAATTGGTTTTAGCCCCCTTAGCAATATTGATTTCTATCTCTCTCTTGGCCTTTCTAACTTCCTTTTTGACTTGCGTTTGCAGTTCCAAGTACTCTTTCTGTGTACTTTGTTTTTGGTCCCTTTTAAACGCTCTGTAAAGTGCCTTTTTTTGCTGAATTTTTTTTTAAATTGATCTATTAAACCATTTTGGCCATTTTGTTTTAGATTTAGATTTGTCTACCTTTGGGATGTAATTGTTTTGCGCCTGTAGTACTAAATTTTTAAAAAAAGCCATCCTTTTTCTGTGGATGGTTTCTCTATTTTACTCCAATCTACTTCTGTTAGTCTCTGTTTCATACCTTCATAATTTGCTTTTCTAAAATTGTAAACCTTAGCTTTAGTCATTACTTTTGGGGTTTTAAGAATCACTTAAAATGAGACCATTTTGTGGTCTGAGTTTGCCTGCATAGGAAAGACAGGCAGGACAGAAGAGGCGGAGGGGTAGCGCTATACATAAGAAATAGTCTTGAAGCCCAGGTGTTAAATCTGGACAAAGAAAACAATGCTGAATCAATATGGGTCAGAATAATGGACAACAATTCGAAGTGCATAATAATAGGAGCATGCTATAGACCGCCAAATTCAGAGGGCAAGCAAAATAATCTGTTATACAATGACATTAGAAATGCATGTAGAAAAGGAGAAGCCATACTAATGGGGGATTTCAACTTCCCTAAATATAAAATGGGAAAACCTGGTGGGGAGCACGATGGACAAAATTGAAATAGTGGAAATGACAAATGACGCAGTTTGTCAAGGCACCGACTAGCAGGGAGGCATGCCTTGATTTAGTCTTTTCAAATAACGAAGCCAGAATAATTAAAACAGAGGTCAAAGAGCAATTGTGTGTACCCACTAATGTTATATTCGTTTCCATCACTCTCAGACAACCAAGTTTCTGTAACACCTATCACATCGTAGTTACTTGTTTGTGCAGTAGCTTCAAGTTCTAACATTTGTTTCTGACACTTCTAGCATTAAGATAAATACATTTAATAGCTGTCTTACCTGAGTTGTTGCCTTTGTTTTGATGTGGTCTCCCTTCTGTTTTTTTGTTTCCTCCCCCCTTCCTTTCTAGTTTAAATGCTTCTGGACCTCCTCAAGGATCCTTTGTCCGAGTAGATTGGTTCCCTCTCTGGCTTCCTCAGCGGCGCCTCCAGTCACCTGCGGGCTTGTCCTTGTCCCCCCCAAAAATTTCAGGGGTTTGGAAATAAAACAGTAGAAAATAAAATGACAGCATTACAAATCGCACTTGCTTTTACCCTAATGGGATATAGACTGAGGCCCTGTTTTGTTTCCAAAACACACATTGCTGACTTTTTATTACGAAAAATAAAGATAAACTTCACCAGGTTAAATATCACTGAAAGAGCTAGCTTTCAATTCATCTTTTGAAAAGGTTTAAATATGTTCATAAAGGCATGTGACAGAGAAAGAATGATTCTTGGTGTTAGAAAGGGGGCGGAGCTACGGTACACAAAGTCATTGACCCGGAAGGGAAACCATGTGGCATCCGCCGATTGGAAGAGCGGTTGCACTCGTTATCCAAGGGGTCATGGTTGACGGCATATAAGGGGATGTAGTGATGTGATCTATTCCTTAGTATGGTTAAGCTGAAACCAGAAGAACCTGTGTATTATTATAGAGAACAATGAGTGTTTTGTTTGTTTTGTCTATCTGTCTAAAACTGTTATTTGTTCATTGTTCACTAGACTAGACAGCTAACACAATCCGGAGCTGTCGCTTAGGGCCAGCACCAAACCCGGACATCACTGCACCATTGATTCATGTAATAAATTATACTTCACCACAAGAACTGCAACACCCACTTTGGCCTGGTGATCGTGTCAAATTGTGTTAGTACTGCGTTTATTATTTGTGGGACTGCAACCCTTTATTATTACTGAGCAATACACATTGCTGTGTATTGCCAGCCCTCTATTATTTACTGCTTGGTCATCAGACCATTGGATTATAAATTTAAAAAAAAAACATTTCATCCGTACTTTGTTGTCTGTCTGTATCATTGGATTACTGCACCTGCTCTACACCTACACACTAATTACCACTTTGCCACAAGGCATTAATGTAGTCACTATCTATATAGGTCTACATCTTAAAATGTCCTAATTAATCTACCTGCAGTAGTTACCATAGTGTTCAGTAATCTCTAAACAGATAATGTATAGTTAAAGTGAAAGTGTTGACTGATTAAAAGCACCTCTTGTTAAACAGACTGACAGGATTTGTCTGGTTCCATACAGTTTCCATTAAGTCATTTTTTGGCTGGAAAACCATAAAGGTTTATAGTTCTGCTAAGTACCACAAAAACCCAGACAAAGAAATGTGTTTTTCTGCAGTACATAGCAAGTCTGAAATAGCAGCCACATACACGCTACAGGCTGTGTATGGTAATTTGCTTTTTTAAAATTCAGTCCTGTTTCCATTTAATATCTGGTATTGCCAATGTTGTTAATTAGATTTGAATTCATTAAGAGTACATTAGTTTTGGTCAGTACAGCATGCACCTTCCACTACAGAATCACTGTTTTGTTCTTGTGCGGTTGGCGTCATTCTTGTAATGGAGCTACACAATAAGAGAGAGTGGGAATGTTGATTACCTCCCAAGCATTGCAAACAAAGAGCTTCTGGTAAGAATATATATAGTCATACTGTAGGAACTGGCTCTACTCCATCCTACTGTATTACTGCAAGCAGTCCGGCTTGAGCAGGGCGAGAGAATGCTTTTACAATTGAGGAATAAATGCAGAAGTGCTGATCTAACTGTATGTACTGTGAACTGAGCACTACCATCCAGATGCCACAGCATATGTGGATGCAAGCGCCCTTCTGCCAGCCCTGCATACTGTATATGTAGAATATCTCATCCGCTAGCTCACTAAGCTGAATAATATAAAGACCCGTCTCTCTGGTCAGCGTGCAGAACAGACCATGCTTTGGTCACTGAACCCTGGAGATCTGCAGTAATAGCAGTAGCACTGGATTACAGTGGCTAACATTACTCGCAAATTGAAATATGAGGGTCAGAAATCAGAACGGAGATGGCGGGTAACGAAACTGCATGTTCACTACACTATATGGAAAGACCACCTGGCTAAATGTAGGAAGGCTCTGGCATTGGCCAGATCAACTTAATACTCTAACTTAATTGAGGCTAATCAAAATAATCCTACATTTCTTTTTGCTACAATTGATAAATTAATTAATCCTTCTCCAAATAGTTCCACCCTTGATACTGGTTTTATTCCTAACTGTAATGACTTCTTAAATCACTTTAAAAAAATACTGCACATTAGAAATCAGATTCCACAAACATATTCTATTAAGGATGCTTGTTTCACAGCATTACCTATTAGTGCCTCTTAGGCTACTATGGAGGTATTTTCTTTGATTACCCTTCAAGAGCTGACAGCTCTGATTCAGCACGAGAACGACAGCATGTTCTCTTGACCCCATTCCTACAAAATTATTAAAAAATGCTTTTGGAGTTATTATTACCCACATTTTAAAAATTATAAACAGTTCTGTTTCTTCTGGTATTCTCTCAGCACTTAAGGTAGCTGTAGTAAAGCCAATGCTCAAGAAACACAACTTGGGTCCTAAACTCATTAATAACTACAGGCTCATCTCCAATCTTCCATTCTTAGACAAGGTTTTAGAGAGGGTTGTTGCATTTCAAGTACAAAGTTTTATTTAACTCTTAATGGTTTATCTGAGAAATTTCAGTCTGGATTTCGTGCTGCACATAGTACAGAGACAGCTCTTGTCAAAGTTGTAAATGACCCACTGATAAGCCCTGACTAAGTGCTGCTTTTGACACCGTAGACCACTCCATCTTATTAAATCGGCTCAAACACTTAGTGGGACTATCTGGCCTTGTCTTATCCTGGATTCAGTCTTACCTATCTGATAGGTATCAATGTGTCTCTATTGGGGAGGAAAAATCAGCATTGACAGAAGTTGATCGCGGTGTTCCACAGTTCTATTCCGGGTCCATTGCTATTTCCATTATATATGTTACCACTGGGTGATATCGTCAGGAAACATGGTGTGAACTTCCACTGCTATGTGGATGACACCCAGCTATATTTGTCTTTAAAACCTTGTGATACTTCTGTCGGGGTGTTATTTGCTGCTTGCCTTGCTGATATCAAGTGCTGGATGTCTCAAAACTTCCTAATGTTGAATTCAGATAAAACAGAGGTTATGGTTGTAGGCTTCCATAACCAAGAAAAAATTTAGGATTGCATGAGTTTGACCCTAGCAGTCTTTTATCAAATCCTAAAACTGAAATAAAAAAATTGGGGGGTTATCTTTGATCCTGATTTATCATTTGAGTCTCATATTAGGGAAGTTTCTAAAGTATCCTTCTATCACTTGAGAAACATAGCCAAACTGAGACCTATTATCTCCTTATCTGATGCCGAGAGACTAACACATGCCTTTGTTTCTTCAGGAATTGATTACTGTAATGCACTCCTCTTTGGCATCCCAAAACGCGCAGTGTCCCGCCTACAGCTTGTTCAGAATACCGCTGCTAGAATTTTGACAAAAGCCAAAAAAATGAGCATATCACCCCTGTTTTAGCCTCCTTGCACTGGCTCCCTGTACAATATAGAATTGATTTTAAAATCTTATTATTGACCTATAAAGCCTTGCATGGAGCAGCACCTAGCTATTTGCAGGAACAACTGACTGCGTATCTCCCAAATCGCATGGAAGCAGGGCTGCTCGTTGTTCCCAGGGTTAATAAAATCAATACGGGAGGTAGGGCTTTTTCTTTTAGATCCCCTAAACTATGGAATGCTCTACCTCCATGTGTTAGGGAAGCTGGGTCTGTGGGTATTTTTAAGTCTAAACTTAACACATTTTTATTAAATGGCATTTTTATCTTAGTGGTTTTAATGCAACATAATTGCTAGCTTTTAATTTTAATTTTTTATTATTGTTATTTATATATTTTGTATTTTATTGTATTTTTATGTATTTATGTACCGTGCCTTGTGATACGTCGATATGAAAGGTGCTATATAAATAAATAAATAAATAAATAAATAAATAAAATAAACAAAGCTAGAAATGTCCATGCATTGTCAGCACTGTGTAGACGCATGGTGTTAATGGGTCCAGTGAAACTTCAGCAGCTCCAGAAGTATCTACACATTAAGTTTATATCACTAAGTCTGGGGCTGGGCTCACACCTTCATGGTTTAGGGTGTTGTTTCATTGTTGAATTGCTCAGGGGGTAGTGTCCTGGGCTTCCACCATGTACAGCAGGGTTTCATTTTTCTTTTTCTAACTGGTATACATTTGTTAGTATGTCTTGGGTTTCACTGATTACTGTCAGGGCTGAAGAAATGGAAATCTTAGCTGCTTCTGGAAGTGTGGGTGGTCCTGAAGAAGGAAGTTTAAATACTGACGCTCCGAGAGTATTTCTTTCCAGATAAATCAACGACTCTTTCTTGATGCAAACCAGTATCAATGTATACAAAGGTTCTTAATCAGGACCCTAAATGGTAGTCATTTGGTGGATTGTTTCTCCTTAATTAAACTGCAACAGTAAAAGGCTTCTAATTCATTTATAAAAGAAATACAGTAAGGACTGTTTTTGCCATTAGCTGTCCATGTTGGCAGTGGATTGTAAATGTCTGCCGGTCTACAGTATGTCGGCTCTCCATTAGCCCGTCCATACAATCCACCTACCAGCTGCTTTAGAAGCCTAAATGAAAAGTAAATCAACAGCTTTGCTTTATCATTGTGTAAAGTGTGTTGGGTATAGTTGGTATCTCATCTAGTCACTCCACACTAGTGCTAAGGCCAGAGACATCCTTATTTTGGTTATGCTGGACATTCTTTGAGAACGAACACTGGAGCAGTTCACTGGAACAGTTCTAGCATCTCAGGGGCCGGCTTTGACCCTTACATTACACTGCTAATATTTATGCATTTCCTCTTATTCTGGTAGCCAATAAAATGCTCTATTGTACTGACATGATACCTAAGGGTCACATCAGATGCAGCTGTGCGGAGGTAACAATGTGATGAGCTGTCTTTACAGCTATGTAGACAAGAAAGACAGCTGTTAGATTTCCCACTGAACCTTTCGTTTATCAATGACTAGACGATTTATACTAAACAGAGGAAAATGTATTGGTTTGGCTTCTTGCATTGTCCATGCTGCTAGTAAAGGATACTCTTCCCACGTGAAAAGTTGTTGCTGTGCCAATAGTAGAGTCTCTAAATGGAAAATGTGCATACACAGTAATCATAACTAACTGCAACACATAGGCAGGGGCAACAGATTTGTATATTTAAAAAAAACATATTTCATATGAGGTAGTTTCACTGAAAAAGTCGGAAACATGCCAGCTTTCTATTTAAAATATTTTCTCCGATACATTACTTAATGCTGTTTATGAATCTGTAAATCACCACTGAGCTGAAATTTAAGCTGAAACCAAGATTTGTCATTCTTTTAATATCACAGTGTTGTGTAATTGTCTGTGATTGTGACAGTTCTGTAGGGGGTTGCGAAGAGGGCATGTATGTCAGAGGCTGTTCAGTGCTTGCTTTATGCTCTCTACAGGTTTAGCTTTTAGTTTGAAAAAGATTATATTACTGTGGACAGACAGCTCAGTGCATTTTTTTAAATCTGTTAGCATCACTTGAGTACATTTATGTTGTGTTTCATTGTCATCCTGTCGTGAAGTGTTAGCATATGGATACAAATTTATAACAAAATCGTAATTGTTTAATCTTTAAATTTAAAAAAAGTCATAATTACTCATCCCACTGCAAATAAGAAGCCCTATAATCACCCCTACTTATGAGAAAGTGGGTGACTAAACATTCACTGTCATTAAGATAACATCAAAACTGATCAACCCGGGGAGATCTCATTCACCTCAACATGATCCATCAAGTTCCTGCTTAAAACATTTTTTATTTCTTGAATAGTAAGAACAGTGAAAGAACAATAGAGATGCCTATAAAAGACACGCATTAAACAGATAAAAAATAAAGATGAGGAAAATGTAAGTGGCAGGAAGTTTATGTTACGAAATAAAATGCTGAATTTAAAGTTTGTTTTTCTTTCAGAACAAGGGGCAACGGAAAGTGGAAACTATGACACAGGCAAGCCTTGTATTTCCAGTCATGGAGAGCCACTAAACTTTATTCATTTGTGGTACATTTTATAGGAAGTTAAACATAGCGTTACACTATTTACATATTTCTATCCAATCATGTTTACCATACATTTCATGTAACTGCTTCAGCCAAATTATATTTTAAAAAAAGACATTGTAAACTCCTTGGATCAGGAAACAATGGGAGATGTTTTAAAAAGCATATGCAGTACTAGATCATTCTTGTGCACTGCTAAGATGGGTGCTATTTAGGCTGCTAGGGGCTGGAAGACTCCAGTGATGATGCGTACAATAGACATTCTGAAGATACGCAGTATTACATTGCACACATAAAGACTTAGAAACATTTCCAGAAATATCACAAACCACAGAGAGTAGTGATTGTAGATTATATTACACTGTCCTTGGAACAATGGACACTTGGCATGTTTGCTATAAGCAGAATAATTCTAAATAGAGGAAAATTAAACACAGCTCTTGATTTAAACCAAATGACCCTCGCTGTTACACGCTAGCCAATAAAACATGTTTTTTTATCCACAGTAAACCTTAGCTTTGAAAATTATAAAGGTTTCTAATAATGTGAAGCACCACAAAACTGAAGGTTGCTCTGTCATGTCAGGCCAGATGCAGGAAGAAAAACAAACCACCAGCAAGTACTGCGGTGCAATGGCGCTGCGGTGCAATGGCGCTGAGGCACCGTTTATTTAAACAAAAAGAAAATAAAATATTTTAACAAAAAACACTGCTCACAGAGCCAAATAAAACAGGTATACAAAAACAAAATACTATGATCAGGCTGGGCAGTAGCCTTCACTGATCGTACTTATTTTTATGTTTTTATTACACTTACACTCCTCTCTCGCTCACTCTCACTCGCTCCTCCGAACACCCACCCAGAGTGCCGAAAGCAACAGACTTTTATGAAGGTGACCATCTCCTGATTAGCAACAATTAAACAATTAATTAACTCGGGAGATGGTCACCTTCTGCACGAGGTTTTTAATGTGGATGGGGCTTCCCATCCACGCTGTAAAACAATAACAAGACATATGGCTACATCGTCATATATATTTTTAACTAAATACAAAAACGAAACAAAACAGATACAAAATAATACACACTAAACACAGAGGCGGAGGGGTACCTCGTGCTAAAATAATTAAACAATACAAAAACAAAAACACCACATTTTATGGCAAGGTTTTTCCCCGCCCCCTTTTCATGTGCAGGGCTCTCTCCTGCTGCCCTGCTACAGGTATAATAATGGCCTTTTGTGATTCTCAACTGTACTTTGCTCTGTTTTGTTTAGAAAAGCCCCCCAACACATGAGCATATTAAATGTTTAATAAGCTGATCAAAGTCTTCTCACTGACACCTGTCTAAAATGTCAAGACACAGTTACCACCAGTCTTTTTCTTGCTATTGTCTACAGATTGGCGCAATGTATTTTCCAGCCCAGTCTGAGAAGGACTGCCGTGATCATGCTTGGGCACGGTGCTGACAAATCTCAATAAGAAGACACTTAAAAGCTCTTTCAGTCATAAAGCATGTCTGTGTAAATCCTGGAAAGGTGTTGCCATGTCTTTACTTTTCAAGTGTTTGCCAGTTCCACTTGAAATATTTCTAATGCTGCTCATCTGCAATACGAAAAGCAAACAACAGATGTATTATAAAGTATACAAGCACTTCTCAGACCGACCTAATGGTGTTAAAGATAAAGAGCCATCTGCAGTTTTTTTTGTATCAGATGGAAGTGATGACATATTAAGATTATATTAAGATTAGACTGTTTAATTATGTAACTATTGGTTGGTTTCACAGAACTGGATTAGCACTATTCTTGGATTACCTAATGTTACCTTATCCAATAATACTGTTAACTGTGAAACTAGCCGCATAAATTGTAAACATATAGAACAGGACTCTGACCTCACTTTTGCTGATCAGCTGGTTGGCCGTACCTAAGCAACCATACATTCTATGTGGAAGTGGCCTTTTTTCTTATTGGTATTATATTCTAGCTATCAGGACAGATAACTCCTTGTCAGATCTCATCCTGGTGTTGGAGTAATTAGCTCAGCCAGGAGACAACTCTTAACAATCACAGAGCGTTAGGTCATGATTACTGTTTATAATTGTTGGGACAATTCTACATCTCTATAATTAAAGGTAAAGTAGTAGATAAAGTAGTAGATAAAACGTTCTTCATTAATGGTGAGACAATACCAACAGTGACTGAGAAGTCAGTGAAGAGCCTTGGGAGATGGTACGACGGGGATCTAAAGGACACAGTTCGTGTGGGAGAAGTTAGACAACAAGCTGTGGAAGGGTTGAAGAGCATAGACAGCAGCGCTTTACCAGGCAAACTAAAACTCTGGTGCTTTCAGTTTGGTCTACTGCCAAGGTTGCTGTGGCCACTGACTGTGTACGAGGTTTCTTTGACAACAGTAGAGAAGCTGGAAGCTTTAATCAGTTCACACATCAGGAAATGGTTGGGAGTTCCACGCTGCCTCAGCAGAGTGGGACTTTATGGTAAAGGAATACTGCAGCTACCTGTCTCGCTCTAACCGAGGAGTTTAAGTGCTAAGGTCTGACTGGAAATGACATTAGTAGAGTCACGCGACAAATGCGTAAGGAGGCAGCACCTGTGTTGAAAACTGGAAGAAAGTGGGCAGCAAAGAAAACTGTGGAGGATGCAAAGGCTGCCCTTCGAATTGGTGATATCATGGGGCAAGTTCAGCATGGAAGAGGGGTCTTGGTCTCAGTTCAGCTCCTCCTACATGGCACAAGGCAGCCCCAGCTCAACAGAGGAAGCTGGTAGTCAACGAGGTGCAAAAGCAGGAGGAGAGGATGAGGTGTATAAAGGCCATTTCCCAGGCCAAGCAGGAGAATGGATGAGATGGGAGAGTGTGGAACAACGCAAGATTGGCTGGCAAGACCTATGGTCAATGGAACAGAGCAGGATCAGTTTCCTTATAATTTCAACATATGATGTTCTCCCATCACCACAGAACCTAAACCTCTGGGTAGGAGAGGATCCCTCATGTCCTTTGTGTTCATCACCTGCAACATTAAGGCACATTTTGACAGGATGTAAGGTGGCTCTTAGCCAAGGACGGTTTACTTGGCGCCATGACCAGTTGCTGCGATGTTTGGCCTTAGCATTGGAAGACAAGCGTAACATGACCAATAAGTTGCCACCGGTTCCATCGAAACATTCCACACAAAAGACAACATTCCTCCGCCCAGGAGAGCAACCACCAAGAAAAGGTGTTAAAACCAATCCTCGCTCAGGTCAACTGGAAGCTGCTAGAGACTGGAAAATGCTGGCAGATGTTGGTCAACGGCTTATTTTTCCACTTGAGATTGCCACCACTAACCTTCGACCAGATATTGTCTTGTGGTCTGGATCAGCACGCCTTGTTCACCTGGTAGAGTTAACAGTGCCATGGGAGGATGCTGTAGATGAGGCGCATGAGAGGAAGAAACTGCGGTATGCTCAACTAGCCACTGAAGCGGAACAGCGAGGATGGAGAGTCTGGGTTTACCCAGTGGAAGTGGGTTGTCGAGGATTTGTGGCACACTCTACAACCCGGTTTCTCAGAGATGTCGGATTCAATGGCCAAGAGTTGGGTCGCACAGTGAAGAACTTATCTGAAGCAGCAGAGAGGAGCAGCAACTGGCTGTGGTTGAGACGGAAAGATTCTGGCTGGGGATCTCAAGCACAATAGAAAGAAAGAAACGCTGATGTACAGGTAAGTAAGCTGGGCTGAGTTGAGTGGGGACGGAGGGGGGTGATGCTGGGACGCCAGAATCACCGTTGAGCCCTCTTGAGGTGTCGTGGGCTAGTCGACGAAACACCGAGGATGGAAGGTGCCCACTTGAAGACCCCAGAGATGTACCCTACTTAGCTCAATCCAGACAGTTGTCATGCTGATGCGCTGGGGAGACCGCACTATGGTTGATCCCCGGAGCCAGCATCGCAGCCATTGTGTGTGCTGATGTGCTAGGGAGGCAATAAGCTGATCCCTGGAGCCAGCATTACACTTCAGCCATCAACACCAGACAGAAGGATATCTACATCATCATATGTAAGGAAGCGCAAATGGATGGAGACACATATGGATTACATTAGTTTACTGTGAAGCTACGTCTTAGTTGGTGCTTATCTTGGCGAGAGCCAAGTTCAAATCAGCATGAAGTTTTAACATCTACTCTCATGTAATGGAAATCATGTATACAGAAATGTTTTTTCAAATGTATTTTATTTCATTTTTTTTACCATTTATGTAATATGTCTGTATATAACCACATGTCTGTTCAATTTTTTGTTTATTTACAGTGTTTTGGTTGTGTAGATGCTCTATATAACGTTCCTGAACAAAACTACAGCTTATATTCAATTGTTTGTCCCTTTATTATAATATTTATGTTGTTTTTAATACACCGGTCAAATTGACCAGTCATGGTTGTTCTAGGTATTAACAGCATTAACAACGTAGTGTTAACAACGTTTATTTGGAAGGCAGCAATGTCTAAAAAATGTGTGAAGAATTTACTGAAATAAACGTCTTACTGTGGCTGTAATGGAAATCCATCAGGTGGTCTGGGGCTCTGGGTGAGAATGGAGCTAATGGATTCAGAACTGAAGCCAAAGCATTTCTACTTACTAATTGGCTATTCCGCTTGCCTCACTTGATTTATCTATGCCAAATGGGCTGGTCATGTCATGTCATGTCATGTTTTAAAGTAGTGATATGTTTTATCAAAAGAGCCTACTTCCCAACGTTTCGGTGTGTTTAACATACCTTTGTCAAAGGCAAGTGTGTTTGAAAACAAACAGTGGAGATACAGTACTTACAGGCTTTCGTGCCATGGCAACTACACTCACTTACAGTATTTCTACTGAAATGTATTAATGTGCTTGTGATGTCATTTACTACATAATGATGTAATGGTGTACTATTCCTTTCTATTTAAACCTTCAGGCTCATGGTATTAAGTCTATTTATCCATTTATTCTCCTTTATTCTTCTGTATTGTACATGTACATCTAATTTTATTTCTTCTAAAACTGCAAATTGTAGGTCATTCATGTTCATTTTTGTGTTGAACTATTGATTAATTTACCTTTTTATTTCTTACGTTTGATAGGTGATTCTGCTTTATATATAATGTTGTTCCTGTCCCTCCTACATATTTTATTTAGTTACATTTTTAGAAAAATATGCCATAAACAATGTTAGTAGTTTTGCATGCTGGGTTTCTTATGACTGAATATCTATTTTTTTTCCATTTGCAATTTCACTTGTATCTTTACAAATATATTTTCTTACTTTCCATGTGATCTTACAGGTTGTAATCTTCTTTAATGTGTCTATGATATGTTTATGTTTACTGTGGACCAAAATGTCAGCTATAACGAACCACCCTGGGACCTGGAGAAATGTTTGTTATATCAGGATGTTCACTATAATAGGGTTTGGCATTTTTCTGTATCAGAATTATGACAAAACAGCAAATTTGAATTGAACATCAATATATAGTACTTTTATGAAGATTCCTTCACATTGATCAACGTTTAAACAGTATTGTGACAAGGTACTCGTGTCACATGTGTGAGTAACCACATGGCAAGACAGAGGAGTTGGAGTTGAAACGCCAGCACAGGCGCGCAGGATTTATTAAACACAAAACAGAAAGTAAACAAACAGGTCATGTGACGCTACCAACGATGGTAACTCACAGAGGACACATACAAGACAGGCAGGCAGCAAGTCTCAATCGAGCACCCGTCCGTAAACAATCATTTGATCAAACATAACAACTCCAAAAAGCACACAAAACAAACCCGTTTCCACATATAAATTACACCAACACTAATTCACCCTGCATACATGCCAACAGTCCCTATATGGTTGGGACAGTCCCGATTTCCTAGCAAAAGTCCTGCATCCCGATGCATAGGAAAAAGTCCGATATTTACCCGTAGAAAAAATTAATTTATTCTGCACAGTAGAGTTAGTGAAAACCCCACGCTGTGCTCTTCATGCGGCTGACTCATCCGTCTATTTTTACTGTCATGATGGTCGTGTCGTGTTGAGTTAGGGGAGATACGTCTCTTATATGATAATGAGTGGTTTTTGCGTATGACTCTTCCCATGTGTATGATGCGTATGACCCCCCCGGAGAGCATCGTCCCGTTGAACAGTTTCCAAATGTTGGCAAGTGTGCCTGTGGTATGTTTAGAAGAAAACAGTAAAGAAATGAAAAAGGAAAGAATGTACACTTACATGCTGAATACAGTAATTACATCTCCTTTCTCTTGAAAAAATCTATCCAACGTAGGTTGCTCCTCACGGCCGTTGCCTGGTTGCAGTTTGTGTGAAGATGACGGACAGGCAACGATTGCATTCGTCATGCATGATTTGTACTACACTAGGTCATCTTTGAATTAGTGTTATCTTTTAATTAGTCAACCATGTTATCTTTGAATTAGTCAACCATTGTTTTCACTGAGAGAATAACACACTTGACACTGTTATAGCATGTTAGTATAACAATAGCTGACTAATAGTGTTATAACATGGCTATAGTTGTATTATTAACACTTATAACAGATGTTTACATTAAAGGTTAACCCTAATGGTGCAAATCCCCACTTAACCTCTGTGTTAACAGCAAAGAGATGGGGCTGTAGAAAATAAATCATACCAGAGCCATCCCCTATAATTAAAAAGGACACAGATTGTACATTTTCAGTAGTTTTATTGAAAAATGCCTCTTTTGTTTCAGAAATAAATAAGAAAATAAGGCTGTGAAATTCACAATTTGCAGTTTAAACATGAAAGCAGCAATTCTATATGAATAGTCTTGCAAACAAATTCCAACTGCATTGAATATCTAGAAAAAAAAACTATATTCTGATAAAAAAAAATCCCATACTAAATATACAACACAGGCATGCAATTCCACATTTGGTAAAATCGGCTGTGAGTTAGTATAATAAAACTGTTAAATGTTTAGTCTACAATAACCAAATGGAAGCCATGTTTAACTACTGTATTGTGAGTTTTGTGAGTTCTTTTTGTGGTAGATCTTGTAAGAAATATCCTCTTTATAAAGACAATTAAAGAGGCAAAATATATAATGGCAATACAATGACAAACACTGGTTTTACGAGAAGACACGTGTGGGGAAATGAAGATGCACGTGAAAAATGAAAGCTGCATCCGGGCTAATTATTGTTGGCTACCATCATGCAGTGTGCCACCACAGTTATTCAAATGCTACATTCGATAAGATGAGTGCACAAACTTAACCACGTAATGCAGTTACATTACAAGCACAGACAGTAAAGGGGGCAGATAGCAGATAGTAAGCACACGTTTTCAAAGAAATTGAATTATTATTATTTGCTATACTCACACATGCATAAATGTCAACTGCTAGGTAAACCAAATACATTGCTTGTGGTGAGTATGTGACTTTGATAACATTTTCATATGTGAAAATAGCAAATCGTTTAACAAGAAAATCCATCCTCTTTGGCTACAGCGTTTTCTTCGCAGATTGCTTTCTTGATAGTGATCTCTTTCCACGCTGGTTTCGTGAATAGCCTGGTGACTGTATTTCTGTTTCCTCCTCCTCTGGTATTGGTACTACGTAGGTTTCTGGCTCAGGTTGGTAAGGTCCTGGCTGGTAAGATTCTGCTTGGAAATATTTGTCCGATTGAACTTAATGATCATATGCAGTCTTTGATTCCACATGCACACAGACTTTTTGAACGTTGTACATAATAATACAGCTACAGACATTATTGTTCTGACATTATTAACATTAATATTAGCCAATAACTAGTTAGTTCCATGAAAGGTTTTTCTTTTACTGAAAAAATGTTTCAGTAAAAGAGCAAATGAACGGGCCTTGTAAACATCTTTTTGGGGGTAATGTTTTGCTTTATTTGTTAAAGCCTTATGATTTATAGTACAACAATTGTTCAAACAGCTCTAAATCGGCATTAAAGGGTTCTTGGAATGCATATAAATATATTATAAACTAAATAATTATTATGTTCTTTTAAACCTAAATACTTATTAAAGATATTAGTTAGATAAAATCACGTGCCAGAGTACTAAAAAAAATAAAAATAAAAATGATCTAGTGGCATATAAGTGGTTTAGTCATAGAAATGAAAACAGGGGTCAAGTACACATTTCTATCAACAGCCTTGCTATATGTTGTGGTTTCTGGTGCTACTGTATTCCTCGCAGTTTACTGAGGTACAGATAAATAAATACATACAAGTGCAATTGGCACGTGCTTTAATTTAGACCTGAGCAGATAGGCTGTGTAAATTCATTAAGGGGTTATTATATAGGCATACAGCAAGCAGCAGGCTACAATGCAAAAGCTATTTGAAAGATGTTAACTGATTCTAGTGGACATGATTCCAATAGAATCGTTTACAAGGCACAATTAGTTTATTTACAGATTCCGCTCCTTCATTACCATGTTAACCTGATTTCTTGGCATTACCTCCACATTGTTAGTAGTTTTACAAGCCCCTCTGCTGAAAGAAGCCTCTCTTTGTTTGTTTGTTTAATTCGTTCAAGATGCAAACAGGCTCACTAGGAAGCCATTGCTGGTGTTTGTCAGATTTAGAAGCTGAAAAGTGTTGTTAGTACAAGAGTCCTCTCCTTTATGATGGCCAACAATGTTCATTAATCATATCCATGGTGAATATCCTTATAGGCTCATAAACATGTGAGCAAATATCTCAGAAACAGGATTTTCAGGAATTCAAACTGCAAGCAGCACAGGCGACTTAGAAAATGTGTTATGCCGAACCTGAAATAGGTTAAAGAAGATGTTAGTTTTCTCTGGAAATTTTTTTTTTCTTTTCTTTTTTTAAATAAAAAATGAGATGATGATGAAAAAAAGATGGACAAAAACGAGTTATTACATACTTATATACAGCACATATTTGAATGTTTCCTTATGCTAGGTTTTTGTTTAAATCAGTACTTTGTAATATGTTCAAACGTCATGCAGCATTTTTTTTTATTTTTTATTTTTTATAAATTTAGTCGTTGTCAATTATTTTCATTATTTTCACCCCAATTTGGAAATGGCCAATTATTTTTAGGCTTAGCTCACCGCTACCACCCTTGCGCTGACTCGGGAGGGCGAAGACGAACACTGCGCTGTCCTCCGAAGCGTGTGCTGTCAGCCGACCGCTTTTTTTCACACTGCGGACTCACCATGCAGCCAGCCAAGAGCTACAGCGTCGGAGGACAACGCAGCCCGGCCAGACTACAGGGGTCGCTCGTGCGCGGTGAGCCGAGGACACCCTGGCCGACCTAACCCTCCCTCCCCGGCGGCGCCGGCTAATTGAGCACCGCCCCTGGAAGCTCCGTCCTCGGTCGGCAAAGGAATAGCCTGGACACGAACTCGCGACGTCCACACTATAGAGTGCATCCTGCACTCCACGTGGAGCGCCTTTACTGGATGTGCCACTCGGGAGCCCTCGTGGAGCATTATTAAGAAAACTTTGTATAACTGCACAACTGGAAAAGTGATGGCTTATGATTATCTGTAATATACAGCTCTGGTCAAATGTTTAACATCACCTCGGATTTTTGGATTGAGACATAATAAAAATAAAAAATAAACAACATGAACATAATTTAGATATTTTATTTAACATCATGTAATCAAAGAAACTACAAAATGATATTGCAAAAGTCTACCGGAAGCCATAATAGTAGATAGTAGAAAATAGTTAATGTTAGATTTAAAAAATGTTGTCAGTTTTTCGTTAAGTATATGGAAAACTATAGAGCAGTATATAATTCAATATGTTAACGTAACATTATTCAGCAGGTTTCATTCAACTTTATGAAGCAAAATTAGTTACTTCTATATAAGGTGATGCAAAACGTTCAGCCATAGCTGTACAGTGACTCAAGACTTTATTCATAAATGCTCCTTTACCATTTTTGCTGACCCCCTTAATAGGTGTGAAATGTAACATTTTCTTTACTTAAAAAAAGTCTTTAAATGCAATGAAACTGCTACAGCCTTAAGGAAATGTCTAATGAAACTCTTATAGCACTAAGCAGATGTCTGATGAAATTCTTATAGCACTAAGGAGATGTCTGATGAAACTGCTATAGCACTAAGCAGATGTCTAATGAAACTCCTATAGCACTAAGCAGATGTCTGATGAAATTCTTATAGCACTAAGGAGATGTCTGATGAAACTCCTATAGCACTAAGCAGATGTCTGATGAAACTGCTATAGAACTAAGGAGATGTCTGATGAAATTCCTGTAGCACTAAGCAGATGTCTGATGAAACTGCTATAGAACTAAGGAGATGTCTGATGAAATTCTTATAGCACTAAGGAAATGTCTAATGAAACTGCTATAGCACTAAGCAGATGTCTAATGAAACTCCTATAGCACTAAGGAGATGTCTGATGAAATTCTTATAGCACTAAGCAGATGTCTGATGAAACTGCTATAGAACTAAGGAGATGTCTGATGAAATTCCTATAGCACTAAGCAGATGTCTGATGAAACTTCTATAGCACTAAGCAGATGTCTAATGAAACTCCTATAGCACTGAGGAGATGTCTGATGAAACTGCTATAGCACTAAGCAGATGTCTAATGAAACTCCTATAGCACTAAGGAGATGTCTGATGAAACTCCTATAGCACTAAGCAGATGTCTGATGAAACTCCTATAGCACTAAGCAGATGTCTGATGAAACTGCTATAGCACTAAGCAGATGTCTGATGAAATTCTTATAGCACTAAGGAGATGTCTGATGAAACTCATAGCACGAAGGAGATGCCTGATGAAACTCCTAAAGCACTAAGGAGATGTTTAATGAAACTCCTAAAGCACTAAGGAGATGTTTAATGAAACTCCTATAGCACTAAGGAGATGTTTAATGAAACTCCTATAGCACTAAGGAGATGTTTAATGAAACTCATAGCACTAAGGAGATGTTTAATGAAACTCCTAAAGCACTAAGGAGATGTTTAATGAAACTCCTATAGTACTAAGGAGATGTTTAATGAAACTCCTATAGCACTGAGGAGATGTCTGATGAAACTCCTATAGCACTAAGCAGATGTTTAATGAAACTCCTATAGCACTGAGGAGATGTCTGATGAAACTCATATAGCACTAAGGAGATGTTTAATGAAACTCATAGCACGAAGGAGATGCCTGATGAAACTCCTATAGCACTAAGCAGATGTCTGATGAAACTCCTATAGCACTAAGGAGATGTTTAATGAAACTCATAGCACTAAGGAGATGTTTAATGAAACTCCTAAAGCACTAAGGAGATGTTTAATGAAACTCCTATAGCACTAAGGAGATGTTTAATGAAACTCATAGCACTAAGGAGATGTTTAATGAAACTCCTAAAGCACTAAGGAGATGTTTAATGAAACTCCTATAGTACTAAGGAGATGTTTAATGAAACTCATAGCACGATGGAGATGTTTAATGAAACTCCTATAGTACTAAGGAGATGTTTAATGAAACTCATAGCACGAAGGAGATGTCTGATGAAACTCCTATAGCACTAAGGAGATGCCTAATGAAACTCCTAAAGCACTAAGGAGATGTCTAATGAAACTCCGATACCACTAAGCAGATGTCTGATGAAACTCCTATAGCACTAAGATGTCACCCTACCTGGGAATCCATTGTAAGGAATGCCCACACACTGAGAGGAGTCGCAGTATCCAGGTGGGCCCGGAGGGCCCCTGATCCCAGGTATTCCTTGCCGACCAGAAGGACCGGGAGGACCAGTGGAGCCCTGAGAACCAGGAGGGCCAATTGTAGATTCTCCTCGTTGGCCTAGATTTATAAAAAAATTAAAATAAAAAAAACAGTAATAACTAACTGACATCCTTCTCAAATCTCAGGAATATTTAGACTGTTCAATAAAAAAAGAAAAAAAAAAGAAAGTGAGCTCTGTTGCGTTATTGGCACTTTTTCTCCTTTCCGTCTAGACGATGTAAACCTACTACGGAATCTTTTCATTCTTCCAAGCTCCCCACATGTGTTGTCAATGAAGCCATGACAGGAAGCCCAATGTACAATATTCTGATTAGCCTCTGAACAGCTCTGACTCATCATCACTTGCTTCTTTACTTGTAGGCAATTTTCGATCCTTTATTCACAGAACCAGATTTGGCAGCGTTTGACCCATGCTACAGACATCAATGAATTGCATGTTTTTTTCCACTCCCTACAATATGTTATAGGAAGTCCCCATGGAACCCAGTACAACAGACAAGCACACTGTATTACAATTACATTGCATGGCTATATTAGACTTGCTACCCTATACCCCCTGGGTGGATGAAGTCATGCTTGTGTTGGATCACGCTGTATTATAGTTTACAGAAATATTAAGCTTTTCCTATTAGGGGGTTGAAAACCATGGCATGTTTCTTATAGCCACTGTGATTAACATAAAAAGTCATGCTAAAATTGGTAACTTGAAGACACAGGGAGCCAAACATAAGCTCTGGCTGCCAGTACATAAGTAAGTTAACATGTAACCTAATCAGATGACAATATGAGCAAACGAAGGACAGGAAGATTGTAACAATGAGTCACAGTGATTATTTACAGTTCTGATAAAGGAGGAATCTGGAAACCAAAGGCACTGTGAGTTATTCCCAGTTTATATATAGTGCTGGCAGAAAAGCAAGCCAAAATGGACTGACTATTTTGTTCCATGTTGTCTGGAGTTAGTGTACAGGAAGGGGAAGAAGAGGTTAGAGTAATTTACATAGCAGATGTGAGATAAATAGAAAAGGTAACCACACTGACCCCGAAGAACAACAACACAGATATCAGACATGACTACCACATGGGACCTCACAGACTGCTTGTGAAAGCCCCAATAGTGTCAGGTAAGAGCTGGATAAAACTTCAACGGCAAAAAGAAAGCAATGCCTACGAGAGGAAACTTTGAATTATGCTTGGTTTTCGTCATGAAGTTTGACGGAATAAACTATAACACGTACCAGGTGGTCCGGGTAAACCTCTCTCTCCTTTTGATCCAATTCCTTGGTTTCCTCTTTCACCCTTTTCTCCTGACATTCCTATATAAAACAAAACAGAAGCAATTATTAGAATTACAGAGAAGTGTCTTGTAAATCATGACTTGAAACCAAAGAGCCCATCGTCTGGATTATGTCATGATAAATGTCCCCCTATATCAGCACTAGACAGCCCTCATAACCCTTTCAAAACCTTTACAATATGCAACTTTACTGCTAATATAGAAACCAAATGACTGGAACATGGATAATAGTGCAAGTATGCTGAGAGGGAGAAGTGTAGATTTTGTAAACTTTGCAATTCTTTCCATCTTACTTCCAGAAGTCACATGAAAAAGCACAAACACAGCAAACACATGACTCTTTGGAAAAGCATTGATTGGTTACTGAGAAGCAGGGCAGCTCAGTCCTCATTAACCAACTGATGCATTTCCAATGCTTCACACTGGAAATGTCTCTGTGTTCCACTTGACTTCTTAAAGTAGAATGCAGGGACACAGCGCAAGTGCAGCACTGAAAAACCCAGAAGGATAAATCAGTGTATTATATTTATTAGTCCATTAAAAAAAATACCATACAAAATCAAATATTTACCATGATGTGTCTATGTGTCTTTTACATAGGAAAATTAAAACAAAATATTCCATTAGGTAAAATGTTGGGGGTTGTTTTATTTTGCTTGCTCCATGTACTTTATTTTTAGGCTGCCATAATTCTGTGTTCCAACTGGAGAGCTACAAAACACCTGCTGTTAAAAATAGTACAGAACAAAATAAGATTGTGTTCATGGGAACTTTAGCTCTTCCCTTGCTTCGGTATTACACGTTACACAGATGAGCCAAAACAATCAGGATGGAAGGGAATCCACCATTTGATGCCTCATCACAAAAGTATTAAGGCAGCCCCAGCAATTCAGTTCCCACAGTATCTACTCATTTCTAGGCATCTGCAAATATAGATCTGTGAAAAAGCAGTAAGCATTGCTCATGTACTGTAAAGTTGCTGAAAAAATATATCAGTACAGAAGTATTTCATCTTTGATTCAGTTAACAAATATCATTTTGAAATATAACATACTTGATGCTTTAAATAAACAGCATTGGGGTACCTTGAATAAACGTATGGTACTGCATGAATGATAAGTTTAAATTGAACTGTCTGACACATTTCTTATTTAAAAATAAAACTACATACCTTTTTTATTTCCATAAGGCATCGCTATATATATATATATATATAAGACTGCTTTCTCATACTCGTCGTTCTCGACACATTACTCCACTGCTTGGGTCCTTACATTGGTTACCAGTGATCTACCAAATTGATTTGAAAGTGGTTGGGTTCCACAGCTCTCTGGGTGTCTCGTACGTACCTCTCTCTCCTGGGGGCCCTGGAACTCCTGGGGACCCTGGGAAGCCGGAACGGCCAGCTTGACCCTGCTCTCCTCGGGGCCCCTGGTTGCCTGTGGGGCCAGGGGGACCAGGGGGGCCAGGATTGTTGCGGTTTGAATAATAACCGTTGGGAATTTGGTTTAGCATTGTGTTAAACCGGTTCATCTGGCCTAAAATTCAAAATCAAGATGCATGTATTATTTAAAGGCGAGACTGAAGTGGTGAGGCCATTCCAATACATGATCTATTGCATGTATTTAATACAATTTGGTACGAAAGGAAATATTGCACCTGAAATCTTCAAACTTACCGTTCATCAGTTGTTCACAAACTTGTCTGGCAATTGATCTCATCATGTTTTGGGATGCAAAGTCTCCCTAAGAAAAACATTAAGTATATTGCATTATATGGAGCTAGAGAAATCCTGAGCTATTTTCTTTTTTTTTCAATGAAATTGAATTTTACACAGTATTACTCACCCTCTCCCCCTTTTCTCCTTTCATACCAACTGGACCCTAAAAAAAAAGAAAAAATAATAAACATCTGATGGCTGATAATGATACTGTATCTACATGACACGTACTGCAAACATTTACTGTTATCTGTACAAATCTAAAGATGAGAACTGTGGGTAAGGATCCATCCTTATTGGGTAAACCCTTTAATTAATAGAGATGGACGCACACAGCAGAAACCCATAATGCAGGTTGCTGGCAGATGAAAGTAAATGGATCAGGATGAGGGTGGGTTGTTAATAAGGATTGTCCAGAAAGGGGTAGTTGTTAAAGAAGGCAAAACACAATCTGAATACAAGGAATAGTGTAACCTGTACTTTGTAGAAACATTTGGTTAAATCAGTCCATCTGTAAAATATCATGGGCTAGATTCTCAAAGCTATCAAATCCAAAAACATCATGAACACATTTTGTTTTCAGATAGGAAAAAAACTCACTCAATAGTTTGCAAACCAGATACATACAGCTCATGCATTTAACTTGGGTGCTTTTGAGTAGTTGCTGTTGTTTCTTTATTAAGTTGGTGTTTTTACAAACATAACGTTAATGACGATTTAGAGTAAATAGCTTTGGGATCCAGCCCCATGTTTCAGGTTCTTTTTATCATAATTGTAATATGTGCTTTGCACAGAATGTTCTGGTAAGCATGTACAAAAGATGGATGTGTGCTGCCAGAACACAGTGTGTGGCTCATATTGCATTGCTCACAAAGACAAGCAATATTATTTTTGACCACATAGTTTTATGAGACAGCAAAGCCTAAAGGACATGTCTTTCCTTTTAGTAGTTTGTGGGTTTCTTGACATGTCCAAAAGGATCTTTTGTTTAACAAAAATACGACTGGTATGCTTTTAAAAACAAGGAGGGCTTTCTTCAAAGGCAGGCTTTTTATTACTTAATGTAATCACCAGGGATCCCAGTTTTCCACAAAAAAAAATCAGTGTTATTCCGTAATTAAAATAAAAGACTATCGTATTCGGCATCTTTAAGCAGCTTGTTGAGCGGTAAAGTAAACTGCAAGCCTTGCATGTTTTTTGCAAATGTAAAACTAAAAATTCTCCAGCAGCATAGAAGATCAGTGTTTTTCCGCGTTATTCTGCAGCAAATGGATTCCTAGGATCCTATACTATCGTATACTGTACACTGTCTATACTGCACATGGTTAGGTTATATTTCTAATTCAAAATGAAACGTTATTTACTTCAGTAAGTTTTAACTCATGTTATTTAAAGGATGTTTTAGTCTGTTTTGAATTAATAAAGTTTATTTGTCCCTGCAGGAACATGCAAAATCATTTAAATAGTTTATTTTCAAAAGGAAAATATTAAAACATATTTATTCTCTTCAGGGCAAAGGCTGACCTCTGTTCCCATTGTACTTTTTGTTCTGAAACTCAGAAGACATAAACATGAAATCCTGTCACAGTGTTTAGGGTTAGGGCTAGGGTTACATTGTATTTTTTGCTTTGAAACTCAGAAGACATAAAGATCAAATCTTGTCACAGTGGTTCAGTACACATTGCTGGAAGAACATCCACAAAGCCCAGAACCATAGGGAGAGGATGTAGGAAGTAAGGAACATAATTCTTACATTTTTCCATGATTCCTACATTTTTCAAAACTTTTATTTCAATCAGTCAATAATTTATTTATACAGTGCCTTTCATCAAAACGTATATCAAAGAGCTGTACAGCACAAAACAGACGAAAAACAAAATACAATTCATGTGTATAGAAATGAAAGAAAAACAAAGTTAATATAAAAAACAGAAGAATATCTAAATATAATATATTTGTATAGAGATTAAAGAAACACCGTTTAAAAGTCAGTTTAAAAAAACAAAAAAAATTAGTTTTCAATTTTGACAAAGTCATCAATTGATGTAGCACTTTTAATGAAAAAAAGCTTTTAATTAAATGTCTTTTGTGGTCCACCATTAACAGAAAGGTGTCATTTGAATGCACAGTTGTATGGCAAGCCAAATTATCATTTAGAGATATCTCTTATTGCATTTTAAGATATCTTGAAATATTTAGAGATATCTGTAAAACATTTCAAGATATCTCAAATTGAATTCCAGATATCTTTAATTGTGCAGTTTTTAAGATATCTAAAATTAATTTAAAGATATCTGTAAATCAATTTGAGATATCTAAAAATGAAATAAAGATATCTCAAATTGATTTACAGATATCTTTAAATACTATGGAAACCATATGGATTGTGCTAGCATGGCATGCCAAACTGTCATTTAGAGATATCTTAAAATGAGGGTTTTAAAGATATCTCTAAATCATTTAAAGATACAGGAAGTTATTTCGAGATATCTCTAAATGATTTAGAGATATCTCTAAATAAACGGGAAGTTATTTGAAGATATCTTCAAATGATTTACAGATATCTTTAAATGATTTAGAGATATCTTTAAATGAATAGGACGTTATTTAGAGATATCTCTAAATGATTTAAAGATATCTGAAAAGTATTTAAAGATATCTCAAAAACATTTAGAGATATCTTAAAATGATTTAAAGATATCTGAAAATGCATTTTAGATATCTCATTTAAAGCTCCATTTAAAGATATCTGTAAATCATTTTCAGATATCGCTAAATGTATTTTAGATATCTTAAAATGATTTAGAGATATCTCTAAATATTTGAAGATATCTTCAAATATTTAGAGATATCTTCAAATATTTAGAGATATCTGGAAATGATTTAGAGATGTCTTCAAATATTTAGAGATATCTATAAATGAATTAGAGATATCTCTAAATGATCATTTGGCTTGCCATACAGTTGAATAGTATTGGTTATCCTAGTAACTAAGCTGTTTTAGTCACCAGTTTTAAAAGCATTCTTTGCATTTTTTAGCATGCATTCAAAGACCAGTCAGCTCCCAAACAGCAGGTGATAACCCAGTTGAAGCGGTGTCCAAGAAACAGTCACTAACTGCTGTTGATTTGCCCTTTTTGTTGGTTGTGATTCAGCCCTCTAGTACATATGACTTGTGTTATTTCTATGACTGCTGCTCTAGGTCTTGAAAGGTCCAATAATCACATTTGTATTTCACAAAAACTGTTCTTTTGTTTGTTTTTATTGGTTAAATGAAAAGTGTTGTCAGTTAATGTTGGCATTAAGCAACTTTGCTTTGCCGGCAGCAAGCAAATTACAGCATGCTCCATCATACTAATAAATGGTAATGCAACACAACTACCTTTTGGCATCATAACCTCAAAGTTAGCACTGTTCAGTATGTGTATCTATATTTATTCACTTTAAGAAATATAATTCAGATGATGGACAATGATTTATTCACCTCTACATTGTATGGGGCATTTGATCTAAAATACAACTGAAGGTCAGTGTCAGGACTTTTTTATCAGATGAATAATGGAAACTCATAATGGGTGTCAATAGTAGTTGGAGTTGTGGGGCAAATGTTTCAACCCTAAAGTCTGATTGGTAAGTAGTGCACGAGAAACTGGGATGGAGCCAAAGCAATACCCCTGTATAATTTACATTTAATGGGGTGACTGCTGTCAAAGCATAGGTTATTCTCCATGAAAATCCTGCCCAGGATTTGAACTCAACTCCTTGCCTTAAAAATCCTTGCCTTGCCACTAAACCGCAGTACTTACTAGTTGTCCCATTTCTCCTTGCTTTCCTGGTTTTCCAGTAGATCCCGGCATTCCATGAGCTCCTGGAGGACCCTATAGAATGGGACACAAATCATGGATTTGGAGGTTTGCAAAACAAAAAAAGGAGTGACATATTGCAGATACACAGGCCCTGTTCCTTGGTCTGGCCCCCACTTTATATGAATCCTTTGAAGCTGTGTTTCCCCACTATACTGACCTGTCAGTGAAACAAATGCTAACCAAATGGACTGAAAAATATTAAACTGTTTATCTTTGTGGTTAACAGCCAAACTGGAAAGAGCATACCAAACAGCATGTTTATGCTATTTAGTAAAATCTATTTAACTGTTAAAACCTGAGGCCTTTTAAGTTTCCAAAATACATTCATCAAGGAGCTCAGTTTGAACACCCTAAACTCCACATCATCAAAGCTCTATAAAATACAGGACGGGGTTAGATTTCACCTATTTATATACCTACATTTGAAATCTGTGGTTCACAATGGAGACGCCAACTGTACTTTACATCACAATGACTGTTTCTGACTTGTCATTTGAAGTTTAAGTCGGAACATTATTTTATATTATTAGAGGAAGTGTCAACTGTACGTATTGTGAAGCCGGCAATGGGATTCGAACTGCAGATCTTGGGCTTTGAAATCAGCAACTTTACTAGTGAGCTAAATAAATGACTCTGTCAGTTCATATGCGTGCACAACATGCTTGTTAATCCTTTTCATGTTGTACGTATTTTACAATATAGTTTTACTGCCACCCCTCCTGTGAAAAACTGTATGTACCTGTCTAAAAGTGCTGTTATTAATAAAGCTCCTGAGCAAGACAAAAAAAATACAAAAAAAGGGTTGTTTTTTTACCATTGGGCCTGGTGGGCCTCTTGGTCCGGATGGTCCTTCCTTTCCTGGTGGTCCCTGCATTATAGACAGAATGAATATATACAAAACACTTACTAGGGATAAAGAAACCGTTGAAGAGAAGAGGGCACACAAACTGAAATTACAGAGTTGTTTTGCAAGTGGATTCAAAATGCTGAACCCTACTGTCTAACATCACATTTTGGTCCGTTCAAAAGCATATTGAAGAAAGAATGGAAAACCCATTAATTTACTGTGTCATTGGCATTAACGTGGTATCACAGTAGTTTTCTCTTCTTAGTGCACAATAAATACATTTTAATTTGGTGTCTAGAGTGATATTATACATTCATGGTAATTGTAGTTTAAAGACTCAACAACATTTTTACAATGTGTGTTCATTGTAATTTATTCCCATTAGCTATGTAAACAACAGCGCACAAATAATAGATCATTTACTGGGAACAGCTATATATATATTTCAAACTTGTAAGCTTCAGCTTTAGAGGGTTCCAAAAAACATGAATTAAAAATATAAATCTTGCTTTTCTCTGATGTCAAGCCAAATAAAAGCAACATTTTCCAAACTCATTTTTCACTTTGTTTTTTCTGTGTATAGCAGCTTTTATAGACCATGCATTCAATATATTAAATACTGTAATTTTTTTTTAGTTTTGTGAATGTATTTGTATGGAACGTTGCATATTGGCTTTCGTTTTATAAAAAATGTTCCCCACAAATAATTAAGAGCTTTTCTAAATATGACACCAGTTAGTCGGATGACCATTTAGAGCAAATCTGACTTTTTTGAGTTACATATAAGAATGTATTATCATTTGGAACATATGCTTGTAGGTATTAGATTAGTGTCTGTGATACTTGGTAAGATTTCTATAAACATACATATTTAATACTGTAAAGGTGACTACCATCAAAATGGCTTTAATATTAAATGCATGAACTGCCTAACATGCACTGCATTTGCAAACTGTGTTTCAGGTTTTGTTCACTTTATTTCTGAAACTGAAGTATATTTTATTTAAAATTCAGATTGTAATTTTCTTTGCATATGAATACTGTGTAAAAGACCAAATTGTTATAGCTCTTGTGGTATTGCACAATATGTGTTTAACACTTTACTGAGTCACCTTTGATGAGTCGCACTTGTATTTAGTAACATGTATCTACCTATCATTGCTGTGTCTTGAGCCTTTCAGCACACCGTACTTCAATCCCGGCCGTGGCAGCATTGGATTGAGTGTCTGAGTGCAGTTATTGTTTAAATAGAAAGTTAGTCACTGAACCGCTTAATGGAACAAAGCACTAAAAATGAATGGGATTTTTTTTTTTTTTGACAGCTCACTGGACAGAAAGACGCTTACTACTGTCAAAGTGAGTTTCAGTATCAAACACGAGTACATCTAGTCTGCCATGTGCTGAACACGCCTTCATCTCTCAAAATACACTAGCAGCTTTTCTGCTAGAGACAATAACAACAACAAATTAAACCCACCAGTTTCGACAGAAATGCAGGATCGCTGCAAGCCCATATCAAGCTAAGGATGATAATACTTTTTTTTTTTTTAAATGAGTTAGGCTGCGTTGCTCCTTTTTTGTGCGTAGTATGTAAAGCCTAACAATTATAGTAATAGTTTGCTACATATTTATAATTTTATTTAAAAAAAAACAAATTTATTTCAGTTCACAATCACATTTAAAAATAGACATCCTATGTATTATGTTTTCTGATCTCTGTATGCTGCTGATCAAGTTTGAACCGCACATTTTATTGTGTTGGTTGTATTTGTAATTTCTAAATTATTGCACCTAGTACATTTTGGTGGTGATATCCCCCCAAACAATATCCCCCGAACGATATCCCCAGGAATGATATCTCCCGAACGATATCCCCGAACGATATCCACCCGAACGATATCCCCGAACGATATCCCCGAACGATATCCCCGAACGATATCCTCCCGAACGATATCCCCGAACGATATCCCCGAACGATATCCCCGAACGATATCCCCGAACGATATCCCCGAACGACATCCCCGAACGATATCCCCGAGCGATATCCCCGAACGATATCCCCGAACGATATCCCCGAACGATATCCCCGAGCGATATCCCCGAGCGATATCCCCGAGCGACGATATCCCCGAACGACATCCCCCCGAACGACATCCACCCGAACGACATCCACCCGAACGACATCCCCGAGCGATATCCCCGAGCGATATCCCCGAGCGATATCCACCCGAGCGATATCCCCGAGCGATATCCCCGAACGATATCCACCCGAACGATATCCCCGAACGATATCCCCCCGAACGATATCCCCCCGAACGATATCCACCCGAACGATATCCACCCGAACGATATCCCCGAACGATATCCCCGAACGATATCCCCGAACGATATCCCCGAACGATATCCCCGAACGATATCCCCGAACGATATCCCCGAACGATATCCCCGAACGATATCCCCGAACGATATCCACCCGAACGATATCCCCGAACGATATCCCCGAACGATATCCCCGAACGATATCCCCGAACGATATCCCCGAACGATATCCCCCAACGATATCCCCGAACGATATCCCCGAACGATATCCCCGAACGATATCCCCGAACGATATCCCCGAACGATATTCCCGAACGATATCCCCGAACGATATCCACCGAACGATATCCCCAAACGATATCCACCGAACGATATCCTCCCGAACGATATCCCCGAATGATATCCCCCGAACGATATCCACCCGAATGAGGGGAAATGACTAGTGGGGTTTAAGTTTATTTCCACCCACACTCCAGATAATCAGAAATCAGCATTTTATATGTGAAGTGTTCTAAATAAATTTGCATTCTGGATGACAGAATTCACAATTTTAAATTAAGTTTACAAATTATACACAACATAGATATTCCCATTATTTTTTATTTCCATTTGGCTGCTGCTCGCTGGTGGGAGAGCCGTCTCCCTAACAGCGAATTATGCTTCCATCATTTTTGCTTGATCTCATTAACATGCATTTTGATTAAGTTCCCCTTATCTAGTCGTTCAGACAGGAAGTGATGTACGTGACCTGCGACAATTAAGCTTTTTAACGAGAAATTTGTTCATTAACTACCTCATCGACTCAATTTCAAAGCATTATTGGATTGATTTTATTAACAAATTCTGTTTGAAGATCACTTGCTACTACAGCTGTTGTTCCTATACTGGAAGTTGATACAATAACACTGATGTTTGGAAATCCCCCCCATCATGTAATAATAATACATTGTTCATCATATTAAGTGTAAGTGTCCTGCCAGCCCAATCAATGTTATGGTAAGACTAGCACTTTCTAATTGTGTCCAATGTATACCACTTTTAAACTTCCCCCGATTACAACTCACTGGCAATTCTGGTTAAATCAGGAAATACCACTAAAAGCAATCATATTTACAAATCAATTGTTGTACTGCACATCTCAACATGCAATGAGGTAGACTAGGGTTACAGTACTGTTACAATGTATTTGTAGACTACTGGTACAAATTATTTCCAATGTTATAATGTGGCAATGTGGCATCTGTTTGGAATTTGAATCTGATTTTAATCAGATGTAAATAAGCAGCAGCAGTGTAAGTGCTCACATACTGTAGGGTTCTGGAATTAGGATCTAAACAACAGCAGAGCTTAATATCATACATGCCAACAGTCCCTATATGGTCGGGACAGTCCCGATTTCCTAGCAAATGTCCCGCATCCCGATGCATAGGAAGAAAGTCCCGATATTTACACATAGAAAAAAAATTCATTTATTCTGCACAGTAGAGTTAGTGAAAACCACACGCTGTGCTCTTCGTGCGGCTGAAACATCTGCTGATCACTAACTTACCATTATACAAAGGTAAGAACGCTTCATTGTGTCTATGTTTACTGTCATGCTGGTCGTGTGGTGTTGAGTTGAGGGGATACATCCAGAGTGTTTCTTTGCGTGTGACTCCTCCCATGTGTATGATGAGTATAACACACCCACCCCCACCCCCCAGGGGACGAGCGTCCCGCTGAACAGTTTCAAATGTTGGCAAGTATGTAATATTGCCCCCCCTGAAATGTATAAACTCACTCTATCACTGACTCCTTCAGCTTCTTAATAAATCACCCAGATGGAAAGAAACAAACCAGAATAAATAATACAAAGATCTGCTGCTGAAATAGACAGCAGAAAGAAAGAAATGCAACTTACCCGTGCACCAGCTGGTCCAACTGGGCCTACTGGACCAGTCTGCCCTGGATTCCCCTAGGAAAGCAAAAACAAAGAAGCTTTGCAACCAAGGCAAATTCCATCCAGCAGCTTCCATATCGTGACACATCTCTTTGTTACCAGCTTTATGAACATCCTTATTGTGCCACCCCTTCACAGCATCCTATAGTTAACCCTACTGCATGCCTGCATGTGCTTTCTTCATATTAAGACATAAAACATTGACCAGTTCTTTTTGGTTCGGCTTTGATGTTTACCAGGATATTAACATACTGGCATGGAAGATATTAATACCTACAGTACACCATCAATGTGCTCCTGCTGTAGGTATGTGCTGCATGCATTGATTCATAATAAATGAAAGGTGTCTTATTGAGGGGCTTTTCAACTATTATAAAGCGATTATATTTAGAATCTGCCAGCAAATCTGAAGTGCTATTCAATTATACAGCACTGTTTCGATCAATTTGTATATTTTCATTCATGTGAGCTAGAACAGAAATAACAATTGTATTTATTCTACCCTTTGTAAAATTGAGGAGGCTTGTAAATGGACCCCTCTCATCACTAACCAGACTCTTTAAACTCCAGGGTTTGCCGCCTTCTTTGTCTCTTCTTTGCTATCTCTGCAATGGTATCTAAGCTTTCAGCTGTGGAGGCTCGACCCCAAGATCAAACTACCCCTGCAAACCCCCCCTCTCGCTCCCTAGACATCGTCCTTCCTAGTGAATGGAATCGAGTGTGTTCTAATAAAATCGTGATCTGGTGTGTGATTCACTGTATGGGTTACCCTTTGTATTCTTTACAACCACGTTATTGATTAAAAGAAGCACTTACTGGACGGCCAGGCAAGCCTGTGTCACCAGGATCACCTTTTAACCCTTGCCGACCCTGAGGAAATATAGTAGTTATACATACATGTCCATTGTGCGAAGATTAGGTTCTTAACAAAATATAACAAACATAACTAATTCACTTTCAGTTTCTGTTATTCTCTGACATAACGGAAAACACAAAACGTAAATGTCACATATCAGGAGAAAGGTCAAGTAAAGAACATTCCATTCATTAAGGTTTCCAGTCTTACCTTTGCACAATACATCACAGACAAAAAATGTGTTTATACCATTTGACAGCAACAAATGGCATTGTGTGCTGCATTGTACATCATTTAGCATTTAGGATCATCTGATGGTAAAGGTAGCGAGGTGCAAACATTGTCTTTAGATGCAAGCAATTGTATACTGTATGGTAGGAGGAGAGTTTCCGTGTACAGCAGTTTTCTGACTGCCAACACCTCATACTGCTGTAATTAGACCTGCATTTAAATACTTAAGCCATACATAAGATCTTCAAATAACAAAAGTTGGGTATATAACATGTTTCTAAATGTATGTTTATGGATAACTAATGTTAAATGAGTTTTGGTTCATTGGGTGCAAAGGCAAGCTAGCCCATGTGCAAACACCTTTCAGGTAATCCCAGCGTGCACAGTAAGAATATTTATGGCTTCATATAGCCTGTATTTTGGAAGACCTACTGGTTCTCCTGGAATAGACAGCCCATTGGGTCCTTGTGGGCCTGGAAGTCCTTGTGGTCCTGGTGGGCCTGATTCTCCACGTGGACCCAGTTGACCCTACAGAAAACCACAAATAAACCAAAGGTCACATTTCACACAAGAACATCTTGCTGAAGAAGCACATCTTCTGCCATCCCACCTTATAGCACAGTGCCACACAGAGGGTATTGGAAAGGTCTTACACAATGTCTTGGGAAGTTCTTACGCAATGTCTTTCATAGCCTGCTGTTTTAACCTGTAGTATTGCATAACATTAACATTTTGAAACATTCTTTTTAGGACGTCAAGAGATGTCAGTATGTGAAGGCGTGATGCATATGTTGGTGTATGATGTGAACTGTTAAGAAATAATGAAATACAGAGCTTTCTATTTGTAACATTATCTTATCAATACAATGTAGTACTTACAGCTGGGCCAATTTCACCTCTTTCACCTCGAGGACCTTTGCTACCAGGACCACCCTGGGAAAGAGATGACATTAGAATAATGAATAGAAACTTTGAACAATCAAACTTGACAGCCACGACACAGTCTGCAGACAGAAAGTCTCAAAGGATTACCTACAAGAAAACAATCACGCCAAACTAAACCTGTTCATGATTAAAGGCTTTACACAACTATAAAAAGCTCCGTAACCTTTTACCTCACATTTATTTTTAGAAATGAATATTGTCCCTAGCTGAATCCCATATTGCATATGGTGGTGACATTAAATACCATATAACGTATATTTAAGGATTAGCCTCTGTGAACCTACGTAAACTAGAAGTAATACAGAAATAACATTCAATAGCATCATTTATATATTTTTGAAATCACAAACTCCCTTACCGGTGGTCCGGAGGGCCCCTGTGGACCCACACTATCCTGTGCACATGTGCATGCATGTGGAAGGGCCGGGCATTTCCCCTCATCTCTCTGGAAACAAACAAAAAATACTTTTAAATAACTGGTTACTATGTTCCATGACAATAACTGATCTATGGATATGAAGTTAAGACCTGTCGGTTTTTCAATTTAAAAAAAATATATTTTCTTTGGGCAGTTCGGACAGTTTGAAGCGAATGCCAGGGACGTCTCCACATTTACTGACAGTAGGGTAATCAACTGCTGGGTGTGTGTAAAGTCATTGAGGAATGTTGTCGTAGGTAGTGGTATTTTAGGGATTTCTCATCTGGTCACAGACCTTCCTGAAAGGGGTTTTATTGAAACACCATGCAGTGAACCAGCAGTTGCTCAGTTTGTCCTTGACAACAGCGTGCTGTCCATGGCTGTGAATAACATTTTTTGTGGTGCCAAAAGAAGACTAAAAAAAGGTAGATACAGCTCCTAATAGCCTTTGTGTCACCAGGGTTTACTTGAAGTTGGATAGCATCTGAAGCAGGAGCCTGGTAAATGCTTTCACGCTGTCAGAATGGACAATGCATGAAAAGCCTACTAATATTGGCTGGTAACTCCACTACAGGAGGCAACACCATGGGAATCTGCAGAAATTGAAGACTGGTCTCCTAGATACCAGGTGGTGATACAGACTCTCGGTCCATGTCCTCGTCTTTTCAGACACAAAAGTACTGAGATGGAAGGAGATCCCAGTGCTCAGCAATACTGTCTTTTGATACAGCAGCTGTTTGGAGTGATCAAGTTTCTCTTTCAGGTATCTGTATGTAAAAGCATCTTGGCTTCTACAGTAATGCATTATATACAGAAAATCTGGATATTTTTTTAGCCAGATACAACAGTCACACAGATGGAAAGCAAAACAAAATATAAACACCCATTGTTGAATAGTTTATAAGTATTTAGCAATGGTTATTTATTCATATCACTTACATATGTTTTTTAAGGCCTCAAACTGAGACTATACAGAACCTGAACAAATGAAGCCACATACTTAAATTCTATGATTAACAACAGTACATAGAACTAGGAGACAACTATAAATACAATACTGTATATATGGCGTGTTGTTGACAGAAGTACTTTTTGATTAATATAACCATTTCTAAAGTGAAACTGAATATAATTATGTAGCCTGCTACGCTGAACTTTATGTATGTATGGCTCTTGTTGTCCCTTTCTTTGTGACTTCCAATCTGATGTACATTTAAGTAATCTGCTTGATCTTTAACGCCATACCTTTTTATGATATGTTTAATCACTCAATGTAGTGCTGAGTGTTCTTGAGAGTTTGATTGATTGGATTTTTTTTCATAGGAGCAGTCAATGTTCTCAGAACATCTAGTTTCTCTTGCACTCCCTTGTTCCAGTGTGTAACGCAGATAATATCTCCATGGCTACTTAATTAATGTTATCATAACACTAAATTAACACAATATAATTTCCTGTTCAGTCCTTGTTTAACTTATTATAGAATTTACAGGGCTAACAAAATCGGATTGTTTTGGATTTTTAGAGCAGCGTCACCTGTATATTGTACATGCACAACACCTAGATAGTTATTTTTAGAGAAGCATTAGTTGAACTCTAGTCATGTGGATAGACTGCTACGTTAACTGTAAGGCTGGCTATCAAAAGGTTATCCAGACAAATGATCTGGGTGTAAGGCTTTTCACTGCTGCTCTTCTTACCATAGCAGGGAGGTCACAACATCTGTCTCTGCTAGACCAGCCTATACTGCAAACAATATCAAACATCTGGAGCTGGAACTGCAAAAACAAAATGGAAACAGCTGAAACACAGGTATCTCACTCAGTATATGCATTCAATTCAAATGTCTTGCAAGAACACAAGAAAAGGTAAAGCATGGGTAAGCATGGTAAATCACAAAACTTTAATAAGCAATTAACAATAGGTAACTATAGTAAAGCATGGTAAATACATGGTATAAGCACTGGAAAAGCATAGTAAACTGCAAATTACCATGCAAATATACACTAGTAAACTGTTATAAGGGATAGTTCATATCTAAATAAGGCCGTGCACTTACTTTTCTTGTGATCGTACTTTAGTGATCTCAGCACCCCATAAAATAAATGTGGTTTTTACTCACTGTTGCTGATTCCCCTTTTGAAGCTCTTGACTTCCTCATTTTGCCAAGTATTTGAAAGCCGTCCACAGTAATGTTGTTAGCTTCTTTAATCTCCTTCTCTGTAAACTCCTGACAGTCCACATTTATCTTTACAGCTTTTGGGGTCACTACAATATGAATCTGCAAAGAACAGAAAATTACAATCAAGGCTATTAGAAAAAACACAACACAACATAAACATTTACTTCATCATACTAACAAGCTGATTCGGTATGTCCTCCTTACAGAAGCCCAACAGTCAGCTGACTTGGCCATCCAAACTTTCAGTCATATCTATGTCACAGGCAGCATGAACTAACACATAGGAATAAAATACAAGCTACCTAATATATCTAAAAACACTTAACATTAAGTGTCTCTCATTATTGTGGATTTACATAGTATTTAATAAATACATGTGTATTTACACATAATTACAATGTTATTATGCAGTTACAATGCACTTAATGTGTACATTTTTGCTCTGACCATTGCCCATATATCGTTCAACAAGATTTACACATTTAGGGGTAGGTGTACTAAAGTGTTGCGCCTGTCACAATAGTCACAAACCAGTTGCAAACGAGTCAGCAGTCTTGGGTGAAATGTACTAAACAAGCGCACTGCTGTTAACGACTTTCTAGGGAATGCTTTGCAGCAGCAGTTTCTGTTTGCGGCTCAAGCGTAGATGAATATGTAATTATGGGCGTTCCTGCATAAATTTGCAGAAAGAGGGTGGCGTTGGTGCAAATGAGGGTTCTCAGATATTATAATGAGATGTATGAAAGCTGCAGGCAATAGCGACACTTACAATTGCATCAATTTGTTAAGAACTTTTGGAAGCATGTTTTAAACAATTGTTGCTAGCATTTCCCAGTCCGCTTTTTTGTGTGTTGCCAGTTGTGCGCAATGCATTTTTGAGGCAAACAGCCAAATACCTATTTTTCTGTAAAAGCAGGGTGTACTTATAAAACAAATTTCTATAAAATTTCTGATTTTGGGAGCAATAGACTACACACACTTGCCGCTAACCCCTCCAGCTCATTCTGAGCATCTGAATAGGAAAAGGAAACACACCTATTATATTAATGTGTTTTTTTTTATTTTATTTTTTTAAAGAAATTTAGTAATCACCAATTATTTTATTATTTTCTCCCAATTTGGCATATCCAATTATTTTTAGGCTCAGTTCACTGCTACCACCCCCGCGCTGAATCGGGAGTGGAGAAGATGAGTACACATTGTCTTCTAAAGTGTGTGCCGTCAGCCGACCACTTTTTTTCGCACTGCAGACTTACCGTGCAGCCACCTCAGAGCTACAGCTTCGGAGGACAACGCAGCTCTGGGCAGCTTACACGCAAGCCCGGCCAGACTACAGGGGCGCTGGTGCGCGGTGAGCCGAGGACACCCCTGGCCCACCTAAGCCCTCCCCTGCCGGGCGGCGACGCCAGTGTGCGCCGCCCCCTGAGAGCTCCCATCTACGGTCGGCAATAGAATAACCTGGACTTGAACCGGCGATCTCCAAGCTATAGGGCACATCCTGCACTCCATTCGGACTCCCTTTACCAGATGCACCACTCGGGAGCCCCAATGTGCAGGTGGTTTGTAATTGTGCACAATTTAACACTGCACCCCTGACTAACTAAAATAAAAACTGACAGTATACATTTGGCTTATAGGCTACTCATGATAATACAAATTAATGGAAAATGCAAAATTTGTTGCTGGTCGTTTGAAATTCGTATTAATGATCAATTTTGTGTTAATTGTCTAGGCTGCCAAGTTAATAATAATAAGAAGAAGAATAAGAATAATAATAAGAATAAACTATGTGAAAATCATTTAGTTTCAATTTGCTGCACCGAGATCTACCTGCTGCACTCAGGTCTACCTGCTGCACTGAGATCTACCTGCTGCACTCAGGTCTACCTGCTGCACTCAGGTCTACCTGCTGCACTCAGGTCTACCTGCTGCACTCAGATCTACCTGCTGCACTCAGGTCTACCTGCTGCACTCAGGTCTACCTGCTGCACCGAGATCTACCTGCTGCACTCAGGTCTACCTGCTGCACCGAGATCTACCTGCTGCACTCAGGTCTACCTGCTGCACTCAGGTCTACCTGCTGCACTCAGATATACCTGCTGCACTCAGATATACCTGCTGCACCGAGGTCTACCTGCTGCACTCAGATCTACCTGCTGCACTCAGGTCTACCTGCTGCACCGAGATCTACCTGCTGCACTCAGGTCTACCTGCTGCACTCAGGTCTACCTGCTGCACCGAGATCTACCTGCTGCACTCAGGTCTACCTGCTGCACCCAGGTCTACCTGCTGCACTCAGGTCTACCTGCTGCACTCAGGTCTACCTGCTGCACTCAGATCTACCTGCTGCACTCAGGTCTACCTGCTGCACTCAGGTCTACCTGCTGCACTCAGGTCTACCTGCTGCACTCAGGTCTACCTGCTGCACTCAGGTCTACCTGCTGCACTCAGGTCTACCTGCTGCACTCAGGTCTACCTGCTGCACTCAGGTCTACCTGCTGCACTCAGGTCTACCTGCTGCACTCAGGTCTACCTGCTGCACTCAGGTCTACCTGCTGCACTCAGGTCTACCTGCTGCACTCAGGTCTACCTGCTGCACTCAGGTCTACCTGCTGCACTCAGGTCTACCTGCTGCACTCAGGTCTACCTGCTGCACTCAGGTCTACCTGCTGCACTCAGGTCTACCTGCTGCACTCAGGTCTACCTGCTGCACTCAGGTCTACCTGCTGCACTCAGGTCTACCTGCTGCACTCAGGTCTACCTGCTGCACTCAGGTCTACCTGCTGCACTCAGGTCTACCTGCTGCACTCAGGTCTACCTGCTGCACTCAGGTCTACCTGCTGCACTCAGGTCTACCTGCTGCACTCAGGTCTACCTGCTGCACTCAGGTCTACCTGCTGCACTCAGGTCTACCTGCTGCACTCAGGTCTACCTGCTGCACTCAGGTCTACCTGCTGCACTCAGGTCTACCTGCTGCACTCAGGTCTACCTGCTGCACTCAGGTCTACCTGCTGCACTCAGGTCTACCTGCTGCACTCAGGTCTACCTGCTGCACTCAGGTCTACCTGCTGCACTCAGGTCTACCTGCTGCACTCAGGTCTACCTGCTGCACTCAGGTCTACCTGCTGCACTCAGGTCTACCTGCTGCACTCAGGTCTACCTGCTGCACTCAGGTCTACCTGCTGCACTCAGGTCTACCTGCTGCACTCAGGTCTACCTGCTGCACTCAGGTCTACCTGCTGCACTCAGGTCTACCTGCTGCACTCAGGTCTACCTGCTGCACTCAGGTCTACCTGCTGCACCGAGCTCTACCTGCTGCACTCAGGTCTACCTGCTTTTTTATGTTTTCAGTTCTGATTTAACATTTGCTGGAGTTTTATCTCTACACCCCTGGGTCTATAGAAACACACTCTGCATATGGTCTTATTTCTAATTCTGTCTTGTCCTATTCCCGCTTGACATGATTCCATGATTTGTATCTGCCTCTGTTTTATTATTCTTGGCTGAGCCTTGCCTCTCTTGGCTAACCCTTTCATTTCAACTGCCGTTAAATCAAAAGGTTACAGGTTCACAACCTCAAAACAAATACCATGGACTTATTTTGACATTTAAAAACTGCAAGTGACCACATTTACCACACAGAAAAATATTCTGTTGCTGAGAAATAAAAATGGATGGGCACTTGACTCTACAAGAACAGTGATACCTGCATTCAAACTTGATTAAAATCAGCTGTGTACCATCTTAAAGCAACACCTATTCCACTTAAACAAATGCAACTACCAATGGGACATGTCTAAGACATCTCTATAGTTTTTATTTTCATTCGATTAATAGGATACCGGACACAATACACTTGCACATTGCTGTACATACCAATTACTTAAAACTGATAGATGGATAGAATGGTTAAATATACTGTCGTAGTTGCTCTTAATAAATAGAAATTCAGCTAATGTATAGCTATGGCTAAACGTTTTTCAACACCTAGAATTATAGGTTTGAGATATAATAATAATAAAAAAACTATCTGAACATAATTTAGATCTTTTATTTAACACTGTGTTATCAAAGAAACTACTAAATGAGATCAGAATCCATAATAGTAGTACAGTATTTCATGTTAGATTTCGAAATGTCACATTATTCAATTTTCGTCAGTTTTTCATTAAGTTTATGGAAAATTACAAAGCGGTATGTAACTAAATATGTTAATGTGACATTGTTCAGCAGATTTCATTCGACTTTATGAAGCAAAATGTGTTAATTCTATAGGGTGATGCTAAAATGTTGGCCAGAGCTGTCGTATTAACAATACTGTTGCCTTCCCCCAGGGGTTATTCACTGACCCTCTTATAACATCACCCATTACCACAATAAATAATGCAGTGGACTGCAGTGCAGCATAGATGTCAAGGGGTGAGTATTCAGAACTGTTGCTGTTTAAATCATTAAAACAGACCCTGAATGCATTTATCTAGTCACAGACCCACATGGATGTCCTTTTTAAGCAAATTCTAATTTTGGCCAAAAGACAAAGTAACCAGTTTTCATGCTTCAAGTGGTCTAAATCATCCAAAGTCCCAAATCCCTAGGGAATGTTTGTAGAACATTTTATACAGCTTTCATTCTTTTCCTACATCACTGCCAACTTAGTTCATGGTAGCTCAATCCGATTTCAGAAAAGTCATTCCCACAGGTTAGACTGTTTTATTAAAGTTGTCATTTATCCTTCTTTAATTTATTAATTTAATTTAATTTATGTATTTGTTTTTTAAAAGAGGGTTGATCAGGGGGTTCTAGCATTGCATTTGAAATATATAATTTAAATATTTTGAAAAAATCAACCAGCTTTGATATTGGAATCCCCCCCCCCCCCAAATAAAAACTGAAGCCTCCCTGTTGACCATCTTGATTACAGGGTTTTCAGAGAAATATGTCTGAGAGCATATGGCTTGGATTGATAGTAATAGAAAACAAATTAAATTCAAAATAGTCTTGAGCTTTCAAGCTTTCATGCATCATTTGCAATTGCTTTGGTAATAACAATCAGAAGTAAATGTAACTTTGAGTTTGAGCCAAGGGTAAAGCTGTTTTATAGTGGCCAAATCAGCTGTCATTTCTGACATTGATGCAGTGGAAGACATTTGAATGGCTATGGTTCTGGCAATTAAGGGTTGTTTGGCAAGGCCTCTACTGACTATCTCTGCTGATCTACAAATGAGCACAGCATGCTGAGAGACAACATACACTACTGTGCTTGGAAGCCAACCACTAATGTTACCTCCTTTTGAGCAAATCCTTAAAAACAAATCCCATACAGCCGACTACTGGAAACAAACGTTTCAGACCAGAATGGGAACAGCGAAAAATAAAGCCATGCAAAGAGCCAGACTGCCATGCCAATGGTTTTCTGATGTAATTATTTAATAGCTAGAGCAGTGACCCAACATTTTCCAAAGGAACATGCCAACTTCAGCAGCTTTTTAAAAAATATAATTACACTACAATTCCTGATAAGTACTTATAAAAAGTGTTTATAAATGTTGAAATACATAATCTACATTTTTTACCAAAAAAAAATATATCTATCTATCTATATCTATCTATCTATCTATCTATCTATCTATCTATCTATATATATATATATATATATATATATATATATATATATATATATATATATATATATATACAGATTATATATATCAAATTATGTTTTTTGTTTTTTGTTTTTTACAGGACTGGTGGCTTTCGTCGGTCCAAAGTCTTGACTGGTTGGTTTTGGTGAATAATAAAATTCATTTGGACCAATTGTGTCTTTGTTTACTCTTTGTTGTCAAATAGATAGAACTGAGCTTTCATTACGGCAAGTCAAAATGAAAAAGCCAGCTGCGCTGATTGATTCACAGTTGATGCTGTGATGTTCTAGTGGGCATCTAATGCCTAATAGAAGCCTGCTAGAGCTGGAAGCTGAATGGCTGATCGCTTTAAACAAATGATATAGTGGCTATTTTACCTTGTGACTCACTGTGACTGATTTGAATGGAAAGTTAAGGGACATTTGCTTTACGTTATGTAAGTCAAATCAAAGCCAGTACCCTAACAAATGTTTACCACAGTAAATTCACAGTAATTTTGAGGTTTTCCCACAGCTATTAAAATGCATTTGCTATAATTTACCATGTTTTTCCTTTTCTGTATATTCTTTATTATGGATATTACAATGCATGCCTGTGCTCTAACATGTTTTTACTATTCTTTATTACACTTTGCTTGGGTAAACATTTAGAGGGGGAGCACAGTTCAGTCCCGAGAGGTACTATACATTAAAAGTGTCCTAAAAATGAGTGAGTTCACAACGGAAATTTACCACTGAAAGTGCTCATAGCTGTTTTAGACATATAGTTCAAGTATTTTAGAGGCAGAGATGAACAGTTATAAGAGAAATAGCTCTTGAGCTCTAAAGCTTTATCTTTTGTCCATATTAAACAAAGTCTTGCATTAAAAAGCAGTGGCCATTCTTCTCTGGGCAAGATAAAAAAAAATACTGTTTTTATTTTCCAGTGTTTTTACTTTTAATACTTTTAAAGTCCAGGCTACAAACATATGTTGTTGAAGCTGACACCCTAGGATCCTTCAAGAATCTGCTTGATGAGATTCTGGGATCAATAAGCTTCTAACAACCAAAAGAGGAAGATGGGCTGAATGGCCTCCTCTCGTTTGTAAACTTTCTTATGTTCTTATGTTCTTAACAGTGAGAGAAGCTTTCACTCAGTCTGTAAGATCTCTGTGCTACATGTGGCCTTTTCAAGCATTTACTGGTACAGCTTTATTTCACTGTTCACATTTTTTTAAAAATATAATTCTGAGTCATGTAAACAGTGCAAACACAGAATACAATGTTGTAATGGCAGCATAGTTAAAGTATGTAAGCATTGCGTCTGGCATTATCACACTGCATTGCCTATTGACATCAACCACAACCTTCTTTACTGCCAGTTGGATCATATTAGGAGTCTACTGAGGAGCTTGTGAGACGTTCCACTAGAAAGAGCAATTACCTTGTGGAAGCTGCCGTGAAAAACTTTCTTAACGTCATCATTATCAAACGTGACCTTCTGAATCTCTCCTCTCGTGTCCTTGTTATAGAAGGATATAGTTTTGCTGGAAGCTGAAACAGAAGATTGCATCAAATCAGTCTCCAATAAATGCCTAAAATGATATGTCATGCAAAGCACATTAAGTAGGAAACCTCATTGCTGCACGAGAAAGCCATAGAGCTTTATCATCCTGCCAAGCAGATATCCAACAAAGAATCAATTAAGCATGCAAAGCCACACTTCTCTGTGGCACCAGCAGCAGCACTCCAGATTTAGAAATACCCGTCCTCTTCTGAGGTTAAGCTTTCATTTGTGTCTAATTGTGTAAGATCAGTACAGTACTGGGCTCTGGATCCTATTAAAGCTACTCATAAGTGCAATGGAGTTTTCATAAGAAAACCTCAATTATCACAACAGACTGAAAGCTACTCCTTCAATTTATCAAAAAGGCTGTCACATACCATCAACAGTCACACCGACTTGAGGTTTGTAATCCTTATCAGTAATCTGCCAGATGTCAAAAGCCTCATTGGGTGAATCCGGAAGAAGGCGGAACATCAGCAAGACTGTGTAGGAAGCTGGCAATCCTTCCGGGTGAACATCCCTGTTAAAACAGGAAGCACGCGGGATGAACAATAGCTGCCTTTTGGTAATTAGTCAGATACCTCGGAAGCGACAAGGGCAGATTTACCACCCATTGCTTTGATTTGGAACATATATAAATTGTATTTAGAATAATCCAGTAGCAGTAACATTTTAAACTGTGTCTCTAATTAGAGTGTATTTACATAGTTGTTACTCAGCAAACACATGTGCACGTACATGTAATTACAATGTTATTATGCAGAGTTACAATATTTCCTCGTCGCCAACATTAGTATGTAATCACCTGGAAGTATCACTGCATAGCTATAATTAATGAATCTGTGCTCTGCCTGATTGCAACAACCTTGAGCGGACAATCTACCTGACACGCTGTATGACTGAAGAGACATTTTTGAAAAGCATATAAAGTAATAACAGTATTTATTTGTGTGACTGGTGATCTAAATGCAGCAGTTTCATTTTATAATCTAGGTGACCAGCCTTTCGTGACAGTAAACAAAGCTTAAGTGGACTGTCATAAATCCAGTCAAACGGAAAAACATTTCTTCTAAATGTTCTAAAAATAATGAATGAGAAAACATGTAGGCAGACATTACATCAGCATTCTTAGTTGTTTATTTCTAGTTTTAAAACATGTATGTTTCCTTTCAGTAAGCAAGCTTAGTAAATGTAACTCTGTGTCTCAGGAGTAAAGAACCTGAACCTGCAACACTAATGCATCCAAATAATTAGACATATTACAGTGGCGGACTGTCCTCCTCTATAGTTATGATTGGCAGGTCTATTAACCAATCACATTATTTCATTTCTTCAAATGGCTAGCATGTGAATAAAGCCGTCTAAAATAACAGCCAAAGGCAACATGCTTTCCAATCCCTTTTGCCTGTTTTAGCCAATCATAGGACGTGTGTCATCCCACATTGATGACCTCGGATGCTAACACTGACGAGAGTGAAAGGAGAGCGGCGTGGGTTGTAACGAAGGGTGTAGTACTAGCAAATACAAATACAGCAGTTTGATTTATTTAATTTTCGATACATTTTTTTTTAAAATTATAATTAAAATAACTTTTCAGAGGAGGTTTTCCATCAGCCACCTTTGCTTCAAGAGGTACAGCTCCAGCAATTTACCTTGCTCCAGGACTAGAGTTTGCCTGAAGTTCTTTTAAATTAAATAGATATGATTCGTATGTACAGAATGGTATATCATTTATTAAGTTTAACAAATTAATTTGATAGGATGTGCTTGATTTTTGTCTGACTTTCACCTGCTTTAACAACTTTGTTTAAAAAATATTGTATGCAGTATGTTAAAGTGATGTGGTGTTGAAATCAAAATGCTATATTAATGATGTATTTTAAACATACATTTGCAGTGTGTAACAGTGACATTTATTAGACTCTGTTTTCTGTTTTCTTTTCTCTGCTGGCTGGTGGAGAGAATGTGTTTAACAGCTTTGAATTGGGGTAAAATGTTAAGAAAATATGAAAAGTGTTGTTCTGCCTCCCCATTTTTTTTGACCACCAGCTTCTACTTAATTCTAGAATCTAGAAAAATAAACACAGGAGGGCAAAAATATGTAACTATGAGCAGTGGGACTTTGTTTTGAGCTGTGATTTATAGGTTACAAATATAAACATCTGTTACTGTTAAAAAATGAAGATTGCATTGTTAAACCTACTTGGTGGGCTGTGTGAGGAAAGCATTTTTGTGGAGCCTATAGGCAATATAACTGTTGAAAGACCCGGGTTCCATAGATACTCCTTGCACAGAGGCGAAGGTCTTCTCTGTCAGGTTGAACGCCTCCAGCATTCTGAACCCTTTGGAGCCAAAAACGGGGCCAGTTAGAATACAGAATAGTTAAATGAAACTACAAGCGCAAACAGACACAGAAGCAGAAGTTAAGGGTATGAGTTTTACCTGGTGAGGTAAACCCATTCAGGTAAATCAGTGGGCAAGCTGAAAAAGGAAAACAAATATTTTAGAATAAATGCTACAATTCACAATCCGAAAAGGTATTACTTTTTGGGTAACACATTATATTAAGATGCTGTTTATTAATCTTTTATAAATATATAATAGATTCTTAATAACTATGTTATAGAGTGTTAATAAATCATTGTAGATGGTTTATAACTATGCAATAACCATAGACAGAATTACGTTTAAACAACCCAAAGTATAATAGGGTTAGGGTTAGCCACCTATTATACTTCGGGATGTTTAAACGTAATGATGTATACGGCTATTACATGGTCATAAACCATCTATAATGCTTTATTAACACTAACATAGTTATTAAGTATATATTATCTATTTATAATCAATTTATACACCATTAATAAGCAGCACCTTAATATAAAGTGTTACCACTTTTTGTGTATGCTGTATGTACATCAATATATATGTTTAGATATATATATTTTAGTTGAACCCATATTTCATTACTGCATAAGTAAAGGGGTTATAGGTAATTTTGCTATAACATGTGATCATTTCAAAACTTCTCATATGAGATCAGCTTGAAGAATGACTTTTGTAAGTGAGTGAAAACAAATTCTAGACACAACAAAACAAATACTTACTGGAAGTGGCTGTCTCACAGAGGAACGTAACAAGGTTATCATGAATCTGTTCAAAGGCATCAAAATCATCCACTATAAAGAGGTGGCGATCGCTTGGCTTGCTTCCGATGTTCTGTAATTCTGCGTAATCCACATCAGCCACACCAATGACAAACACACTGTACCCTGTAATTAAAACACATGGGTTTTAAAGGACCTACACTGAGCTGATCCACTGATACAGTGAACTGATAAACTAATCTACTTTTTAAACTCTCACATCAGGAGCCTCTGGATCTGGAAGCTGTTGATGTGTTTCTGGCTTCAGACCTTTGTGAACTTCTAACACTGTGGTTATTATCCCAATCAATTGCAGTCCATGACATTGAAGAAGGACCACATGCTGGTCTAACACACTAAAATACCGTTCTACTCACATTTATATTTATTGTTGTCTATAAACTTACCAGAGTGCTGTAAAAAGGCAGCAGATTTCTTAACCTCGTCTTGGGATCGTCCATCCGTGACCACTACAAGGACCTTTGGTACATTTCTCCTCATGCCACTCTCTTTTGTGAAGACCTTCTCGCCAATGTATTTCAAGGCTACACCTAAATAACCACAGCAGAAACAAATACTTGTGCATTAATCTTCAATAGAGATCATGCAAACAATAGAAGAAAATTCAAAAGGCATGGCGTGACCCAATTCTAAACTATCTTTAAAATTAAATATGAATATAAGATACAATTGGTATGTAACTTAATGTCACAAATAATCCATTGTATTTACTGCATAGCTTTTAGCAAATACATTAAAAGCAGCTTCTTCATTCGTGGTTATCTGCCAATGCTACTGAGAAACAAGTTGACAATCAATTAGCATTTAAAAAGATATATGTGCCGATTCAAATATTGCACTCTGGATTTTAAATAGTTACAGTATTCATAAAGAGAACACTATGATTAATCTTTGTTCTTGCTTAAGGGAGTTTCAAGAGACTAGCTGAAACACATTTTTCCATTGCAAAAAGCATTTTTTCACAAAGGCTCTTCTGATAAAAACCTGCTGAGTCCTGCTGAGTTATTGCAAAAATAGCTTTACGCTATTTTTGGAAAAATAACTTGATTCTGGCAAGACCCAATCACTAAATTCAGTAAAAGCATTACAGAACACTGGGATAATGGTATGGACAAACTCATGAATTATCATTACTGTTTCCTGTGCTTCACAAAGCTTTGTAATATCCACAGCATATCTTTGCAGTTTAGCTGAAATGTTGTGTCGATTGATCAAACATTCAGCAAAGGTATGTTGTGCAATGTGTTATATCATTGTTTTCAATGCACTATATAATATGTATTAGAAGGACACAGTGTTTGATGTATCTGTTCTGGTGTTTCTTCCTCTGTAACAATATGTTGTGCAATGTGTTATATCATTGTTTTCAATGCACTATATAATATGTATTAGAAGGACACAGTGTTTGATGTACCTGTTCTGGTGTTTCCTCCTCTGTAACGAACAAGCTGAAGGGCTGCAAGAGTCATTCCCTTGTCATTATAAGTATTCAGTTTATATTCAATCTTTGCATCATCGCTGTATTGTACCAGGGACACCTGTTAGGAAAGCAGGAACAAATATAATGCATATATCTCCCCTTAAAGTCTCTGTAGTAAAAGCATAGAAAAGTGTAAAAAAAAGCATAGTGAACGTATGGTAATGCCTTATATAGCCCAGAGAGGTATGGCAAGCATATCTAAAAACATGGCAAACCATAATAAACTATGATAAATGCATAGCATAACCATGGGGAAAGCATTTATGCAGGTAATATGTTTTACATATGTAAAAAAAAAAAAAAAACCTGCAAAGGAACACACCTGCATTCCATCTGGGCTGATCACATCAAAGGCTCCGATGGTGTTGAAAACAAACTGCAGAACCTTGTTGAAGTTATCATCCCCAATACTCCATGAGCCATCGATTAGGAATACAAGGTCTGCCTTGGCACCTTTGCACACTAGAGCAGGGCAACACCAACACCAGCTTTAGCAACAACACTGCACAGCTGGCCTGGGCCAGTAGAATCAAAAACACAACCATTCTACTGTAATCAGCCTCAGCCGTCCCACACTTGTCATAAATTTAACAAGCACATTCACTGACTAAGACATTGAGATTATGATACGCTGTGGATAATAACTAAAAGTTTGATTGATTACAAGTTCTTGGAAAACACGCTTGGACACTGATTATAGGAAATGAACACACTTTATTGCACTTTGCTTTGATACCAATTGATGGTGGCCCAAGCACAATGTAGCACAACTAGTTTCCAGTTGCCTGTAATGCTCATGAGTTACTTAAATGAACAAATTGGACTATAGGAAGCCTTCAGTACAAGTGGACTGTCATTGGCAAGTCACTTAAAGTGCATAAAGTATATTTTCAGTTAATCCCCTCCCAGCAATGTGGTACCTAGCCAGTATACCAACACAGAGTATCATGTACATACAATCACAGCCCATCACAAAATGCAGACATGTCTAACTTTAGCCTTCATATATGGATACAGCTTCTTTGTATAGATGTCACTCAACTAAGGCATAACTGCATGGTAATGTTTAATGGGACTATAAATAAATACTGCTTGTTTTAGATATTAACTAATAATGACGGTTTCCACTTATGCTTTCCTGGACAGAAACTCTTGTGCTTACCTTCCCATGCTGGTGGTATAGTGGGAGGTGGAGGGGGTGTTGGTGGCACAGTTGGAGCTTCTGTTGGTTTAACCACTATAACAAAAAGAACGCATGCCATGTTCTGATTTATCGAGGCAATAAAAGTGCTATTAATTAATAACAGTGTCAGAAGTTGGCATTTCAATGAATGAATGAACTCCCTCAAGAATACTGGCAATATATATATATTGCTTAGGTTTCATCTGATCAAATTTTCAGATGAGTTATTGACGAGTTAGATGTTTTTCTTTAAAAAAAAAGTGGTATATTTAGTGATATAGCAGTATACAGCACTTTCAGATTATCAAGAGCGCTACAATATCAAATATCGATACTCACAAGTCCGTTCACGCACACTGACTCCTGGTCCCTCAAGGTTAGGGGTCTGGGCAAACACTGTAGCGTTGTACAAAGCATCCGGAGAGAGGCCGTTGAAACAGTACGTCGACTCTGCACCACTGATTGTTATCTCTTGCTGTCCGCTACTGGAGGCTATAATTGAGAAAGAGCACAGTTCATGCAAATGGCTGAGAGACAAGAACAGCACGTAACAGTAGAGTCCAGGGGCTGCACAGGCACTGTGTTATAGACCACAACACCCTCCAGCAAGTCCTGGGACATGCATCGCAGATGGAGCTCAGTGATATTTAAGCATCCTGAACTCCACCAGCAGGATGTAAACATGGCATGCTGACACAACTGTGGAGTGGATGGCTGCACATCAGCAGTATTTAACACGGATAACTGTTTTCAGGAAAGTGTTCATGTCATCTAAAACTAGGGATCATGCAAAATAGGCAGACCACCCTACTGTTACTCTGCAATTATCAAGGAGACCAAAAAAAAAAAGTAACCCAAACCAGCACTATTGTACAGCTAAGGCCAAAAGTTTTGAATCACCCCATAGAATTAATTAACTAATGTTGCTTCATAAAGTCGAAACCTGCTGAATAATGTTAAGTTAACATATTGAATTGCATACATCTTTGTAGTTTTACTGAATTGTTAATGCAATTAACCTTCTTCTTTGTGAGATTCAGGATTATTTTTCCTTTAAAAAAAAAATTCTGCACTAAATGCATATATCCTTTATTGGAATTAACCCACATGCAACTAGATAAACACTAGGGAAGGCTTGAAAGAAAAAGTATTATATGCAAAAGATTAATTGCAGTCCTTTTTGATTCCATTTCTAACATCAATTATTCATTTCTGGTCCCTTGAGCTCGTATGCCTTTTGCAATAAAACACATCTTCTGGATGATTTGCAAACAGCCAAGAATTCAAGTTATATTTAAACTCATGCTACTGGCACATGTGTTATCGTTTGTCATCTTATTTATATTTTAAACCCCCACAATTGAATTGTAATACCCAAGATTTTAGCGATTCATTTTGTTCAGTAGCCCCAGACTTTTATTCTTCTTTGTAAAAATAACTCTCACTTACCATCAACAGGGTTTAATTTAATTCTGTATGACGTTGCAGATCTGTGAGGGCTCCACTGGGCGCAGAAGGTGTCCCAGCCAATCTTGTAGGTAGTCAGGTCAGTGACATTCAAGTACACTATGAATGAAAGAAATGAATCATTAGCATTGGGGTATTGAAGGCAACCAAGTGCACAAGCAACTGTATAACTGTCATGACATTATATTAAAGTACAAGGCTAATAAGGCTATCCGTTACATTAGTGTGGGCACGCTCTCTTGCCATTGCCCTCTTCACAGCTTTCTAAAGCCCCTCAGGCCAAGAAGGTTCCAGTATAACTACAGTCACAACTCAGGCAAAGGCTGATTGTTCATCCAAAAGTCCAAGTGTTTTTGTGGTTTGTTTTTTTAGGTCCAGTATTCCTGATTCCTGAACTATGACTGGTGCTACTGTTGTATTAGATAAGCTGGAATGACAGCAGCAGCTGTACTCAATAGACTTCTCTAGTAGATTCACTGAACTCATACAAGAGAATAAAACCCTTACAGTGTTGTTTAGAAGGTTTTTAAAATGTAGTCATCGCCAATTATTTTATTATTTTCTCCCAATTTGGCATATCCAATTATTTCTAGGCTCAGCTCACCGCTACCACCCCTGCACTGACTCGGGATCGGCGAAGACGAACACACGCTGTCCTCCGAAGTGTGCCATCAACCGACCGTTTTTTTTCACACTGCAGACTCACCGTGCAGCCACCTCAGAGCTACAGCGTTGGAGGACAATGCAGCTCTGGGCAGCTACAGGCAAGCCCGCAGGTGCCCGGCTAGACAACAGAGGTCGCTGGTGCGCGGTGAACCGAGGACACCCTGGCTGACCTAAGCCCCCCCCCGGGCTGCGTATGGACAATTGTGTGCCGCCCCCTGTGAGCAATAGAATAGCCTGGACTCGAACCAGTGACCTCCAGGCTATAGGGAGCATCCTACACTCCACTCGGATTGCCTTTACCAGATGCTCCACTTGGGAGCCCTGTTTAGAAGGCATCTAACAGCTGTTTACCGTAACATAGTTCAACACTAGACAAGCAAACGTATACTGATATATACTGATATACATGAAGACTTCTGAAAAATATTTAAAACAAAGCAGACTGTGCAGGGACATACATGTGGTGCCCTGTCCTGTAAGCGCTCCACTGATTCCTCCATCATACTGGGCGTAGACTTTGAGATCATAAGTGGTGCCAGGGAGCAGGTTCTGTAGTGTGTACGATGTTACATCACCAACAAACACTTCCAGGGTTTCATCTGTAACTGAAATCAAGAAAACCAAACAAAATACTTGAAATAGTTCAAATGACATTGGTCTCCACGAACGGCTAAGAAATTGGTTTTACGTGCAATTGCTTAAATACCTCATTTTTTTCTTTTAGTAAAAATCTTACAATGCATGTCTTCCTCCTTTGAATGGATTCAATCCTTGCTGTACAGTACTGTCAGATGATTCATTATGTTATAAAAGCATTCCGTGTCTGTGCTCAAGCATGTTCAAGAACTCTTGCTTTCCACTTTCCCCCAACTACATCCTTTCCAACTGTGACAGATACTTTACTAGGATGTGCTTTTTTTTAAGCAGCCCAGCTGTAAGTCCTTACCTCCTCCTGTTTGAAAATATCCTTTCAACCCGCTGCCCGACCGCCCCCCCCCCCCCCCAAACACAAACACATTTCAGAGCTACAAAAAAAATTACAATTACAAAGCATGCCATTCAAAGCATTATAATGAATTCTGACATAAAAAGGTAATTCAAGATTGGAGGCAGTTATTCATTAGAGGGCAGTGAAAAGATGAAGAGAAATTAGGCTGTGAGGAAATAAACAGGGCTATTACCTCAGTACAAAAGACAATGAAAAGAATTGCAACATGTGTCTTCCAGATGTTGACTCACCTGTTGGCTGGTAGACAAGCTTGTATCCCAGGACTGGTGAGGGAACAGCATCCCAGTGCACGCGGAATCGGGTGTACCATTCATCCGAGACGCGCAGGTTGCGGGGCTCCTGCAAGCCAACTGATGCATTGCAAAATAGACACAGTTTTCCATTAATAATCAGTTACGCCAATTACCCACTCAAATACTTGGAATTTACTGCATAATATAATGTAGATGTTTATCGTTGATGATGAATGGTAATTCAATATCATTTTCTACATTTATTCCCCATACTTTAAGCAGATGGATTACATATAACTTTCACGTTGCAAACATGAGTACCGTTACCTGTCCGGCCATCTCCTGTTAGCTGTCCTCCGTCTCCATCCGGGTACACGGCCACTACACTAATCCTGTACGGAGTGTCAGGCTGAAGATTCTGAAGGATTACATTGTTTCTTCTTCCAGGGACAACTGTCTGCAGGAAGCACAACCGGGCAATGTTTCAAAGTCCAGAATTATCATCTGTGTACACTTTATAACATAATACTGAACGTTTTTTCAGCAATTCTGAGTTTCTTTTACAGTTTGAAGCAGCAGAAGCCATACTGTCAATCACAACCCATCATGAACTGTATTTCTTTAATTTATTTTAAAAAAAAATCAAGGGCCATTTTTATAGTTTATTAACTTTTAACAAACATTGTTCATTTTGAGCTAAGGGCTCTACATTAGGATCTTTATAAACAAATGAGATGAGGCTCTTCTGCATTGTGGTTGACATGCCCACTAATAAAAACCTGATTTAATTTGCTAAACATTACTACAGTAACAATATGAACCAATTTGAGATACATGATGGACTGGGAATTGATAATCCATAGGATTTGCAGTTTTAGCTGTCCTATTATATATTAAATAACAATTAACATCAAAAGAAATAATGTATAATAACATATTTATTAGCTGGTTGTTAATAGTTAATAGGCGGTCCTTAAAATAAAGCGTGACCAAAAAGAAAATATATATGTAAAGGAAACTACCTAATTTAATTTATTGAGGTGCCCTGTGGGGTGTAGAGTGGCACCAGTTACAACAATCATGTTACATTTATACTGGAGCCAGCAACGGTTTCATACTCCTCAATCTATCATTTAGACAGCTAAGCAGGCCTGGCGTTATGGGCGGGCCTTAGGGGACCTGGCCCATGCAGTTTAGATCCAGTGCCCCCACCCAGTTTCAGATTCTAAATTGATTTAGAAAACGATTCAATACTGTCAGCCAATCAGATTCCAGTTCTAGCGGGCTCTAATAGACAGAACGTCTCAGCACCATAACTGTGAATCAAATTTAATGTTTTTTTCTTTTTGACTTGCTGTATTTTTATGCAAAATGCATAAAATATTAGCACTTTAAAAGGTGCTAGCAGAAAGCCCTTGTGGAGTGACTATCTCAAGTTAAGTAAAAAGCGATAATCCAGGATAGGCTAAAGTCACATGTAATAATGCAGGTCCCTTTCACACTGCAGAAGAGCAATATTGGCTTACGCACAAATTGTTTTTTTTTTGTTGTTTTTTTTCTTTGATCTAACTGTTCAAGTTTTAGACCAAAGAAACCGAAACATATAGATGGAGCTAGCTGGCTGGTAGTAGTTTAGAGTAAAGAAGGAAACAAAAGTGGAAAAAAGACCATCTTGGGTTCGCAGTGAATATATTCTTTACAAATAATTTAATAAAAACATCCTACAGTGCAATTAATACATTACAGAAGTGTATTAACTTACAAATTCTTCAGTTAATATATTACAGAAGTGTATTAACTTACAAATTATTCAGTTAATACATTACAGAAGGGTATAAACTTACAAATTCTTCGATGGGATCGCCAGTTGTGGGAGCGTAGATGATCCTGTACTGATGAACAGACCCCTCAGCGTGATCCCAGTTTACACTCAGGCTGTTTGTGGTTGCATCAAACACTCTGAGGTTTCTTGGACCACTGCGAGGCACTGAAATAAGAAGCACCGCTAATTGTAGAAAATGTACAATGTTTTGAGTGGCCGAATCCACTGGCATTTAATATGTTATTGCAATACCTTAGGAGTTTAATACACTATTAACACTTATTAAGGTTTAATAAAGTATTTAAAAGGTCAGAATTGCAGTGAAAAGATTTGCAAAATAACATTTTAAATGTCCAAAACCTTTACTTTTAGACTACATTTCTAAGGGTCAAGAATTCACTCTGAATCTAAAATCTAAAATTCTTGAAATTGCACACAGATACTTAAAACTGTATCTTAAAAATGCACAATATTTAAGTTAATTTCAATTCAGTTTCAGTTATACATATAATTGTTAAAATGTTTCAGTTTTTCCTTTTCTTGAAAAAGCTTGTTTTTTTAAATTTATTTTTGTAAAAATCTTATAATGCATGTCTTACATTTCCAGAAAACTCCACATACGATATCACTACATGCCAGAAACCCAGACCAGATGCTCTGAGAGGAGCAGTCATTGTCCAACAGGAAATACCTCTCAAACTAAAAGTATTTTAGAATCCTGAAACTCACTTTAAACAGCCATTTCAATTCCACGCAGCCTGGGGATCCAGTACCAAATACAAAATCTAACCGAAAACAACACGTTTTGTGGGGAGGGGGTATATAATGCAATGAATATCAATTGCATCAGTCATTACTTGCACATGATTGACCTTGTCTTTTCAACATAATCTCCCCTCTGTTCAAAGTCTAGTTATTTTGCACCAGTCCTGCCAGCCTGCTTTATAGAAGCTGCGTGATGTTCTGTTTTTCCAGTTCCACACAGTTGTTAACAGGTCATTTTGAGTTGAGAATGTATGCCAATAGAGACTTTCCTTCATATATGGAAACAATTACAAGTCTGCCGTGAGGATATTGCTAATGCAAATAATCATGAATTTTGGCAGGTCTTTATAACACACTGCACTTCCATAACCACATTTCTTATGTTCACCATATGTTTACTGGTAACACTTAGGTTTAGATATCCCATTACTAATGATTATAAACAATATATAAACATGTTATTATTATGCTATTACACGTTTGCCATTTTTATTTTTTGCTGTTGTTTATATAATCAGTTATGACGGATATAATCTTTCTGCCTGTCTTTTCAGGCATGTTTGTCTTTCTGTGCCTGTCTGTCTTTATATGTCTGTCTCACCATTTGTATGGGATGGCTGTGTTTTTGCAATACAGTTATCATACACTTTTGCCTTTTTTTTCTTTTATGCTATTGTTTACAATCACTTATAACGGATACTTAAACTAAAGTGTTATATGTATACTACACTCTGTTTCTATGTGTCCATGTTGCATTCACCATGCTACTAATTCCAATGAAGTGCTTGACCATAAAACACATGTGCATTGGACAGATGAGGATCCCAAACACACTTTATACTCAAGTCTCTATGGTGTCCTAGACACAAACTCTGACTATAACTCATTCAGCATAATTCACAGTGCAGTAAATCTCTTACATGTTGTTCCATCGGATGTGACTTGCGCTCCTTCTCCATCAGAATATACAGCCACAACGTTTACAGAATAAGGGGTTTCTGGGGACAGGCGGTCCAGGAATGCATTGTTGGTATTTCCTGGCACAAGCACCTATTGGCAATAAACACAAGTGAAAACAATCAACACCACTATAATGTAATCATCCTGAGATAATTACAGCTACAGTTTTATAAAAGTAATCTTACTGTATGGTCAAGAAACACTTTGCAAAAATTAAGCTAATATAACAAATGCCTGCTCCAAAAGTGATGCAGCTGTCAGCAAACAGACAGCCTTATTGTGCCCCTGGTAATACAACCACACCTGACCCTACTGTACATATGTGCAGCATGGAACACTGGTGTAAGGTTCAGTGAGGCCCAATTACCAATAATGCAGGAATGTATAACTAGGGCTGAGCATTGGCTGGCAATAACATTGGCACAATATCATCCTTGAGAAAGAAATGGTTTAGCCTTGGAATATTATTGCTATGACGAGTTGTTTTTTTTTAGTGTTATGAAAGACTTCAGAAATGCAGTACTGGGTTTTAGATTCTTTCTGTGGTTGCTTAACTTCTCGCTTGACTTAAATGAAGAATATCCATTTCTTCATCATCCAACTGGAAATATAAATTCTAAGTAGCTTGCCTCTATTGCTTTGATCCCTCTCAGAATATGTATGTATTATTATTTTAGAACAAATTGCTTCAGAGGGTGAAAATCTTTTTTTCTGAACATAAACTTCTTATCATTTCCGTATATATCTGAACATAAACCTTGAGTTCGTCTGTGGCTTTTTAAAAACAAAGCCATGTCCTAGCAATAAGTACTTTTCACAACGGCCTACACACCCCTTGATCGGCTGCAGTCCTACCTATCTGCACGCACCTCTGCTGTTGCTTTCAACAGCCTCACTTTCCACCCCCCTGGCCCCCTGGCCCCTGATCTCCTGTTATGACCCTGCTTTCCTGACCCTGACCTAGCCTCTGGCCCTCTGCTTTCATTCTGTCTCCCCACCCTAGCTCAATAAACATACATTCTTTTTCATCCATTTTCCTTGATTGTACCGCTTTGTTTAAACTTGCAAAGCGTCTTGGCTAAAGGCGCTATAAAAATGTAACTAAATAAATAAAATAAATAAATAACAATGTGCTAATAACCAAAAAACAGTACTAAACGACTCACTCATTAGTTAAACAGAAAAGTCTACTGTTTCAATCAGGTCTAACTGCTTTAACCTTTCCCTCCCAACTCCACACACTGCTCCCTCTCTATGGGGTTCTAATATACACTGATTTACCAGATTTTGTGGCACCTGATTATTGAAAGAACTCACAGACTCAGAAGGTCTTGTTCCACTCAGGGGAGCATAGATGACACGATACTGCTGGACCTGCCCCGCAGCAGGCTCCCAGCGCACATTCAGGCTATTTGGCGTTGGATTGTAAACTTGGACATTTCTTGGTGAACCGCGGATCACTGTGAACAAAAACAAAACAAAATGAAAGTAAACTTTTAACCCAGAAAGCGCACAATACTTCACGCTTCAGTTTCCACGGCTACTCTTGAACTTCAGCCAACCACTGGTTCCAATTCGACTATCTCAGCGCCAATAAACAGAATATTGGCAAATGGGCTGATCTTAGTTGCTCTGCAGCCAGAACACAGGCTAATGGAATTGGTTCTAAAGGTTGCAAAAGCAGGACAACACAGCATACAATGCAGAATGTTACTAGGTTTAGAGTTTAGCTTTAGATATGCAAATACATGTACAGCTTTAAGAAAAAATGTTCTCAAAACCAATGCTTTTTTTTAAGTGCCAGATTTGTAATTTAAAGCACACAATTTCTCACAAGCAAAACAGGATTACTCATCTTACCCGCCCCCACAAGGTACTTTGATGTTTCTGCTATTTATCAGCAGTTCTTTCTACAGAAATACAAAGCTCAAAATGAAGGACTAACATTGTGAATACTGAGAAGATTCTTTTTTTTATGCTATGCATGCAACATTTCACCAGCTTCTTTACTTTAGGAACACGTTATTCAAAGGACACTGCAATCATAAAAGCAGCAATTCAAAATGAACGTACGTGTCTTGCCAGTTCCAGAGAGTCGTCCACCTTCCCCTTCAGAATAAACTGGAACAACAGTGATAGTGTATCCAGTGTCAGACTGAAGGTTCCTTAGAACTGTGGAGGTCGAACCTCCAGTCACTCGTACCTGTTCACAAAAAGAGCTGATTCAGATCACTCAGAATAAAGAACTGGTCTTATACTGTTTTGGTTTCAATTTAGAAATCAGAATGATATGGAAATAAATAGAACCATCTTTTAACACTTAGCAATCTTTGAAACTCATAACATCCATAAGAAAAGTCAAATATAAAACTATCCAATGTAGAAGATATGCATAAGATATACATATAAGTATTTGGGGGTATTGTAATAATTCAGTAAATAAAAGGCAGATGTTTGCTATTACAAGTTTTTGTAAACATGGTATTGCATGCATAAAACAACTTCCTGCTGGATAATAAATAAAGAAGAAATGTCAATCAGCCAAAAACCTGAAATCTTCAGGCAGTACAGTACAGTAAATACAGTACAATTGCACACATTGTCCATTAAGGCCAGAGACCCAGCAAATGTTCAGTGCATAGAGCTCAGTTGTATAGCCAATGATCCAGTATACTATACATGCAAGTTTGTTACTTCTCGTGGACTAGGATCACTGAAAAATAAAAGATAATTTACATATGTATTGCAGCTGGGCAGATATTGCAACTAAAGAATCAGGCGGCATTTTTCAAGCCCGCTGTCGTTTGATCTAACCCCCCTCTTATCCTGCGCACTGGGATTAAACATGTCTGCTACAAGGAAAATGAGCCTCCAACTTGTGAACAGCAGGGTTTTACAGCTGTAGAACAGCAGAGAGCCATCAGACATAACTCATAAACTGCCAGAGTGATTTATAACCGCTCCAGCGCTGTACTTACTACCTGGAGACATCAAACACTGAAGAAAAGGGGGCGGTTTGGATGGATCTGGCAGCTAAACTAGAACAACATGTTTAATTGAACACTGACTTGCCCAGCCAGAGATACCACATGCAAAGCATAGCGGAATAGAGCAGAAGGAATGTAAGGTAACCCATACCATATCCTCGGCTCCTCCACTGGATGGAACATACAGGACCATGTACTGACGGACATTGCCTTCAGCAGGGTCCCACCTCACATTCAAAGTGCTTGTCGTTGGATCCGTTACTCTCAAGTTCTTTGGAGCACCAAGTGGCTCTATAATATAGGAGACAAACATAATAAGAGTTCGAGTATATAGCACCGCGTGATAAAACCTCCAGGATTATTAAAATAGCTTTCAGCCTCAAAGTATGTTATTTTCCGAGTGACGCGTCAACTGTTTTAGAAAAAAAATATGACATCATAATCCAGATAGCATCAAGAAAATCCAACTTGACTGCCTACTAATAGCCTGAATCTTTGATCCAGTTTCTAAACTATTAAAAATATATTTATCACCAGGTAATGGACAAATCATTTATGTTCATATAAGTTAGATCTATTGTATGATACTACTGAATGCAATCCCAAAAGGATTCTCTATGAATTATAAAATAGAATAATTTAAACCAACATCATTTTTTTATTGTATTTATTTATCGGGGACATATACAATTAGAACAGAAGTGTCACTTACATGACACAAGATGCATTGCATTTACAATGTAGCCAATAGGCTCATTTCCATTGACAGTCCCTGGGCAGACATTGATGATAACTGTAATAAATCTCCCTATTACTTCTACTCTAAACTATAACAATAACATCCTATTGGATATTTGATTAAAAATGCATACAACACTAAAGTCATAAATTACCTATTAAAAGTGCATGGCAATCAGCAGCTTACATAATCAAGTTACAGTACAATTTATATAACATAAATATCCTATATACACAATTCAAATTCAAATATATCCTGAATAAATAAATGATTGCATAATTGATTGTTTCAAACAAGCCTTAAGTTTATTACAAAATATTTTAAAATCCCTTAAAAAACCTTAATTTCTGAAGGAAGTGGGTTCTGGTATATCTTAATGTTACACAGTAAAAACATTGTTCACAAACCCTCAGACCATAGCCGTCACATGTCATCTTTTTTACAAAGGGGAAAACTCCCAAAATGCAATGAGTGCCAAAACATTATGAAAAGAAAATGCAGTTTATGCTGTAAAAGACCAAAACAGCATGCCAACCGTTCGACTGTTTTGCATACTTACTGGTCTTGCCTCGGCCTGTTATACTTCCCCCTTCCCCATCCTCGTAGACTGATGTTACAGAGATGGTGTACGGCGTGTCTGAGGTCAGCTTCTGCAGCACAACGCTGTTTTGTTTGCCTCCCACTTGCGTCTATAGAAGAAGGTAATTCAATATAAATGCATATAAACCTTTAGATTGAAAGATCCTCTCCACTGGTAAGGGTTAATAAAGCTGCACCATTGGTGCATGCACACCAATCGAGAAGTATATGACACACACACACAACAACTAAAACAACCCAAAAAAAGAGCTTCTTTTTAAGGTATTTTGTTTTTCAACAATGTTGCCTGGAAGTGTTTCAGGAAACTTGGCACCATGTCCATGGCACGATGGAGACTGCATGAAGACTGCAGGCGCTGAGCGACACAGATGGAGGCTCGTTTGCATTCGGTTAGGGGGGAAAGGCATTCCTTATTATTGGCACATAAACACAACAAGAAACTTATTTGTATTTAACGTAACTTTATTTATCAATACAGTTCCTGGTAAAAGTGTTATGTGATGGCTTTGGCCTACATTTGACATGTTAAAAGATTAATATATTTAAATGGCTGTGTGTCTTACTTTTAATACTGTTTCCATTTAAAATGAGGCAGCCAGCCTGTTTAGGGAACAGGAAAATTTGACTGGTTTGGTTTGGCTCCTGTTTTAGCTCTCTGTCAGTGTGCAAATGCAAGCCCAATACCATTGCTGTTATGTGCTATGTGCTAACAGATTGCTCAGTAAAGGAGGGTGTCTTACATATGAAAGCTATCTTAATCAACATGCTGTCATAGATCTGAAGGCTACATCTCTACAGGAGTCGCTGATAACTTAATTGCCAGGTAGGTCTAAGCTAGAAGGATCACTTGCTACTTTGTAAGACAGGGTTAAGCCATGTGTGCTACCCTTTCCAAATATCAGCCTGGGGAACTCAAATGTAAAGTTCAAGGTTAGGTTCAGGGCAAACTCAAAGCATGCCTCATACAATCACTATATGAGGCACAGTCTTATTAATCTTCTCCGCTAAACTTGCACAGCTCTATTATTTATTTTTATTATTTTTATCATGATTTATTTATTTGACACCTTTATCCAAGGGCAGTACAGGGTTACAGTGTAAAGTCAATATTTAAATACAGTATAGTTTACAATAAGTGCCAATTATACTACTAAAATATAATATGAAATAAGATGCGACAAGTTATGATTACAACAATCCATCTGTAATACATAACCTCACATGGTATTCTGCAAGCACCTAAGGTACCAGTCATTAGTGTATGATAGGGATAAGAGGCTGTAGACTACCATACATGCTGCGTCTTGCTGGAAGAAATTGATGCTGAAAAAAAGTGGCCAATGGGAAGAAGGGGAAGGATAACTACTGTAGTGTATTGTAGTATTGTAGCGATCTATCGTAGGTATTAATCTCTGTTATCAATATTAGAACATTCCCAGATGATAATGTTGTAGTATCATGTCTGTGTGTCGGTGTTTGGATGCTGACTCTCAGGGCTATGTAATCTTAGTATTGTGTCTGTGTGTCGGTGTTTGGATGCTGACTCTCAGGGCTATGTAATCTTAGTATTGTGTCTGTGTGTCGGTGTTTGGATGCTGACTCTCAGGGCTATGTAATCTTAGTATTGAGTCTGTGTGTCGGTGTTTGGATGCTGGCTGCCAGGGCTATGTAATCTTAGTATTGTGTCTGTGTGTCGGTGTTTGGATGCTGACTCTCAGGGCTATGTAATCTTAGTATTGAGTCTGTGTGTCGGTGTTTGGATGCTGGCTGCCAGGGCTATGTAATCTTAGTATTGTGTCTGTGTGTCAGTGTTTGGATGCTGACTCTCAGGGCTATGTAATCTTAGTATTGTGTCTGTGTGTCGGTGTTGGGATGCTGGCTGCCAGGGCTATGTAATCTTGAGCATAAGTCAGTTCATCTGCAGGGCTGTTCAACTGAAGGATAGAATAACATTACCAGTAAGAAAACAGAGGCCCATTAGGGAATGTCAAGCTTTTACACTCACCAGCTCGAGCAACACTATGTGTCCTTGGAAACATACAAGTTTCAGAAAGAGCTGATTTAGCTATATAATTACATGTATGCAATATAAGAATAGTTAGACCATTCAGTCTTACAGGCTACATCTCCCACTCCCTCCTCCATGTCAGCATATAAAAATGAGAGCCACATTAAACAATAGTGTAAAAGTGTTTGATACAATTATATTAGCAATTCTGTGCTCGTAATCTTCATTTTATGATACCCTGTTTATGTCAAATAAATTTGCCATATTCATTAAGAGTTACCAGAAACCCAATTATATCTTCATTTCTGTCTTTTTTTTATTACAAGAGACTGCCGTAGTGTAATTTTGGCTCCAGATTAAGGAACAGCATTTAGTCAGATATATATACTCCCTTCATACAGCTACATTTTAATAGCTGCTATTATTTTTTTTATTCTCTGATAACAGTGTTTTGTTATTGTTTTCTCCCAACACCCTGGCAAGATTCTTAAAAATCTTTACGATGTAGAAGCATAACCGCTCACTCTAACTTGAAAAACAACGATGTTGCTACATTTACCGTGAGCTCAGGATCTCCTCCTGTTGGCACGTATGCGACCCTGTATCTCAGTACTCTGCCGGTGGCAGGGTCCCACTTGACAGTCAGGGTGCTGGAGGTGGCATTGTACACCTGGAGGTTGAACGGGGCACTCATTGGGTCTAGGAAAAAAAATACATGACTATGCATCACAACGCAGTCACTTACTATGAGGATGCACTGTCAAAATAAATGCACTGTTTATCTTTGAAGTCAAGTTATACCTAACAAAATAATTCCTGCAAGTGTTTATAGGTCTCAAGCGTGCATTTTTAAAAGAAGTGTTATAGGAACGTTTTTAAAAATAATGCTAGCTGGTACTACACTGGGTTAAATGAAGCCCTCAGTGTGCTTCCAGCAAAGTCTGTTACTGTTTCAATTCCATGGTTTCTTCAGGGTCAAAGCATGTTAGTCAGTAGGGGAATGAGCTGTTTGATTAATTGCAGGAAAGAATAGACCACCAAGAAGACATCAAGTTTTAAAATGAAAATACAATGTTGGCCATGTGCTTCCTTCAAAACTGTACATTTGAGATGTGGCAAACGGAGGTTCATGACAGCTAAGATGTATGAAATGATTGTGTTAGCTACAACCACTTTCAATGTAAGAACTTTAGTGAACCCAAAAGTGATAGTTATGCACAGTAACATTGCTACGCTTTTAATGCTTAATAACTGTCCTCTTAAAAAAAAAGAACCTTACCTGGTGGTGGTGGTTTATATTCTGACACTAGAAAATAAATGAAGAAAATGTATAAATAAATGCAACCCAATGTTAAAATAATGAACATTTTCTTCTTACAAGCTTTTTGTGGAAGTATTTTCATTTTTAAAGTGGGGCTTACAGGTACGCTGATTGCCCATTAGGTCTCCACTTTCCGATTCATCGGGGTAGATAGCAGTGACATGCACTTTATACAGAGTATCTGGAGTCAGATTCTCCAGCAGATGGTTGTTTTCGTCACTGTTGAGGATTGCCTGAGAGGAGAAGTCAAGCTGCATTAGTCTAACCCTAAATCAACTGAAAACATTGTTTTATACATAAGATGCTGACACACATACTGTTTTCAAACACAGCATCTGCTGTAGTCCTTACATATTGTATGTCTGTGCCTCCCTCTTCCACCCAGCCAATCCTGTAGAGTGCCACATCTGGAGCCCCATGGTCCCATGTAGCTCTAAAGCTGGTCTGCGTCACGTCAGAGAACTGCAGATTTTTAGGTGTTGGAACAACATCTACACATGGGGACAAAATATACAATATAGTTATTTTTTATATTTTGTTGTACTAATATACAGTCAGATGTTCATAGTTAATCCTCATATGTCTTAATGGAACTGTTCTGTTGTACTGGTGTTAACTAATGTATTTTGTTACATTGTTTTTGTTACAAAGCAAGTCCCTTTTGATTTGTTATAATGCCTTACCTGTCGTTGCTTGTCCCATCATTGGTGCTGCTGGTCCTTCATCATATACAGGAGTAACTGCTGCATCATATTCAGTTTGGGAGATAAGATTCTCTAAAACATTTGTTGTTTGTCTACCATCCACTTCAATCTGCAAAAAAACATGGTTAAAATGGTCATAATATCTTAAATACATGGTATTTAATATCTTAAATATATCTACTGTGCATTGCTTATTCCTTAATAATTATACCTAGACCATCTACTGCAAAAATCAAGCTGATGACACTTGATATTTTCAGCGAGCACTGTCTGCAATAACCACATAAAAGTGTACATCTCTATTACAAGACATATAGCTAATACTAAGGATGTAACAACAGGAATACTTGGTTACAACAATGACCACGTGCACACAGGCAGGTCTACTCAATTAATCCCAAAAAGATCAAAATATATACAGCTGACAATAAAACCAATTAAAGCAAGGAACTTTTTAGAAAACTAAAAATGTCTTTTTTTTCTTTTTTTGTCTTTAAAAAAGTTTTTTGAATGGTGTTGATATTAAGATCCGCCATCATTATGATCAACCGAATGACCTAGAAATGACAGCAATAATCAGTAATAATGGCATATAACAGTGGATCCTAGAAAAGCAAGAAGCTTTGTTATGCTAGGAGAGGTGTTCCACATGCTCCGGCCAACATATGGAAATGAACAGGAACGATCATCCTTTTTAAATCAAATGTACCAGATAAAACTGAAATCACAATCTGCTAGCATTACAATCCACAATCCTTTCACTGTGGGTACACTGTCAGTACTATACTGGGGAACCACACATGGAAGTCAGATTCTGTATTTCATTCATCCTGTGTCCTCTTGTCTCTGTCAGTGTCCTCTGGCAAGAACGTGCTGCATGGTTAGCCTTCGTGGTCTTGAAGATTCTCCAGCGTGTGTACTGCCCTGACAATGCCAGTACCCCTGCAGCACATCCATTAAAAAGGATAAGTATCACAAAGTCAATCATTGTCCTTGTACATTAACAAGCTTTTGCTATCTTTCTCCCACGGAAGTGTCTGATGTGTGATGATGCAGGAGAAAGCAGGAAATCCAAGCTCCACTCTTTTGACACTTGCAGTAAAACCATGGGTGTTCTGGACCAAGTCCCCAAAGAAGGTTAGCTCAGCCTTGCCTCAAGAGACACCTTGTATTAATATCCTCAAAAAATATATCCAAACAAAAAGGTTCAAGGTGGATTATAGCAATGCTGTGTTTGTGCAGTCCTTGATCTAGTAATATGAACTTGTCCATCAGTTTGTCAGTAATTCCTCAGGCTAAACCCTCCTGTGAAGCTTGCTGAATATAAATCCGCAGAGGCAAAAACAGTATTATCCATTACGTCCCACTGTAGAAATTATGATGCGTGTCCTGGAGCAATTTATTTTTCAGGATAAAGTGTTCAGCTGGGGCCAGAAAGTCCAGCCAACAGTCTTCAAAAGTTAGTACCTTCAGCAGACCAAATCCATAAAACATACACGCCACGTAATTGGAAGAGGCATTACTGTTCACATGACTGCTTTAAAATCCCCTATGCTACCTGTTCCACAAGACACAGCGGTTCTGCGGTACATCAAGCTGTTCCCAATGTGTTAGGAACAATTCCAATTACTCCTGAAAATGTGTTAGCCAAGTATCTTTTATTATCCCGATTTAAATTTCAAGGCACATATTATTTACTGTTTCTGAAATAGACACCATCTTGCTTGAACTACTTATACCTTGTTTTAAAAAAAAAAACACAATCTGCTGTAGTGGGTTTAAAGACCTAACTACATCAACCATTCTTGATGTCAGTTGATCATGCATATTTTTTCATGCATCCTGAGCCATTCGAAAAAAAAAGGCATAATTCCACAGTAGTGACGTCAAAAAGTGATAATTCCTCTAGAGGAAAATACACTTGAACTTTGACTCCTCGAGACATCATTTTCAATTCAAACACAAACACAAAATGTCTCATTTTCAATCACTCGACAACATCCACAGCACAGAAATGTTCATTAATGATCAGCAAAATGAGAATGTTAAAAAAAAATGATGTAAAGCTGGTACATTCATATCTCAGAGAAACTGGAGAGGAACAGGAAATTAAAACAAGGTAAAGGCAATTATCCAAATAAAGCTGAAGCACTAACGGATAACAACATAGAACATCTGTACAGCACTGAAACACTACATTTTAAAAAAACCCAGCTGTACTGCTGAACCTCATTTTCTTTAATATTAGCATCATAAGGGTATCTATGTATTATTAAAAAAAAATAGACGGGCCTCTTCAGTGAGTTACAGTAAAACAATTCCACCTTGGGTTTCTGTGACAGTTTATAAATGACTCGACCTTCGGTCTCGTAAGTTATGATGTCACAGAAACCCTAGAAGGAATTATTTTCCTGTAACTCACTGAAGCCCATGTTAAAAAGCACCTTGCATTAATCACCAGCTAGAATGCTTCCACTCACCTCCTTGGAATCTCCAACAGTAGGCTTGTATGTGATGATGTACTTGCGCACTTTGCCTGGAGCTGGATCCCAGGTTAGTCTCATCGCACTGTGTGTCACTTCTGTGATCTGAAGCTCTCCAGCTGCCGGCAGTGGCACTGAAATATACAACAGGGTACTGCAGTTGTAGCGTAGGTCAACCGCAACCTCAAGAGTAGTCATGTCTCTACCTCACCACTTATGATTGAATTAATATTAAATAGTTACAGAGTTGTTTTTGAAAGGGATTAGGAGCAGTGTGCAAAATGGAAGATTCCAGACACACAGAGAAGCTCAGACTAAGCTGATTTGAAAGGTACAGGAAACACTTAAGGTTGTATAATAAAATGAAGCGTACATGTCACTTCCTGTGAGGTCAAGGGGTCACTTGCTGCCTCATTGTGGAGTGCGTAGATGGTCAGTGTGTATTCAGTGTTGGGGAGCAGCTGTTCCAGTTGAACATCTGTCACATCATACCCAACCCTCAACTGAAAGAAACAAAAGTCAAACACAATTGTGAACAACACTTTGAAAATGCTTGTTTTATTCCTTTTACAATTTACAAAACGTGTGGCATTCCTTCATTTCCTTAAAAAACGGCCAGTTTGCATATTATTGCATTCACTGCTAGTTTTGAAATGCTGTATGTTACCTCCTTTTCCACTGCTGGTACTGTAGCATTAACTGGTTCATAGAGCACCAGATAGCCAGTGGCTCCACTTGCTGCATCCCATTTCAATCGCATTGTAGTCGTGCCGATATTATAGATATTCAGATTTCTCACAGATGATAGGGGCACTGCCAGGACATGTGGAATACAGAAAGGCAATGTCAAGAAAAGTCAACATTAATTAATTCAATTCATCAATCAAAAAAGCACATCCTCCTCCAATAAGCTATCCTAGTACATTGTAAACAAACTTTAAAAACAAAACTGAATAGACTTAATATTTAAACAAGTTAACAACACAAAAATGCAAAACTTAAAAAAAGAATACTGCACATTATTACAAAACCTGGACTCTGCCTCAGTTGGAAATTCTGTATCAGACATACAGCTGTAAAAGTTAGCCATAACACCTCAGAATCTTTAATTGTTGAAGTGTGGAATGTGGTCAGGGGGGTGATGGATTGATTGATTGTCAATCAACTCCTGGCCACATGCTATAAAAAGAACAAAATCAGTGCTTGTTTGGAGTGTGTGTAGGAGCGTGGAAAGTTCAGTGAAGGCACTGCCAAGCCTGAAAAGTGTAAGAAAAGAGAGAAAGAGAGGAGAGAAAGAGAGGAGAGAAAGAGAGAACATGTGCATCATGATAGCTGTGCTTGGGTGCTGTTTTGTTATGTAGTGTTTTCGATTTGTTTGTTTAAACATTTTGTTTGTTCCTGTTTGTTTGTTTTATAAATAATAAAACCGCAGTTACTCTGGGTTATTCTGGGTTTGCTATTGCTGCAGTTGACCAGCCTTGATCGCACGTCACTTTTGGTAGAACAATATATATTAGATCTGGATTTCATTAGGTCAAGAGTTATGTGCTGTGAAGAGGTCTGCCTTTGTCCTAACACACTCTAGCATGCATACTAAATGCTGTGTGTGATTCAGAAACTTGTACTGCTTTTATGTACCAAATTCTGAAATCTGTCAAAAGCTGTCCACTTCGAAGGAAAATAATGTCTGATTGCCTGATGATCTGGCATTAGTTGAATATTCCAATGCTGTTTCCATTGCTCACTTTTACAAATTACATAAAAAAGAATGGGCACATTTTGGGGAGATTCATGGTAATCAAGGCTGGGTATTGGGTCAGGAGACAGAAAGTGACAGATGTCCATAATAGCAGCTATGATAATCAGTGTAGGTCTGAATTATAATATGAAGGTACATAGCTGTCACCAGTACAGTGTTGGACTTACATGTGGCTTCTCTGCCTTGCAACGGCTCGCTGCTTTGCTCTCCATTTATAGCATGCACATTGACCTTATACATGGTTTCTGAGTCCAAGCCAGAGAGCACTGCAGTTGTAGTGGATCCATCTACATATAGCTGAAGATAAAAAAACGTATTGATTTCCAAACACATTAATAAGTGAGTCATTTATTTACTTTAACTACGTTTAATGTTATTAATGTGTTGTTACAATATTTTAATGCAGCCACCAATTAGGCAAGTAGGGAAATAAGTAAGGAAGGCTAAAGTTAATCTAAATAACCGCTTGACTATATGTAAATGTCTCTCAAGTGTATTCTATGAGCACCAACCTCCATTGGTTTGTCTCCTGCTACGGTCATGTACTCTACTCGATACCTATCCACAGGTCCGCTAGGAGCAGTCCAGGAAGCCCTAAATGATTGAGCTGTCACCTCTGATGTTATTAAATTTTTGGGAGCATCTGGTCCACCTGCAGCAACATGAACATGCAAACAGAGAGGTTTACAAAGATTGCTTCTCAAAAACTACAATGAAGACGTTGTTTGGCTTTTCCACCCATACAGTTCATTTGGGGTTGTTAGGACATTTGGTTGGTATCTTTAGTATAAAACATCCATTCCATTTTATAATGAATTCAGTCCAGGCCAACAAGACTCAGCTATTACCATGAAGTACATAAGTTCTAATACAGTAGCACATTTCTTTTTTCTACCAAGGTATACTAAAACAGGCTTAAATAGTGCCTCTGCCTATTTACGCAACTGTATCAAAACATCGCTACAGCTAGTACACTATCCCCCTAATAATGACCCTTTCATAAGCCTACTCCCCAGTAGGCTAGGACATTGCATGCCACTTTATATACTGAAGATTTCAGTCTAGGCATTTGAAATCACTTTTTCCTTAGCAATAACTACACTCGTACTAGAGCAGCAGTTCATAATGTTACTTTGATGTTTTCTATATCGGTCTATTTCTAGCTAAGGGCTAGATAAACACAAAGGCAGGCATGGTTGCTGTCAAACATTTAAAAGGGTATTTACCAGGGCCTTTCACACTATTACAGAGGTTATTGTTAAGATCATCAACAATATCAAGAAGAAAGGAAAAGTCAGCCACGTTGTACATGTGAATCTCATCTGGGTCTGAAGCAATCGACCTCAACTCGCTCTCATCAGCATTTTTAACACCTGAAATCAGAAAAGACAGCCAATGTATCTGGGTGTTTAGCATTTGACAGGACATACCTGCAGTATAAGGCAATATATCCCTGGATGCACAGCTATGAAATCTAGGTCACTTAAGCGGTTCAAGCAATAGGCACAGTGTTAAAAAATGTAGGTCAATATTAGCCTCTGTCTCTCAAAATGTGATTAATGCCGGTGTTATGGGTGAAATGAGACTGCAATACATTTTTACCATAAATAAATAAATACATACATACATACATACATAAATAAATAAATAAAAAGCCTACGCACCAACAGCATACAGTTCGATATCCTGGTCCCGTAAGCTCTTAGAGCTTTTGATGATGTCATCTTGTGATTTGCCATCAGTGACTAGGACACCTATTTTGCGTGTATTAGGACGAAGACCAAACTCAGGCTTAAAGTTGTTCTGCAGAATGAAATTCAGAGCCAACCCTGATAGGAAGAAAAAAAAAAACAGTCACAATATAGTTAGGGAAAAAACACTTGTTCCCTCATATATTTTTTTTATTTGAAGTTTTATTGAAAAGACAGAAAACTGAATACAATTCAGTTTTGAAAGATATTATATATTGAAATAGTTTTAAATAGCGTATGCGTAGTTCTACAATATATGTGCAGTACATAGCATACCAGTTAAAGTGTTGCCTCCTTTATAAGGCAAGTTAGCCACTGCGTTCAGCAAAGACTTCCTGGTTTTGTGTGCATTAAGATGCCACTCAGTCCTTGGATCTCCACTGTACTGGGCCAGACCTCGATAAAGACAGTTACAGAGTTAGGGCCTCGTTATGCTCCATGCTCAAATTAATTTAAATGTTTTTCCCACATTTTTGTACCACTCACCAACTTGCACTCTCTCAGGGCCGATGTCAAAGACTCCTACCATGCGCGCAAGGAATGCCCTGATGGTTTTGAAGTTCAGACGCCCAATACTCCAGGACCCATCCACAAGCACCACGATATCTGCTTGTGCTTTAGTCTTACATTGCACTTCTGCTAGGCCAAACAGAGAAACTGGTTAACACACTGAGCTGTTTAAATGAAAATGTCTATCATTCTGGTAAGAGATCTCAATAAGTGAAGACGTACAAGGGTATTCAACACAGATGGTGCAGAGAGGTGCACTGCACTGACACAAACATTACATAGTAAGACAGAGGAGAGGTTGGGAAACAGCTTGTACAAAATACACAGTTAATACAGATTTGAAACAATATTTTACATAAAACATCTAGATGAATATTACAATGTATATAAATCAAATACGGTCACAGTTATGAAAACATTTACAATGCTGAGGATTTCAAGTTAAGCTTCTGTTGGTGCTGAGGATCCCTTTACTATCCATGCAGTTCCTTGGCCTTGTGCCATTTTAGCTTCTGGATTCGACACAGAAACCATTTCATGGAGAAATGCAAGCCATCAAGACATGAAATAGGTCAGGGATTCTTCTTTGAGAATTATTATACATTCCTCATCACGGTCCGGAGCTAGTGTTCCAGATACCTGAAGGATGAAAAGGATTTTTTGTCCCCTGCATAACATGCAGCTTCATATTTATATGCTGTCTAAGCAGGTAGAGCTGTCGAGCAATTGAAAGACGTTAGATTAATTAATTATTTTTGTAAAAAAAAAAAAAAAAAAAGTAGTGTAAAAAAAAGCAATTTGTTTAAGACCATACCTTCTGCCATACACCTGTTCCAATACTGGTCCATTACATGACAGTATAGTATGCTTGCTCAGTGTAATAGAAGCATAAACAATGGTCAAAATTCTCAAAGTTCTGTTTTCCAAATTTCTATTAAAAACTAAAATTACAAATCTACTGTAACAATAACAAAAACATCAATTTAAGAAAACAAACCCATAAATGAAGTGGCTGGGTTTTTACTTCATGTCTGCTATCTTTATTAGATATTTATTTCTTTACTTGTTAATATATTTTAAACTAATATTCTTAACAGTTAACACAACCTCAGTTCAAGATGGAATACCAATATGAATGAAAAGAACCTTACAGGAACTCTGTACTCTCAGGATAATGGTAAAACCTGAAGCATAAACCATACATACAATACAAACTTGTTTACCTGTGACTTGTAGTATACTGTATTCTATACAATAGAGCATTGCACTGTATTCTACACAATGTAATATTACACTGTATTATAGTTTTTAATTTCCATTTGAGTCTTATATCAAAAACAACATTTTTCTTGCTTCATATTGCAACATGGATTTCATGCTCTTTCTAGATTGTAAAACATCTGTAATTAAAAACAGATTCCTTTTTTTATTTTTTGGTTACATTTTCCTTTCAGAAGAAAATGACTACTACGTATCAAGAATGTCAAAGATCAAAACATGCCAACTGCATTTAATGCTGTTAGTTTCTACCAAACAATTTAACTATATAGACACGTAACTTGTTTTTACTTATGTTAAACCAGAGGAAAGTAAAACATAAATGGAAACACCTCTTTAAAAGAACAGAGAATGAAAAAAGCATGCTGTATTTTGTATTACAGAATAAGTGTAACTGTGCCAGTTACAACATGAATTGGCTTAAAACACTGGACTAATTACTGAATATTCTTCATTCTAGATGCCGTACAGAATGACCTAATAGAAAGCTGTTATTTTACACTTTTTTTATTTACACAGATAGCTAACACTTTCCTACGCAATTTTGTCAAGCTTACTGTGGTTGTGTAACTACATCCAGTATGTGCTTGTACAATGAGCAACAATATCTTGTTAAATCCTAGCTTCATTACTATGATTAGAGCTCACAATTGTAAGAAAGTTTTAGTTACTGTAGAAAGCATGTTCTATAAATACCTGGAGTGTCCGCAAGAGGAACAGCAGGGTCATCAGAAAGAGTTGTCTTTTCTTCACCAGCTAGAGGCATACTCTCTCCTCCATCAAACATCCCAGCGACACTCACTGAATACTTAGTTCCAGCTCTGTGAAATAAACACAGACACAAGCTCTGTGGCAGGGGATTTGGCAAATCTATGCTTTTGGCAATTTGTCCTCTAATGAAGAAACGACTAATGGTACATTGGAGATTAATTTATATACACCAGGGTGATTGTGTGTGTGTGCTTTTCTCAACACTAATGAAAAATCTATAACTTTTTTTATCCAATACATGGAACTATTGACATGTGTTTTTTGTTACTTTGTTTTTATTAATAACATATAGCTTGATAATCATAAACTGCTGCTACAGTATATTCAATTGATGTAAACATTCTCAAATGTAAATACCACCATTCTTTAAATCACTAAATAGCACCCGCTCATGCATTTTACATGGTTTGACTTACATAAATGCACTAGAGGCTCACCTGCAGTCTTAAATGTTTGATTTTGATAACCTTTAGTGGCGATATGTATGCGGTATGAACAGACCGCATTCTTACTGAGCAACACTCTAGAACAGCTTAATGAATATCAAACCTCCTTTAAATAACTCATTGTGATTTGCACCTTGGAGTCAAGCTCATACCAGACCAAAGTCAAACCCCTTGTTTTACTTCACTGCTGTGACTTATTACAAGCTAGATTATTGCTTACCTGAGTTCTTCAAGTACAACTGTGTTGTCATAGGGCCCAACAAGCAACTCCCCCAGAAGCACTTCGTCTCCCCGAGGGTGAAAGGTGACTTTATACCCTCGCACTTCCCCTGGTGCAGGATCCCAGGATACCCGAAAACTAGTCTTAGTCGGTTCAGAGGTCTGAAGGTTTCTGGGTGCTTTGTATGGAGAGACTGAAAGAGAAGACAAGAGATAAAGTTATATGGGTGATTAAAATGAGGTCCGGTCAAATCACTACATGGTGTATATATCTGTGGTGTGTATCGGCTCAGATGCATCACACTTCTGGTTAACTATGGACCCACGTACGTGTCGTTCCGACTCCTTGCCTTGCTTTCCCTTCTCCGCGTTTGTAAATGGGCTGCACTGTGATGTCATAGGAGGTCCTGGGCTGCAGTCTCCTGAGCACTGTGGTTGTCAAGGTTCCAGGCACCTTGGTAGCAATCTGTCGGCCACCAGCAGTGGGCCGGTAAGTGACACGGTAGTTAACCACCCTGCCTGGAGCTGCCTGCCAAATCACTTTTAAAGTATTTTCCGTTTCCTCATTTACAATCAACATCTTTGCATCTGGAGAAGCTAAAGAATGAAAGAAAAAAAAAGGGAATTTAGTACTGGAATCCTAAACGATTATATATATATATATATATATATATATATATATATATATATATATATATATATATATATATATATATATAGTCAACCTCGGTTAACTCGACACAAGTTAACCACGGGTGCACATGAACCATGGCATTAACATGCATATAAGTAACAGAACTCACACGTTTACAGATTTACAGTATTTATAAGTTTATGTTTTAGTTAAATTTCCTTATGAAAACGGTTGAAAGAACTGTAGTGAATGAATCAATTACAGTATACAGTACTGTACAAACTTGGTACAACTCGTATAGTGTGATTGAAATAAGAATTAATAAAATAACTACAGTGTTATTTTTACGAAAACAATCCAACCACAAACTCTTGACTATAGTTTTAGTTATTGGCTTGTACTGTCTAATTTGATGGTTTAAATAGCAAAAGTTAACAAATGTACATTATACAGAATTGACTCTGTGAACAAAAACAGTAATAAACAGCTCAGAGTTTCACACAGAAATTAAACATTGTCGATTGTTTCGCATGCAAAAACACATGCTTTGAAAGTTCTTGACAAGCTTGTTATCCTGAATAGCCTGAGCTTTTAAAGCCAGTTGAACGAGAGCTAATTCTTCACTTCTCACTCATTGTGAACTGACACTGTAACCAGCTGCACTTGGTAGCTGCAAGTGAATGAATGAACGATCTGTTTCCAGTCAGAGGTCAGTCAGGTGACATGACAAAAAAGTTTGAATATAGCGTGCCTGGTCTGGAAAAACAGGTGTGTATTAGTGTATGAAACTGGTTGTGAAAATATGTACAGTATTTGTGTATTTATTTATCTTTAATATAAATAGCTGTAAGTCTAGTTGCTTTACAATAGTACCTCAATATTATTATTATTATTTGTTTATTTTAGCAGACGCCATTATCCAAGGCAACTTACAGAGACTAGGGTGTGTGAACTATGCATCAGCTGCAGAGTCACTTACAATTACGTCTCACTTGAAAGACGGAGCACAAGGAGGTTAAGTGACTTGCTCAGGGTCACACAATGAGTCAGCGGCTGAGGTGGGATTTGAACCGGGGACCTCCTGGTTACAAGCCCTTTTCTTGTAACTATAACTGATTGTCTGAATTTGTAATCAATTGGTACACTTGTTAGCCCTACCGTAACTACTAGTGATAAAGTGCGGTTCTGGTGAGTGTATGGGGAAGCAGGGATTGCAGGCAGCGTGGTTGGGTTCTGAGAGCGGAGGTAGGGTAGATAATAGCGACCCCTCACTTGTAAATATAGCACTACACCACTGATCATAGCCTACGGCATATACTGTAACTCAGGTAACTAAAAAAAGTTTTATAGCTCTTTCATTTTCATGTAGAAAAGCTGGTTAAACTTCTCTTTAATCTTGTCTTTGCTGAATTGCTTTTAAAATTTAGATCATAAATTTCAGTAGGCTAATCAGAAGAGACTTGTTCTCTGTGTGACACTATCAGTAAATAGAGCGAGTCTGTTACTAATTTATGAAATTTAGTTATCAACATGCCCCTCAGTGGCACATTCAAAACGGGTAATAATCCATAAATAAAAAAATAACTTGAGGTGGGAATAGTGAAAAAGTGTGGGATAGCGTGAGTGGAGCTGGCTGCAGAATAAGAAGCATCGGAGCGGAGTGCGAGTGGAGCGGACTGGGGAAATAAAAGCCTTGGGCGGCGGTTTCAAAGAGGAAGAGAGCGAGGAGCAGCGTTTATGAGCGCTCCACTCATAAATGTGTTTATTTTTTTTTCGATTTGTTATTTATCAATTAAATGTTTGCACGGATTAGTATTCTGAGATACAATTTCTAATTCTCAAAGAACTGTTATAACTCTTCCAACTTGGAAATGATCCTGCAAGTATTTTGACATTTCAAGAGGACTGAGTAAGATTCATAAATGTTATTTGGAACGCTCAAACCGACCTGTGTTTCTTGAGCTGCTGTACTCGTATGAATACTGGGAGGTTTTGCCCAGCTGTGTTTTGATAGAATTTAGTTACAATACAAAGCCCTGCAGCAAATTCATATTCACTTCAGTCAAAGCAACAAAACACTCTTTTTACGGATTTACTTGTTCCAAACATATTTATTGAATTCCTGAATATGATACTAATTCAAAATGAATATGACTGTGCCGGTATTCTATTCGGTTTAAATACTACAAAGGGGACGAGTCACAGAGGGAAGGACTGGGTTTGCTGTTATTCAAATTGTGCTCAACATCTCTGTCAGAATCAATAAACAAGCTTTTTGGATTTTTTTTTTTTTTTGCATTAACAGTTTTGTTTTTTTTCTTGAAGACTGCAGTAAGTGAATTCCTAGATGCTGAAAGGCACAGTTGCTCTATTTATCTAATCTATCTGGTCAGAAAATCTGTCACCAAGGCTGCCATAAGTGATGTGCTATACCTTAATGTAACATTATTATGACTTTTAAAAGTCCTTGGTAAGAGCCTACAACAACGACAGTTTATCATTACATACAAAATCACAGAGCAATTGTTTCTCATTTCATACGTGCTCTTAATATCCCAACTATAAATGCATGCAACACAATTGTCTCTACAGATTTACAACTCATTGGAGCAGGGTGAGGTAGTCTTTAATTGGTTCATGGATATGGCAGGCTTCCCATGACAGATATAAACCCTGGGTTACCTTCTGTGGTGGCCTCTCCCGAGAGCGGGTCTCCTTCACCGCTGCTGTAGCCTGCAAAGACAGAGATCCGGTATTTGGTTTCGGGCATTAGGTTCTCCAGGACGCTCTCTGTCACGTCTCCAGGAATGCTTTTCTCTCCAGACTCGTCATCGAACAGAGACTTCCATGTTATCCTGTAAGAACGCACCATCCCAGGGGCGGCGGTCCAGGACGCTCTGATGGTTGTGTCTGTAATATCTTTAGTGACCAGGTCACGGGGGGAGCCACGTTCTGCCAAGAAAACAGAAGGAAGAATCAGCATGGTTTTACAGATCGGTGGAACCAAAAATAATTTGTATTTATTATGAATATTTTCTTTTTATTACTTTCAAATAGGGCCATTCTTTCCAACTACAGTGATATCCCTATAACCTGACCACCAAAAGGGACTGAGTAAAATGGTCTTAATAGAGAGCTGGTCCTAATGTAAGAAAACAGGGAACTGATAAAGTGGCCTTGACGGGTATCTGTTTTTGTAAATTGAGATGGCCATTGGGATGGAGCTTACTGTATACTGTGTTCAATTCCAGTCCTCGCAAGACAAAAAAGGATATTGTGGCCCTGGAGCAAAACAGGCTTACAGGAATTCATAGGTCGAGGAAACTAAATGTATTTAGGCGAGAAAAAAAATTGGAGGGACTGCACTGATGTCTTTAAAATCTTAAAAGGACTTGACAAAGTTAACCCTATTCAATACTTTAAGCCCAGCACAGAAACTAAGATCAAAGGACACAGTTGGACATTAAGTGTAACAGGCAGTTTTGTGTGCTACACTGCTGTTACAGATTCAGCCCTGTCCCTTATCGGTGAGATGAGATGAGGTTAAAAGCTCTAAAACCATGAATGCAGACGACCCCACATAGTTTACACCGTATGATTTCTGGGCACTCAAAGAGAGATCAGTAATAAAAAACTATTTCTATTTGTTGAGTTTCTATGCCTTCTTGCTTGCTCTGGCTTTATTATTAATCAGCATAACTTCTGAAAATGCTGAAACCCATTTCCCTTCTCTGATTGAAAGGCATTGTCTTCCAGCAGTGTTTTTCCATTATACATGAAACTCAATCCATAAAACTTTATTTGCTATGAATGCAGATGTTCGGCGCTCCCTGTGGAATATACAATAAAAGGCTAGAAAGAGAGAGCGTATGCACAGATGGTGAGTTATAAAAGACTTGGATTCGCAGCATGCGAGAGCTTGCCAATACATATCTGAACATGCAATACACAGCTACTTTCACTGTGGCCATATCAGTAAGCAACTGTACTGATGAGGAATATAGTTAACAATACAGGACAGTTGAGTCATGTTTCCACAACAGCCTGCTAACAATCCTGGAATTTACAGAGCCGAAAGCTAAAACCATTCCGAGTGAGACACTTTTTGTTCACTACAGTTGTGCATGTAAATAATTAGCTTAGAGTGAAGAAAACCACTTGAGATACTATTGGAAAAAACAAAAACTTGAGAACACATGTGTGACAGGGTACACCCTGCCCCTGTGTGTGTATGTATTATTTTGTATTTGTTGTATTATCATTTAAAACATATGGTTTAGTGTATTAGAACACAATGTTTTGGTTATTATTATTTACAGCCTGGATGGAGCTAAAATGACCCACCCAGATAAAATTGTAAGATTGTGTGGTCAACAGCGAGTGATTATTGACTGGTTGTTGACCACGCAATGTTAATCCCTCAGTCACATTATAAAAACCAGCAGCTTTGGCTGAACATGGCGGGAGGTGATGGAACGAGATGGAACGAGAGCCGTGAGTTACAGAGAATTAAAGCCATACATTTTAGCATAAATGTAAACTGCTACCAATCCGATAGTAAAATAGATGCATTAATATTATACTTGTGAAGCCTTGGATCAAAGAAAGGGAAATCAGCAAGTGTTTGTATTCTTTATATCAAGAGGATGTTGATATGGTATAATGTTAAGCAAAATGGCTGAAAGCTAGGTATTCATATTCAAGATTTATTACAGCTTAATTGTTAGATCAAGAAAAAAAGCATCCCATTCCTAATGTACTTAGTAAGTTTCGTCTTGCCGGCTACAAAAGATCTTCTGTATTATAAGTTTCCACAGCAGTAATCATTTATTTAAATGATCCACAAACACTACAATATAGCTTCACGGTATCAATCGGGCTGATTAAATCCTGCTACTTGTGCAATGGGCGTGTGGAATAACAATGAATTCAGCTATGAATCATTACAGATTATTATTTTTCTAGTTATGAAGAGTTCTGGAGGGTTACGGTGCCAGACTGTCTTGATTCAGACAGCTTTTTGCTGCCAAATCTCTGACTGACTTCCACTGCTGAATACCGCTGGGAATGGCCCACTTGATAATGAGTTCAGCAGACACATACAGTTTTCATCATCAATATGTGAATTTAAGTGTCTGCCAGACTTCCACACATACTCTATCCTACTTTGCTGTTAATGTGGTACCCAGGAAAGCAGTAAAGCAGAGATTCTATTCAAAACCTAATATATATATATATATATATATATATAGTTCTGCACTTCAGTGGCGGTCTTGTTGGGGGGTTTCAAGCCATTGTAAACTTAATTGGGTGTCTCACACCGTAACCAACTAAATAATACAAAATAAATGTTTTTTATGGGACAAGTATTTCTTATGACAGTGTGAACTTTATGAAGACACAGAAGTGTTGTGGTTCACTATGTGATCCTTTGGTACTGAATGACCTCAATAATATTCTGGGTAGCTGAACAAATAAGCAAAGTAAGCAATGCCTTTCACATTAATGGGCCATGAAATACAAAAACCTCAAAAACAAACCACAATGTGTAAAAATGTAAGAAGCCTGACTGAAAATGACCAGATGTAAAGTCCACAGAATCATTCTCAAGAGCTCTTAAACCCCCCTGGTGTCCTAAACCTGAAACCTTACAATAAAGCTTCAGTCTGATCCAAGCTGTTGATGACAAGAATTACATGTTAACAACACGTCAAAAACACGTTTTTAATTAATGTTCAATGTGCAATAGATGAGTTGTGTCATATATTCACTAAGCATCATCCTCTCTGATCGAGGACCTTCGAATATGGCACTGTTTGTGCATTAGAGTTTTAGAAACGCAATTCAAATGGAAAATTGTTTACAACAAAAAAGTCCAGACGTCTTCTGCAAGTAGAATAAAGCTCCACATTAAGCATGTGTTTAGTTTTATAGATCAGTAACTAAGCTGTGTCTGATTTCAGTACCGAGTCTTTCCAAGTACCAAGCCAAAAATAATCTATCAAACACAATACTGCTTATGTGTGCCATTCCAAACTTGGCTTAGTGCTTAATTTTATGACACATGTGCATTTGCTTGAGCTCATACTTAGCCACTGTAAAGAGATTTTAACTCACGATGAGCAAAGGTTTTAACAATGATAAAAGATTCTAAAAACACATTATATTTTGTACCCAACAAAGTCAATTACAGTGAATGGGGGAAAACAAACAAACTGTTCAACAAATTGACAGCTAAAAAAAGCTGGTGCCATAGGTACCCAGCATCTCACCCTTTTCTGGGTTCCCTGCCAATTAAACTATAGTGCACAATGTTGCTGATGTATGATGCCTGTTGTTTAAGATGTGTTCGCTGCTTTCCCTGACCTCCATTGGCACAACATGCCTTGCTTAGTTGTAGTTTAACCCTTTCACCACTAAACAACGATGGCTCCAAAAGCACCACCCAAAGACGCTCACTGGGGCTCTTTAGCTAGTATATTTTCTTATGTACTTCTTATATGATTCCAAAAGGTGTCTCATAACATGAATGCCTTCTTTTTAAGTGTCATTACTGTAGTTCAATTAGGCAGGATTCTGATTGAAATGGACTTGTAACAGAGAAATACAGCTTTTATTTTAAATCTGTGCTGCTGGATAATAAATACAGTACTGTGCAAAAGTTGTAGGCAGGTGTGAAAAAATGATGTAAAGTAAGAATGCTTTCAAAAATAGACATGTTAATAGATTATATTTATCAATTAACTAAATGCAAAGTGAGTGAACAGAAGAAAAATCTAAATCAAATCCATATTTGGTGTGACCGCCCTTTGCCTTCAAAACAGCATCAATTCTTCTAGGTACACTTGCACAAAGTCAGGGATTTTGTAGGCATATAGTCAGGTGTATGATTAAACAATTATACCAAACAGGTGCTAATGATCATCAATTCAATATGTAGGTTGAAACACAATCATTAACTGAAACAGAAACAGCTTGTAGGAGGAATAAAACTGGGTGAGGAACAGCCAAACTCAGCTAACAAGGTGAGGTTGCTGAAGACAGTTTACTGTCAAAAGTCATACACCATGGCAAGACTGAGCACAGCAACAAGACACAAGGTAGTTATACTGCATCAGCAGGGTCCCTCCCAGGCAGAAATTTCAAGGCAGACAGGGGTTTCCAGATGTGCTGTCCAAGCTCTTTTGAAGAAGCACAAAGAAACGGGCAACGTTGAGGACCATGGACGCAGTGGTTGGCCAAGGAAACTTACTGCAGCAGATGAAAGACAGATCATGCTTACTTCCCTTCGCAATCGGAAGATGTCCAGCAGTGCCATCAGCTCAGAATTGGCAGAAAACAGTGGGACCCTGGTACACCCATCTACTGTCCGGAGAAGTCTGGTCAGAAGTGGCCTTCATGGAAGACTTGCGGCCAAAAAGCCATACCTCCAACGTGGAAACAAGGCCAAGCGACTCAACTATGCACGAAAACACAGGAACTGGGGTGCAGAAAAATGGCAGCAGGTGCTCTGAACTGATGAGTCAAAATTTGAAATATTTGGCTGCAGCAGAAGACAGTTTGTTCGCCGAAGGGCTGGAGAGCGTACACGAATGAGTGTCTGCAGGCAACAGTGAAGCATGGTGGAGGTTCCTTGCAAGTTTGGGGCTGCATTTCTGCAAATGGAGTTGGGGATTTGGTCAGAATTAATGGTCTCCTCAATGCTGAGAAGTACAAGCAGATACTTATCCATCATGCAATACCATCAGGCAGGCATCTGATTGGCCCCAAATTTATTCTGCAGCATGACAACGACCCCAAACATACAGCAAAAGTCATTAAGAACTATCTTCAGCGTAAAGAAGAACAAGGAGTCCTGGAAGTGATGGTGTGGCCCCCACAGAGCCCTGATCTCAACATCATCGAGTCTGTCTGGGATTACATGAAGAGAGAGAAGCAACTGAGGCTGCCTAAATCCACAGAAGAACTGTGGTTAGTTCTCCAAGATGTTTGGGCCAACCTACCTGCCGAGTTCCTTCAAAAACTGTGTGCAAGTGTACCTAGAAGAATTGATGCTGTTTTGAAGGCAAAGGGTGGTCACACCAAATATTGATTTGATGTAGATTTTTCTTCTGTTCACTCACTTTGCATTTTGTTAATTGATAAATATAAACTATTAACATGTCTATTTTTGAAAGCATTCTTACTTTACAGCATTTTTTCACACCTAAAACTTTTGCACAGTACTGTACATCCGCCATATACAACCAATTAGCACAGATATACAACCTACTGTATATGTTGCATGTGTTTTCAGATATACATTGTACTGTATATGTTGCATGTGTTTTCAGATATACATTGTACTGTATATGTTGCATGTGTTTTCAGATATCCATTGTACTGTATATGCTGCGTGTGTTTTCAGATATACATCGTACTGTATATGCTGCGTGTGTTTTCAGATATACATTGTACTGTATATGTTGCGTGTGTTTTCAGATATACAGTACCAGTCAAAAGTTTGAGTACACTTGCTGGAAACTAGGTTTTTTTCATAATTGACAATGTTTTACGTCGTATACGTTTCTGTAAATACTTGAAAATTGAAAACACATGTTACAATATACAAAACAAAACATAAGGAGTATCAAAGCAATGTTCAAGAAAATTGAAAATTGTCTCTAAATCTTGGATTCCTCAAAATAGCCACCCTTTGCCTTAATAACAGCCTCACAAACACGAGGCATTCGGTTAACAAGTTTCAGCAGGAAATCACCCAACATGTCTTCCCAGCTCTTCTGCAGCAATTCCCAGAGATGTAGGGCACTTGTGGGTAGCTTTGCTTTGACTCTTCTGTCTAGTTAGGTCCCATACAAGTTCTATGGGATTGAGGTCTGGAGACTGGGCAGGCCAGGTCATTAGATTGAGTTGTCCTTCACTTTCCTTCTTCGCCAGATAGTTCTTACACAACTTTGAGGTGTGTTTCGGGTCATTATCTTGCTGAAGAATGAAGGACTGCCCAACTAGCCGTAATCCTGATGGACTGGCATGCCTCTGAAGTATGCTATGATAGCCATGCTGGTTGGCCATGCCATGGACTTGGTAAAGATCACCAACTCTGACACCAGCAAAGCAACCCCAGACCACGACACTGCCTCCTCCATGCTTGACAGTGGGAACCACACATGCAGAACTCATGCACTCACCCTCTCTGCGTCTTACAAATACTCGGCAGTTGGACCCAAATATTTCAAATGTTGACTCCTCGGTCCATAAGACCGACTTCCACTCCTCAAACGTCCAGTTTCTGTGTTTTTTGGCCCAGGCAAGTCTCTTCCTTTTATTCTGCACTCTTAACAATGGTTTCTTTGCAGCAATTCTTCCAGTTAGGCCAGCTTCACGCAATTTCCTCTGAACAGTTGATGTTGAAACATCTGTACTTCTAGTAGCATTTAGCTGAGCTTGTATTTCAGGGGCAGTTAATCGCCGGTTTCGCACACTTGTGACTCGAATGAACTTGTTCTCTGATTCTGAGGTCACCCTTGGCCTGCCTGACCTTGTTCGGTCCTCATGAGTGCCAGTTTCTTCAAATCGTTTGATGGTCTTGGCCACAGCAGTTACAGACACTTGCAAAGTTCTTGCGATTTGTCTTAAAGATTGACCTTCATTTCTTAAAGTAATTACAGACTGTCTTTTTTCTTTGCTTAACTGAGCGTATTTTGCCATTTTCTGCTCCCTTACATGCAGGAATGACAAACTTGTGCCTATTCTACCTATATTTATAGTAATCTTGGACCCTCACCTGTTAACAATAATTGGTGACAAAAGGTTAATTAGGTAACATACTAGTTAACTCAGAGAACATCCAGCAAAGACACTTTTATACTTAGGCCAGTGTTCTAACACCGTGTTATACACATTTCAGACATAACTGACTTGGGCTTCAGACTGAAATCCCCTTGCATTGAAATTGACAAGATTTATATTTTCATTTAAAAATAAAATTTTTGAATGCAATTCACTTATGATTATCAGCTTATATAAGTACACGTATCATATAATGAAATATTAAGTGTTTATAGACAAGTTTATACAGTTAAAAGCATAGATAATCATGAAAAACCTGGTTTCAAGCAGGTGTACTCAAACTTTTGACTGGTACTGTACATCGTACTGTATATGTTGCATGTGTTTTCAGATATACATCGTACTGTATATGTTGCGTGTGTTTTCAGAGATACATCGTACTGTATATGTTGCATGTGTTTTCAGATATACATCGTACTGTATATGTTGTGTGTGTTTTCAGAGATACATCGTACTGTATATGTTGCGTGTGTTTTCAGATATACATCGTACTGTATATGTTGCGTGTGTTTTCAGAGATACATCGTACTGTATATGTTGCATGTGTTTTCCTTGTAATTGTCTGTTATTCCAACATGCTTCTCATAGTCTATTGTAATAAAAGTAGCCTGTATGATTTCAGCATTTGCATTTTGCCAGCACCCATTCCCTCTCCTCTTCACCAATGTGGGAATCTACTTGCTTATTCAGCAAATCACAGAAGCTAAGAAAAATGCTCTGAGAGCTACAGTATATGTACACTAAAAGTCAATGACCAAGGAAATATGTGTTATTGTTTGATGATTATCAGGAAAGCAATAGAAAATGTCAAGGTCGTTTTCCTGTGAATGTACACTATTCACTACAGAAAGCAAGAGACAGCATTGAACTTCCGAGCAAGACACATCTCCCTTGTTTCATGCTGTGTGGGAGAGAAACTGCACCGCACTCGATTGCGTACATTTCAGTGATTTACTGAAAATGTAACTGTGAGCAAATGTCAATTGTAATTATCACTCGAGCATGGGTAGGAGTCACAAGCATTTCTGAAGCTTCCTTCGAGCTGCTATGCCAGCAGGTCTACAGCTATGGCGAAAGGTTTTGCATCACCCCATGGAATTAACTAATTCTGCTTCATGAAGTCGAATGAAACCTGCTGAATAATGTTACGTTAACATATCGAATTACGTACCGCTTTAGTGATTTTCCATATTCTATATGAAAAACTGACAAAAATTAAAAAATGTGACATTTTGAATTCTAACATGAAATACTGTACTACTATTATGGCTTTCGGTAGACTTTTGCAATATCATTGTGTAGTTTTGTTGATTGCATGATGTTGAATAAATTATCTAAATTATGTTCATATTCGTATGTTTCTTTTTATTATGTCTCAATCCTATAATTGTAGGTGATGCAAAACTTTTGGCCAGAGCTGTAGGTACACATTGCCTATTATTAAAGGTCATAATTTAATTCACACAGAAACAGCAGCTGTTAACTCCTTAAGTGCAATTCTGAGTATGTGAGCCAAGGTGCTTTGTGATTACTGAATTACTGTAGGTGTCTTTTCAGTCGGACCACGAATTCTATCGAAAAGAGAAACTGGACTTTGACCACTGCAATGCTTTTTATATTTGAATTCATTAAATCAAAAAAAATTGTATAGTTCTATTGTGACATCACTCTTTCTACGGGTGTGGTGTATATGTGTGTGTTCAATCAAGGGCTAGTGTATTTGGGGGTTGGTGTAGCATCATAGGGAAAATCACATGGGTCGCCAAGCTGAATGCATTCTTGTATCAACCCCCACCATGGTATCTTCATGCAGACTGGCATATCAGGACATTATTCCCAAAAGAGGCAAGGTGTTTATAAGTGATCGTTACTGAATTTGCATTCCATAATGAAGCTAAACAGTCCAGACTAAATATCTGCTGACACCCAGATATGCCTCTGGCCTTTGTTCCAGTATAATAACTTCTTTATGACATTAAACAGTGACTGCCACAATACTTTTTTTGCCATCTGGTCATGTTGTTTGGTTCTAAACAGATGTTAGCTCAGGCATCACTGAAATCTATCAATCTTCATGACGTAGATTGTTTGTTAAAGACTACTTTTAGAAAACTAGATGTTTTGCTTGGCCATGAACTTAGCTGTGATCAGCATTCCAGAGAACCGTGTGAAACAGTTTACTTTCATCTGAGAAACACTCAAAATAGGCCTCAAATGTTGTTATTGCAAAAATGTATTTTCATTACTTTTACAATTTACTACTTTATATTAAAGGAAGTTTAAGGGGCAGGTGTACTAAAGTGTTGCGCCTGTCGCACCAGTCACAAACCAGTTGCAAATGTGTCAGAAGTCTTGGGTGAAATGTATTCCAGAAGCGCAATGCTAATTTGCAACTTTTTTAGGGAATGCTTTGCGGCAGCAGTTTCTGTTTGCGGTTGAAGTGAAGATGAATATGTAATTATGGGCGTTCCAGCATAAATTTGCAATGAGGGTTCTCAAATATTATAATGAGATTTACGAAAACTACAGGCAATTGCATCAATTTGTTAAGAACTTTTGAAAGCATGTTTTAAACAGTTGCAATTGTTGCTGGCATTTCCCAGTCTGCTTTTTCTCATGAATTGCCAGTTGTGCTCAATGCATTTGAGGCAAACAGCCAAATACCTATTTTTTTCCTAAAGGTAGAGTGTACTTACAAGCCTTGAAAATAAATTTCTATGACATTTCTGGTTTCCCCAATGTGTTTGGAGCAATAGACTGCACACATGTGCCACTAACCCCTCCAGCTCATTCTAAACATCTGTATAGGAATAGAAAACAAACCTATTCTATTAATATTTATTTGTTTATTTAGCAGATGCCTTTATCCAAGGCGACTTACAGAGACTAGGGTGTGTGTACTATGCATCAGCTGCAGAGTCACTTACAATTACGTCTCACCTGAAAGACGGAGCACAAGGAGGTTAAGTGACTTGCTCAGGGTCACACAATGAGTTAGTGGCTGAGGTGGGATTTGAACCAGGGACCTCCTGGTTACAAGCCCTTTTCTTTAACCACTAGACCACACAGCCTATTACGAATTAGTGGTATAATGCTAAATGTGTTGCTGGTCCCTTGAAATTCGTATTAATGAGAATTGACTGTCCTCCTGTAAGTATCATAACTTGTCAATGCGGCTCCATGATCTATTTTGTGTATTGTCTAGGCTGCCAAATTAATAATAATAATAATTAAAAAAAACGCTAAAATCATTTAGTTTCAATTTAAAATAATATTTTATGCGCATTGTACACCAATGTGTACAGCAGCATGCATGATTTATTTTGTGTTACCAACAGGCTAAAGTAAAAGAAAGTGCACTAGATGTTCATTTGATTTTACTACTGTACTGTATAGGCGTTACTGTACAGATTTATATTTTTATTCATAATGTTATGTGTAGCCTACCCAAAACACATTGGTGTTATTTCAGCGCAATGATTTATACATTTAAAATACACTGAGCACTTAAAATGTATGTGTGTGTGATTGTATTGTAATATTTTTTTAAACCCACCTCCTAATATCAGACAAACATGTCAAGTTTATCGAGGGGGTACTGTATAAGTATGAAAAGCTTTTTGATAGAAACGCATTTTTTATTTGGGGGTGAAGGTGGGGGCCCCACTACAGAGTCTGATGGGTTTAAACTGCTTTATATATATATATATATATATATATATACAGTATTAAAATAGGTCAAATGACAGAACATGACAGAACAGAATGCATTGTACAGATGACATTTACATTTAACAAAAGCAATGTTATTTTGATTCGTGCACCCTTGCATGTATAGACGTTATCCTTCGGGCGCCCTCTGCTGCAGCAAACCACAACTCAACTCCCGCTATTTATCTGAACAATATTGCACAATAGAGACCTCGCTAAGAGGCAACAAATATTTAAATTAATATACTGCGGCTCTTTTCATTAACATATTTTCTCTTAGTGCATATGACAAAATGTTTACTTTGCTAAGGGTCGCAATTAATAGACAAATAAATATTATATTGTAATTAATTTTATTGTACAAGTACTACTATAGTACTTCAAAAAGGAAAACAAAACATTTAAATGTTAAAAAAAGTTTAACTTGAAAAACTGTAATAGATTTGAACAGGATTTGTACTTAATCTTTTTATCAACTACATGATAAAGGTATTACTCTGGAGTGGTATGCCTCAGGGCAAAAAAGGAAACACAGCCAAACCCATTCTCTCGGGGGAAGTCCAGGTTAACTGTGCTGACTGGAGTCCAACAATTATATTTCCACTCCTACAAGATACGTACCATCTAACAGCTAAGTCCTTCAAATTATATCAGGCCAGACTGTTGCTCAGACTGTTGATTCCAAATTATTCCAAATATATGTGGAATATACAATAGAGAACATATCTAATAACATTAAACACTTCATCATAAGATATTCAGTAAAATCAACTGGCAAACATTTTTACTAGGTGCCTTTATTGATGTCTTTAACCACAAAATAATTAATAAAGCTAACTAGGCATGATTTGACCTACCTTAAAGAGCCAGTTGGGGTATGAAATATCATTATATTCAAAATGTTAACACATACACTAGTCTGCTCTCTACAAGAAATCACAGTTGTGCCAGCATTGTTTTCATCTTTGCTCTCAGCCTATGATCATTTCAATCCTAAACCTTCCCACTAGAGCTAACTAATAATAACTGTGTTTGCGATGTGTACCTTCCAATGTTGTGCCTTTCCCAGTGAGTGGCTCTCCTACCCCAGAGGAGTACCGGGCGCTCACAAACAGGTCATACTCAGTGCTGGGCAGCAGGTTCTTCAGCAGTGCAGTGGTTGCGTCCCCCTTGGCTGAGATCTCCTGGCCCTCTCCCCCTGCCGATGGTCTGAATGCGATGCGATACTGCAGCACTCGACCTGGAGCAGCAACCCAGGAGAGCCTCATACTGGAGACAGTGAAGTCAGAAACCTGCATGTCCCTGGGGGATCCTCTAGCTACAGGAAGGAAAGAAGACACAATGAATTACAAGGTATTGGACTTGGTGTATTTTAACTAATGACAGCAACATACACGGCCCGACCACTTTATTAGGACCTGTCTAAGTGGTTGGATTTAACATCGCCCTGAATTAGAGCAGTACATTAGGTGTGCTAGGTGATGTGACATGGATTTACACAGCCTCCTATTAAATCCTTTAGCAGTCAAGCATACATTAAATGTAAATCGGTAGCCATGTTTCAATGTCCACAAATAAACCACTAATGAGCGAATGTCAAGTGTTTGTTGTTTCATAAGCAAATAAAACGTGCATACGAGTTTCATATGGAACTCTTGTTGAAGTTTACTGCGCATTGCCGTGCCTGGCCTACAGATGCTACCCTGCACATTACGATTCCCAGAGGTACACTGACATGCCTCAGATTTCCTGGCACGTGTTCCTATTCCAAGCCTTGAGTCCTACCAGCATCCTTTCTTTCAGCCATTAACAATGAAAAACAGTAATGATGAAATGATCTGTGTTCAGTTTCTATTCAAAGGTATACAAGGGAACATGTAAAAATGAGGCTGAGGAGTGAAACAGGATCTCTACCTTCTTTCGTAGTTCCATCGATTTGCATTTCCCCTCCAACCCCAGACTTATATTCTGCAGCAACAGATACTCGGTAAGTGGTGGATGGTAAAAGTTCCGTTAGCACAATTGAAGTCTCGCTCTCCAGGACTGTGGCTTCCTTAGTGTCTCCTCCTCCAATGGGAGAGTAGGAAAGTCGGTATAGCACAACATTCCCAGGGGCTGCCCCCCATGTGACCCGAAAACTGTCCATCGTTTCTTCTGATACCCTTAAATTGCGAGGGGTTCCTTGTTCTACAGCAAAGAAACAGAGAGCACAAGGAATTAGACATTTCCCATAGATTTAACCCACCCTGAAACAGCTGCTTCTATCCCACAGATCCTGTTTGCAGTTTTACAGTTTTTAGGTAGAGACGCTACAAATTTTTGGACTGCAAGATGACTGTCCATTCTTTAAATGTCCTCATTCCAGAAGGGAAACTCTGTTGGCTGCACCTGTTCTGTGATTGGAGCACGGTTTATAGAAAGCAGATGCCAGGAAGCTGATTGTTCAATTTCTTTTCCTTGGCACCATTTGGATCAAACCGTTAGGTATGTATTTATTTGCTTGAATCGGGAGAGTGCGACACCCACACAAACTCTTGTTTCTCTAAACCTTGCTTTGAAGCACTTGAAGCCAACAGAGGTGAAAGGTCACAGACTTCAATTTCTTGTTGCTTTTCTATTTCCGACTCTGCTACTTTTGCTCCTATGTTAACAACTGGCTACTTATTGAAGGGCTGCAGCTGAGTTCATAATTATGTACCCTACTGCTTATAACAGTAGGGTACAAGACGTAATACTATGTAAGGGGATGGAGAGAGACAGTTGCTGGTTCATCAGCGATTACTGGCATTAGTTCATTTCTTTCTCAATGCCCGCTGGGAGACAACGCCCTTGCTGTCATATAAGAACCTGTTGATTGATACTAATCAACTCCAAACACTCCCATCATAGGCATTCTCTGCTTGGATTCTGATTACTGGTACAGTAAATGCTTTTAAATTATAAAGATGTTTTATATTTAGAAGAAAAAACCCATCTCCCTGTTTTGACACTCTGTCTGTGGACTATATATTGTAGTTTCCTAAAATAATAAGAATATTTTGAGCCATGGAAAGACCTAAACATTACCTTCGAGAGTGGTCTCAGATCCCTTCAATGGAAAGCTGTCTCCTTTATCGTACTGTGAAAGCACGCTGACGTTGTACATTGTGAGAGGAATTAGATTTGTCAGGACAATTGAGGTAGTTTCTGCTGGGACTGAGATGGTGATTTCATCTCCACCTGAGGCTACTCCATATTTAACAAGGAAGGACTGGACATCTGCAGAGTCTGTAGACCAGCTGGTTCGGAAACTTCTAGATGTCACTTCAGAAAACTCAAGATCCCTTGGAGAAACCAAAGCTAAAAAGGAGAAATTTGTTTTTTTAGCCCGAAATTCTATTATCCCAATATTTTTAATATACAGGGAAAATTCTGTTTTCATCATTAAGGGACTTTAAAAAAAGGGCTTATTGTAATCTTTCTACAAAAAAATAGACACTTGTGCAGTTCCATCTTCCCCCAAAGTGACTGAGTAAACCTGTCTTACTGGAGAACTGGTCCTTATAGAGGATGGTCAAATTGAGAGGGTATGACAGGGATATAAAAACATTTCCTTTGCACTCAAGTTTGAACACATTCTATAAGCAGCCTTGCTCTCAAGCGTTGTGACCCAGTCTACAGTATGTAAACTGGAGCATGCTGTTTTCTTCTTTCAGTACTACAGTATATTGTCTATGACTGTGCATCTTAACACAGGAGGTTGAGGTCAGTTAATAACCCGGATGCATCCATCTAATGGTACTAATAAAACTATCTGGTCTACATTAAGAGAGGGAGCTTGGGTAAGTAACCTGTGTGTTGTGTTGTGTTGTGCTGTGCTGTGCTGTGCTGTGCTGTGCTGTGCTGTGCTGTGCTGTATTGTGCTGTGTTGGGACTAAAATGTGCATTTGTCAGTGAAGACGTATGCTCAGTCTGAGAAGTGTTTTGTTTAAGCCTTTTGTTTTGGCCTTTGTGCTTGTTTATTTGTTTTATGTTGAATAAAAGTGTGCAACAGCACCGTTAAACTGCTGCTTCTTTCTCTAGGTCTGCTTCCTGACATTTGCCAGCCTTGGCTGTGACACTATCCTTTCACAGCATATTTTACAGTACATTATTTGTCCTTTGGCCTTGCCTTTTGAGGTACCCCTGCCCATAAATTAGCTTGCAGATAAGTGGAGAGGCTGGCTGTAGGGAAGCCATAGGCAGGCGGCAGGATAGAGCTGCCCTTGCCGTTAGACAAAGCCAAAAAAAGCAGATGGAGGCTGGGGAGGCGAACTCGGGCGCACAGCAGGGACGTAATGGATTGAGGTAAGATATAAATCCTTTCCTTGTCAATCAAGGGACAAATAAGAAACTAGCTATTCGATTGACGATTTAGCCTGGTATCGGAAGTGCCTAAAATATGCTTCATATTTACGTGATTTGATCTGAGTTTCCTGTCAGAACCACTGCTTTGCTTAATTAATAATAATAATAATAATAATAATAATAATAATAATCTGTCTTTCTTATTTTAATACATACCCTACAGACAGCAAACTGCCAATTTTACGGACATTAGCCTTATCAAACTATATTTTATGTTTTATGAACTGGGCTAACTATCCACTGAGGCTATGCATGTTGTAACCATTCAATGAACACATTCAACTGTAATGAAGAGTTAAGTGAAATTATCCATACAAGTCTTGTTGCTATAGTAATTCCAAACAGTTAACAACAGCAATCTGCGTAAATTGCGCTGGCATTGCACTGGCCTCTGGTTTTCAGTTATAACTAGCATCATGAGAAATGGTTCTTAATATATCTTAGAACAATATAACTGCATGTGTGGTGGCTTCAAAGCGAGCCACGATTAATAAATGAATCGTTTCAGAATCTAAGGTATTATTAATGTAAATCCGTTGCTTGTGAAATGTTTCTTTTCATTACATCAATTATAATTTCCATTGTTAAAAGCTGTGCTGTTTTCACAGTGTGCCATTTAACTTTTTAACCACTAAGCTATGAAGCCATTTCCTTCACAAGACTGCTGGGGCTCTGATTTATGCGGTAGAATTATTTTTACAGGGTTCTGATTTCTTTTCTTATTATACCACTGTATGAGTGTCCCCTATATATATATATATATATATATATATATATATATATATATATATATATATATATATATATATATATATATATATATATTAAACCTGTGCCAAATGAGACTGAGGGACAATATAATAATTGATAGCTAGTTAGTCCCTCGGTCACAACTATAAAAAGATCTGCAGAGTGTGTCTGTCTAGAGAAACAGAAAATCCTATAATCCTATAAATCCTATCCTACAAACCCTACCTGTCTGCTCCCCTTCCTGAAGGGTATTCCTTTTGGGTTCTGTTATAGTGTTTGTTTTCTTTGGCCAATGTGCCCTTTTCTTTGAGTATTTTGGCCTGTGTTTATTTTGTTTGTTTAATAAAGAGCTGAGCTGAAACTATACTTTGCAACAGGAGGTGTTATCTTTCGACACATTTCCAGATGTACTGACTCCTAAATGTTTTGCTACTTCTTTATAGCATCTGACTCCCCTCACTGCAAACTGCTTTTAGACCAGGCTATGCTAATCTTTCAATTTGATTGCATTGCCGATAATACAATGCATTGCAAAGGCAATCCAGAGTTTACTTTAAAAAGGTTTTCTCCAGCCACCCAAAATTCAAACAATACCACATTGAGAGAGGCAGGGCTTTCCCTGCCATGCAACACGATTCTAAAAATATGTTCAAAGTAAAGCTATCACATGCACAAGTGGCCCTCTGCTGGCTCTGTTGATATTGTTGAAGACATGTCTGCCAGGGTTCTGCAGTGTATCTGTTCTTCAGTCAGTGTCACAGGAATTTTAGAAGCTTTATTTTTTGACTCACCCACATGACGGCCATGTGCTATCTGTTATTATTGGGATTTCTGGTAAACAAATTCATTTTTCAAATTAAGTGTTCAAATGTGTGAACCTGTGGTCTAAACTCTAACTGCCAGAGCTGGTTCAACATTGGATGTTAAATGTGTTTAAAACTGTTTGGATACATATTCATCTAACTGTGTGGGTTTTAACATGTCCAGTTCCATCTTCCCCCAAAGTGACTGAGTAAACCTGTCTTACTGAAGAACTGGTCCTTATAGAGGAAGATCAAATTGAGAGGGTTTGACAGGGAGAACTTCATCGGGAGATGGAGAGAGGGTGCCTGCTGAATCATTACAGTGTTAAATGCATTGGGCTGCATGTACATTGAGATGCTTTAAATGTTCTTGAAGGCAATAGGTCAAAAGTTCCACTTAAATAGAGAAGCCTCTTCAAAGACTTTACCATAAACTAATATGCATTTTCAGCCATGATAAAATGATTGACTACTTACATCTCATTTTAATAGCACGGAGTTCTTGCTCAATTCTCAAGCATATTTGCTGGGTGAGCTCGGTTGAGATCCGTTGGAAAGCATCAAAATCTTCTACGGTGTAAACATGGGTCTCAGCAGGGGAGTTGGCTATGGCTTCCAGTTCAGTGCGGACAGCATCTTTGACACCAACAGCAAAGATTTCCACATCTGAGGTCCGTAGCTTAGTAGCAGGATCTTTGAAAGCATCTGATGATTTACCATCTGTGATGAGAATCATAACTCTAGGAACATTTAGCCGGGCTCCTTTGCTGGGGACAAATATTTTTTCTCTCACATAGGACATTGCTTTCCCTGTGTTTGTAGAGCCTCCTCTGTAGGGGAAATTGCGTACAGCCTTCAGCACATCATCAAGATTGTTGTGTGTGTTCAGAGCAAACTCGGTGTAAGGATCCCTGCTATACTGAACAAGGCTTATCTGTATCTTCCTGGGTCCAATGTGAAAGGATTTCACCAAAACTTCCAGGAAGCCTCTCACTTTAGCAAAATTAGATAGACCAATACTGTAGGAGCCATCAACCAAAAGGACAACATCAGCTTGTACATCGACTCCAAGTGAGCACTCTGGAGGAGGCAGAACATTAGCATTAGGCGTGCTTATCAAAATAAATACTCATGCTACTATATTCACTGATCTGTTTACTGGCAGTGTTATCTAGTTAAGTACTTACCCAAGGACACTTTGACAGGCTGGGTTGTCTCCATCACCACTAGAGGTTCACTTGGTGTCAGGCCTTTCAAAGCAAACAAGTTGATTTGGTACTCAGTTTCCGGAGACAGATCCCTGGCGTTAATGAATGTGACATTAGGACCCACATACAGCTCCTGTCGTGTGCTGCCAGCTAACATTGGAATGAGCTGCAGCTTGTATCCTGTTATCTGCCCTGAAGATGCTTCCCATGTGACCCTCATGGATTTGGATGAGATTTCGGTAACTTGTAGGTTTGATGGTGGTTCTACGTCTATGAAAACAAACAAAGTTGATAAAGTTAAAATGTTGCATAAAACATTCATTGCAGTATGTATGTGTATATATATTAGTGATGAGTGATTAATCGAAAATATGGTTAATTTCTAATTATTAAATTAAACACCGAAACCGACTTTGAACGATTAATAAACTGCACAATTTCGATCGATTATTATACTATAAAACTTCACGTTTTCTTTATGGTCACTCATCATAAAAGTTACTTCCGTGTCTCAGCCACTTTAGATTCCAGTGGTTCGCGTCAAGGAACCACTGAAGCTGCTTTCACTCTGGGATCTGTAGTCAAGGGAACCTCGAGGCCAGCCCTCCTGTAAAGCTCCCATAATGCATACAAAACAGCGCAACAAACAAAAACATACAGGGAGCATAATGTATCAGAACTCTTCGTTATAAATACTTGTCAGAGAAAGATGGTGAGCGAGTGTTTAAATACTGTAAGTTCAGAAATACAAACTATTTGCATTTGCTTTACACATTTATCAATCACCTTATTAATGACATTTCGTTCCGCAAGAGAAAAGCAGAGGATGTTAAATTATATAAATATAGGATCAGTCCATATCAGATCAATCACACTCAAAACCAAAGCAAAGGGTCACGAATGTTGATATAGATATGTATTTATAACTGAGCTACCCAAAGTTATTGTATTGTTTTTCTGGGACTTTCACTAGTAAGTATCTGGTATTGTTGACTCGTTTTCTCTTTTAATATCATTAAATTAAACGTAATGCAACAAAGAAAGGCAACCTGAAACAAAAGATTATAAAAATAATTGTAATTATTAATTACTGACAATTATTTTTATAATATTTTGTTTCAGGTTGCCATTCTTTCTTGTATTACGTTATATTTAATGAGTTAATAAACTTCCAGCCATGTATTATTATTATTATTATTATTATTATTATTATTATTATTATTATTATTATTATTATTATTATCTGTTCTGCAGCAATATCATCCCTAGAGAGTTAGGGATTCAAAAGAGTTGAAGAGAAGATTTCAGGTAGTTGAGAGCAAGAGAATGCTTTGTCAGATTGTGTGTGCTTTTCTTCTTTATTTAAAAATGGTTTCTGTAGTTATATTGTTTATATATTGGTTATGTTGCTTTAGTAGTTTTTAATAAGAAATAAAGAAAAAATATTTAATCAGGAACCTCTGTGTGACTTTTTTCCCCTAAGAATGATGAGAGAGAGAGAGAGAGAGAGAGAGAGAGAGAGAGAGAGAGAGAGAGAGAGAGAGAGAGATGGCCACTTTTGTAAGACATGTAAAGCTTAGAAGACAATAAACAAGACTACACATGTATTTAAGGTATATGTATTTTAGATATACAGTAGGCAATTCAACATACACTGAGATGCAGCTATGAGGTGCCCATTCCAAAGAATTTTTTTAAGAGGTGGTTAAGAATGTCTTGCACCAATTTTTTAATATTTTTATACCAAATGAAAAAGTACGAAAAAAATAAGTTGGGATCCTTGCATATAAATTTGTTAAACAGACAGTATGGGGGAAAAATAACACTATCCCAGAGAGGCCATGATACAATAGATCATAATGTTATATTTTTCCATTCGATGTCAGAATTTCATACGTCGTCAATACAGCTGCAATGTGCATTATCTCAAAAAAGTACTTTCTTTTTTTTCTTATAATATATTCACAGGCACGGTGCATTTGTCATATGTTAGGTTATCACCAAGACAAACGCTAGTTCACAAAACCAAATTTTAAGTAAAAGCAGCCTTACCTTCTTCACCACTCACAAGTTCATTGAGCTGCTCAACAACGCCAGCACACACTTGGGAAATGAGTTCATGCTGTACGTCTTTAATCAGGTTGAAGTTAGCTACATTAAACACGTGCTTGTTAAAGGGACTGGAGGCCATTTGTCTCATTTCGTCTACATCTGCTCCTTTGACTCCTACATTGGGTTACATAAACAAATCGCATATAAGATGCACATCGCAGCACAAATTAGGATCCCATGCCAACTAGAAGAGCTTGGGGAAGCCTGGCAGTTTATTGTGTAAGTGAGCTGTTATAAAGTAATGGCACTGGAACTGAACCTGCAGATGCGTAGGAGAACATTTCCAGAGCATTTTGAAATAAACTGTATAATGAAACCAGTTACAATGTTCTTCAAAGATTTAGTGCTGTGTTTTTACATTTTTTTTTTTGTTTTTGTTTTTGTTAAATCACTATAAACAGGAAATTTCTATATGCTATATGTATATGTATTGATAAAAAAATACTCATATTGGATTGCAAACAACTATTTGAATGTTCTCAAGATAAACGGTGTTCACAAATCTTTTGAGTGGAACAAACTGGATTCAATAAATAATTTAACAAACAGACAAAATCTGAACCTCATCTGTTTTTGTTGTTTTGTTATGCAGCTCAACACCAACCTAAAACGAAAATCTCTACTCCAATATTCCGAAGCTTCCTTGCATAATCCTCCACAGGGTCCTGCGATTTCCCATCGGTGATGATCATTGCCACTTTGGGAAATCCTTTCCTGGCTCCAGATCCCTCAGTAAATGTGTTTTTAATTAAGTAATCCATGGCGTCGCCTAGATTAAACAAAATAATAAGAAACAAAATAAGAGGTAACAAGCTTTTCATATATATATATATATATATATATATATATATATATATATATATATATATATATATATATATATATATATAAACAAGACATGGTCAGTTAGGTTTGTCAGCTGTCTTGGCAAGGCCTCAGGAAAGTTGATAAAACAGGAGGCCATTCATAGGGAATTTACCCCAGAGCTGCGATAGCAGTAGGATTAAACATCTTATGAGCCCTTAAATATACTTCAATAGTTCAATTTCTTTTAAGGGTAAATGTATCTGAATTTCATGCAATGCCAAATTATAGTTACATTACTTTTTAATTAGGATAATTTGAAGGCTGCACATTCAAATACAAACTTTGTAATATTCATCAGGTTTTCATTTGTAAATAACATTCAGAACCAATAAAAAAGTTATAAAATAGTTGCTATTAAGTTTGTTAAAAGAAGAGAAATGATGCATATATGCTGTATATCTATATGTATATTTTCTATAGCTTAAATGAAACCTTACCTGTCATTGTGTTTCCTCCTTTATAAGGCAGGTTGTTGATTGCTTTGAGCAGTTCACCTTTTTTAAAATACCGGTTTAAGTTAAATTCAGTCCTGGTATCCGTGCTGTACTGCACAATGCCAACTCTGGTTTTATCCTCCCCAATGTCAAAAGCAGATGTGATCGCAGCAATTATGTTTCTTATGTATTTGAAGTTCTCTCTTCCAACACTCCATGAGCCATCGACAAGAAAAACTAAATCTGCCAGCGCACTTAGTGAGCATTCTAAGAAAGGAGAAGAAAAAATATATAAATATATATATATATTATTTTGTTTATTTATCAGACGCCTTTATCCTTATATATATATATATATATATATATATATATATATATATATATATATATATATATATATATATATATATATATATATATAAAATCCAGTTTTATACCATAATAACAAAATACAAACACATTTTTTTGTTGACATAACAAAACCATCACAGATGCCCCACTGGCAGTCTTTGCTAAAAAAAAAAAAAAAAATGTGCATTGGATTTGAATATAGAATCTTGGGCTCCGTATTGTACTGTACCTTACCCATTAAAGATCATTCATACTAAAGTCTTGCAACTCCTGGGCGATGCCCTTGCTGAACCTGTATTTGATAGGCATGATTAGCATGCAGTTTCAGGTCTGCTATCCGGAATAGGACTGTGCTATCCTGGGTGGGGCTGGGCTATCCGGGGTGGGGCTGGGCTATCCGGGGTGGGGCTGGGCTATCCGGGGGTGGGGCTGAGGGCTGAGTGCCATGTTGGGAGGTCTTGTTGTGAAGTTGGTTTATAAGACAAGTGTTTATTGGTTCTGTGATGGTAGTGGAATCCCCCTGTAACAGGGCAAGGAGCCCTGTACATGGATTTTATTTATTTTTAGAACAGGGTTTCCCCCTCCACCCCTGTGTTATTTTGTATTTGTTTTGCATTTATTTGTTTTATTTATTATTATATTTATATGACGGTGAAGCGCCGCAGGTTTTGTTATTGTTTTGTTATTTATAAATGTGACGGCGTGAATTTGGTTATTTTGTTTAGTAGCGTGGATGGGAAAAAAAAGTTTTATATCTACAAACTTTTATGGATATTTAAACCGTATACCCTTGGATTTTTTTTTTTTTAAATGTAATGATTTAATAGCGATAATTTGGATGATTCACGTAAAATTTAACTCTTTGGGTCCTGCCTTAAATTTAAAGTAACTCTAGTTTCAAAGCATCAAACAATATAACATGTCAACTGTATTTTTTTTTTTCTATCAGTTCCACTGTGTTTGGACGTTAGAGCTGAAAACTTGAGACAACATAGCCAATGACTCACATTGTGACCATGCTAACTGTAATCCATTTGATTTCAATATGACCCAACCCCATCCAGATGTAATACTGGGCACAGCATTACACTGAATTTAGAAAATGTCTTATTTTATGAACAATTACTTGATGGAACAAGAAATCCTGTACATATTCTATAGCCAGCTCCATACCACAGCTGCAACATTTGATGAAGAGACACTTAAGGTGAGAACCAATACAGCTAACTTAGACATGAATTCAAATCACTTTAAAAATATGCAGATTTTTGTAAAAACCCAAATGAATCATACAGTAAAACATTTCTTGAACTAAGCGGTGATCTGGTCTTACTAGATAGAAAATAATGAGAAATGGAAATCATACTTACTAACAGCAACCTGCGTCTCGGGTTTCCTCACTCGTGGCCCTCGTGGTGGTGATGTACCGCTTGACTGAACTAGAACGTGAGCACATTGGTGTGTATTAGAGTGAGGCGTACATGAAGGGAGGGAGCTGAAGTTTCATCAGGCTAATATTTTCCATATCCCAGCTCTTATAATAATTGAAACATGGAACTTCAGGGGTTACCTTCATGAGGAAACTATGAATAATCTTTTTACAACTACTGCCATGAAACCAAGTTAGGTAACAATAATTCACTCTCTTTTCATGAAGCGTGATGAATGCATATCAGGATCAGTCTACTGAAGAACTGTTAGAAACAAAGTAATACCACATAACTTGTCAGCAGCCATATTACCTTGAAGCCAAGCTAACTAAAGCTTGGTCTAGTTTGTACAGCGGTTATGCAGTAAATTGAGTATCACTAGACCCCACACCCTGTCTAGACACATGGCATCTACCGTAGGATACTGGCCACTTTATTTAGAACCTGAGTGTCTAAGACATAGGGTTTCTAATGTAAACTAGAACATTTTTCTCAGTTAACCCTAATCGGTTAAATAAATAATTGATTGATTTATTGATCTACAAAGTTAAAATATAGCCTACATGATAACATTCTAGTTCTAGTTGGGCTCAGAATGAATCTAAAATGAATTCTGATTTGTAATGTCCATACAATATCTTAATGACAACTTTTGTCACTCAAAGACAATTTGTTGTTATATGGAATATACATAAAAGCATAGGATGATAATGTTGGCATGTACATTTAAAAGTGTTTAATGTGTTCAAATTTCACAAACAAATATGTTAAACATGTACATATTGAAAACAAAAAATACTTACTTGTGAGTTGGCCAAAGATTGGTAAACTTTCTTCCTTTTCATCATATGAATTTATGGTTACTACATACTCTACATCAGGAATTAAATCTGTAATTAATGTCTTTGTGGCAGTAGCTGGGAGATTTATATCTTTAGCAGGACCATCTGCAATGCAATGAACAGAATGGTTTTAGAAATCTTAATAACAATTCTTTACTGTACAGATCATTATATTAAGGGATAGTTAACCATATAGGGGATTCCCCATTAAAGAAGCATTTGTCTGTCCCACTTTGTATATTTTAGTATTCATGAACAATTAATTAATGAGTTAGGGTTGAACTTTGCATAAAGCTACAAATAAAACAAATATAGAGTAACATTTTTAAGACATTGACTGAAATGCCACCTTCTACATTCTTCTGCTCAAAAGATGAATAATAAGAATATAAGCTGGGTCATGGAGAGTACTGTATATACCGCAAGTTCAAAAGAAGAGCCCAAGAAAGTATAACATGAAACCTACATTTCAGGAGTTGGATGAGCAGCCACAGAATACAGAATATCTGCTATTAGGCCATGCTCTTAAATTACCTTGAAACTGAATTTTGTTTTTAAAAAGTTTAGTTCCAAACTAAAACCCTGCTTACCTGTAGTAGGTACCACTGTCACTTTGTATCCTTGTATTCTACTGAATGACCGTCTCCATGACATTTGTACCATGTTTTCATTTATAATTTTAAATTTCAAGTCTGAAGGTGGATCAACTGCAAGTAAAAAATGAATGGGCATTACTTTTAAAACGAACACAGTCTAAAAATAATGAATGTTAATGATGTAAATTTAAGCAAAGCTTTAACATCTTTTTTGCATAAATTTGTTTCCAACAAATAAATACTTCTGGGTTGAAGTTCATTGTTGGAGAGAGAATGAGTAACAACATACAAGTGACAAAAGTAACAAAACATCACAGATTTGAAGAGCCATTTAGGGGAAAAAATGACACTCGCTTGAATTGCTTAAACCATGTGTGTATGGCCAGCAAATCAAGCACACAAAACCAAGAAAACACAGTTGAAAACACATTGTCTCAAAGACAATTTCATACATGCCAGGTGCAACCATTACAAAGCATGCTAAACCAGCCTAAACGAGTTGCTTACACATAATGAAACAGAATTCAAACAGTCAATAACAAGTCTTCATTCTTCATTCACCGATTATACAATGGAGTCGTATACTCTGACATATACTCTACTATTGCTGGGTGATATTAACACACACACTTGTAGTTGTTTTCAATCCATTGCAAACCTCTTAAAAGAATACACAACAGGTGGCGCATGTGTGTACTCTTTTCTTAAACACTGGTGGTATGACTATAGCGATGAGAATTGTCTCACACAATAACAGGAAGAAAGACACAGTTGAAATACACACACATAGCGAACTTACAAAAACAACTTATCAAGGGGTGTTTGACAAAACTCTGTTCACACAGAACTTGTATCACAGCATCATGCACATATACAAGGAAAAGCTGTTTGAAACAACTTTCCACACTGGACAAAAGGTCCCATGTACAAGAGGGACCTCACAGAGCTTATAAACATATTTTAAAATGATATTCTCTTTGAAGCCGTCCTCATGCTCAGGCATGCTTTATTTTATAGCCTCTTTCCCATTGCTTGTGAACGAGGTTACTGGAGTCACTTTAGCTATTTATTCCCTGATGTTTTGGATTTGAAATGGTTTACCAAACATCTGTCAAAGAATTCTGAAGACTTACGACTGTGAGGTAAAACAATGCTAATTAGATGCAATAGCTGCTTTCTTTCTTTCTTTCTTTCTAACTCACTGAGATTAAAGTACAATTTACAGTTAGTTCTTAGAACTAATTATTTTTAAGTTGTACATTTTAACTTTACAATGTAGTTTGTTTTTAGTTTTGACAAATCGATTTTTCATAAATGTACAAACACACCCCCTCATACATACGGACACACACAAATACATACAGATGTAATTAATAGGCCTTATAAAGCGAGACCACCTTAAAAAGACAAGGCAGTACAGTATCTTGACATTCATATCAAGCTCTATTAACTAATTGAATAAGGCTTTATAATCACTGTTACAATGTACATATCATGCAACAGTTAGTACAATTAAATGTTCTAATACCCATGCAAGTGCTCGACTATTTATTGTGTTTTACTTCCACATATGAACCTATTCTCAGTAGTACAATGGCTGACATAGTGTAATCCATGCAAGGCAGTTAGAAATGTGTTGGATGCAAGAATATCATTCTAAAATACTGTTGAGAAGCCACATCTCAGGACAAATTTAATGCAAAGGCAGACACAAGTGACCTGAGCAAAGCTTTATTGGTACATGGAAAAATAGGACCACCAACCTTGGAGATAAACGCAAGAGAGCCAGCAGTGTCCTGGGCTGACTGCTGGAATGTCAGCAGCAGCCCAGCTCGTTCACTTCCTGTATCCAAACGAGCCGTTTCCAACCAAACTGTCAGACTGACTGTGGGGAAAGTCTTGAAACTTCAAAGAACTTCAACAAACCGTTACAAATTGAGACCTGGCGCTGTAGACTTGGTTCGTAAAATGGATATCCAAGAAAATTGCCTCTGAAAACGAGGCAGAAGTGCTTGAAATCTTCAAAGTGCTCAGACAGACTGTTGATATTTTGCTTTAGCGCTTGCTCGGGTTCACACATCCCAATTAGCTTGGACTATTAGCGAGTCCAGGATTAGTGCTGATCAGGTCTGTGAAACCTGATGTGCTGATGAAAAATATGCACACCAGCAACCGTGATGCATGTTGTAAAAATGTTTCCTCTTTAAAAAAGTGTATATTTAAAATGTATCGTTTACAACTGCACAAAATGCAAAAATAGTTCCTTTTCCAGAATGGTTAACATACCAGTGCTACAAATGTGAGATGTTGACAGTCACTCTGAATGGTGTGCAGTGCTAATGCTCTAGTGTTGACAGTTTATATCTTGTGTTTAGGTGGTCTGAGCTGACCTAAGGCAGCGTGTTTAATATTGTAACTGACTTTCTCCTTCGTTACGGTATCTATCAAAACGAATAGAACTTAATATTTGACAAATGGCACATTATAAACACGAATACTGTTTTATATACTTTGCAAAATGCTGTTCTAGAATCCAGACATAAAGTGACCACCCATACATTGACATCCACGACTGTTTGATAATGTTCTGAACAAGCAAAGCAGTACAGTAGCCTAGACACTTCTCATTCCAAACAGTTGAGACCGGACCGTGTTCAGATCGGTGATTAGTTCTTATCTTAATCTGTACCATTCGAAAATAATTAGTTTAGTTGCCCCTGTTTGCAGTTCTTTAAAAATGAGTAATACACATTTGAAAAGAAATAAAACCATAAACTTAATATGATTTCATAACTTTCAAATATAGACCTGCAATGCTCAATAGGTGTGCATGCTAACTGTTTTCTGTAATATTTAAATGAATACTTGTGGAAATGGGTTCATTTTACAAAAAAATAGAACAAAACAGCTATGTAAAATATTTCAAGGCCTATTAACCAGTCTTTCTTCTGTAACTTTAAAACTCACAATTAAGTTAACTAAAGACTGGTATAAACTATCTGAAAATGTGCTACATGGTTTTGTAAAAGTAGACGCTTTTAAAATATGGACCTTATTTTGTTCTTTTCTTATACATTTTAGCCTAGAACGGAGAATTTCAGTTTCTATGCCTGGTATGATTATACATTTTATTATGATTGAACCGTTCAGATTATAAATCAGTATGGGTAATCGAAACTCTACTGTCCATTGATTTACAAGACAATACACCAGATAGTACATGCATATCAAACTGGGTTTAAACTTTTTTTTTTTTTAATTCAGACTTTCCCAAAATGTTATATTTATCTATATGTATATGATGTTATATTTGTATTTAACAAGTGACAAACTAAGAGGGTTGTCACACTTGTAGCTACTGTTATTATCCTTAGAGACCTTTTTATTCTAACAATTATTAGATCACCATCTTAAGAACTTCCAAATATGCCCGACTTTTGTTGAAATTTCGTTTTTGTTCCTCTTCAAAAGCAACACAAAAGTTTAGCTTCAAAATCTGATAATCGATGCGAGAAGCACTCTGGGATTAAAATGCTAGCCTCCTAATTCACTGGTAGAAAAACTCGTTATAAAATACAGTTGGTTATTAAGAAAACTGGATTGTGTTCATAAACTTGAATTTGGCAGATGTTTGAATATATTAGGAAGAAAATGATTCTCACTCAGCAAAAAAAAAAGAGATATATTCATGGTGAACGCCAAAACAACTAAAACAAGCCGACAAAAACTGTTTATCTAAAACTGAAATTTTGCAGCATACTTGAATCTGTTCAGCTGTTTGAAGAGAAAAACGTTTCTCCAAAATAATAAAAGAAACAAGGAAGTTTTTGGTTTTTGTTTTTCGTATTTCTACACCTGGGGTTGTTTATAGTTACTAATTGAAAGGTTATTAAACACGTGTGTTTCGTTATTTTGTTTTTAAGCAACTAAACCGCTTTCAACCACTTTTTAAACACCACTAAACATATTTTTGTCTTGGCCAAAACAAGTGTCTCAGAAGGTGTTATTGAAACCTGTTAAGGTCTTTTCACAGAGGTAATGGTAAGCGTTCTGCATTCTCAATTGACTTGAAAATCCTTTCATCTTGAAAAAAATATTTCTCCCTCCGTAGCCTATTTCTCTGTCGTGTCTGCTTAAATCCCAGAACTAATTTTGTAAAGGCAAGGCCATATATAACAAAGGTTTTATCTCCCTTAAATTATAAAAGTTTTGATAACGAAATTAAAAGTTCGTTCTTTGAATTAAACTACATTCCGGTGATATTTACAAATATAATCTAAATATATCCTAATGTTAACTTTATATTGCTCAATTTGAGTACACTGTACATGTATCACATACCAAACACACAATGCAATAATTTATACATCCCATCAAACAACAGCTACCCGGTAGCTCTGGAAGGTTTAATATAAGTAGGATACTAATGTCATATTGTCAATTACTGGTTCTGGGCCAACTACTATCTGAATTACGCTATTTAATTGTAACATGTGCATATGCGTGTTGATGTTATACTTTTCATGTGTATGTACATACAATTAAAAAAAAACATAAAAATGTGGACTGGTTTGCCAAATAAATAAATACATAGACAAATAAATAAATAAATAAATGAAGACTCAATTCTTAAACATGTGTCGGACAAATCAAATTAGCTTTTCACACTAACGAGAACGTTTGAACAAGTGGTGCAAAATGCTTCTTTCTAGCAATGGTTCATTAGCAATGGAGCACTGGACCACAAATATCGCTGTCGGTGTTATGGTCTCGTTTGCAGGTACGTACCTTAACCTGTTGCTTGGAAAGAACGTAGCCTACCACGCAAACTACGTTCCTGCTTCAGAAATCCTGTGGGTTTAGTCGCGCTTTCCTCCAGAATCCCAGGTTATACAACACTGTATCGACTGATGCACTAGGTTGTACCAGAAAATGATTGAAACATTCAGACGCTGTGATGTTTGAGCACCAGCCCGCGTCGAATGTGTGCGGACACGCCGTGTATCTATCCTGTCGCGCGAGTTTGAGTGCATATCAAACAATACACATACATTTTTTTTTCTAACAACTTTATTATAATTATACATTACTGTGTGTCACAGATATTATAAAACGTGTTGGTTAGGTTACCAAGTTTTTTGTACCTTATTCTTCCTGGACAATATCCAACTAAATATATTCTCTATTACCTGCACTAAGCACGTTCTGTAGAAATTAATACAATCGTAAAGAAAAAGAAGAACAAAAAAAACTGAAAAGGGAAACGAATAAAACCCAAGGAACAGGGGAAGAAAAAGCAACACAGCTGTGCACAAACACGTATTTGAAAAAGCAACAATTTGAGAAGAAAGAATACTGAAATCTGCACCATCTTGATTAAAAGTAACAAGAAAAAATGCGATTGTTTACCTTGGGCCTCAACGGAGGTAAATAATAGAGCAGCGAGGACAGCAGCAGCTGCCACTGACAGCCTCATCTTCATTGTCACCTGTGTGACTCAGGGAAACATGAAGGGATCTGCAACGAGGACAAGCATTCCAGTCAGGGACTCGACTGGAGTACTAATTTACTGGGTGTACTTAAACAGATACTAGAATGTATCACCTTGCTGACCAATAGAAAACACTTATTCACTGAACATATTCGTTTTTTTTTTCAGGTAAACCTTATTATGTAAATTGATGAAGGCTTTGTTTTGACAAAATAGACTAATAAAACAGTTTTAGTTTGTGTTCTTAAACTAATAATAATAATAATAATAATAATAATAATAATAATAATAATAATTTACCCGATATTGAATATCCTATACATTTGCTAGATAGAAATCATATTACATGATACAAGAAAACCTGATAGATATTATTTGCACAAGTAAAAGAATGGGATAGTAAAGCTTTGGGAAGCCTATGCCTTTCGGGCTATAAAGAACTGGCCTGGATATGCCAGGTGTATCATCGCCTCTATATCCATTCGATTCGCCTGGAAAATAAAAATTGGCTGATAAATGACTTTCTAATAAACCAGCATAGGTACATTTCCATGAACTCATTTGTATGACCGTCTCCAGCATCGGCATTGCAAAAGCGTGACATCATATTATCCAATCCAAGCACCTTGTCTTTTAAAATATAATTCCGCGGTGCCTTAAGACTGCTCCACCTTAGAGCTCCCTTTACCGTAGAATTTACACTGGCTGGTGTAACTGGTCTGTGACAATGCAGATTAGAATTTATTGAAATTGTCACCATAAACCCCGATCATACAGTAACTTCTAGAAGGTCGTTTCAACAGCAGGGGGTACGTCACAGGTTTGCTTCATTTATTTATAATTAATTAATTAATTATTTTGAAAGTCACAAAGCAATACCAAATATACCATCCTTTATTTCGATCCGAAATCACGGAAATGATTTGTTATTTACAGTTTTACAGACAGTGTAAAATGTGACTTTTATTTTTAAGCTGGATATTATCAAAATAAACTTTGAATGCTGGACGATGATACATGTCATTTTAGTGGGAGCCTGTGTCACTCCTAACGTCAGAACTAAAACAAACACACTTTACATACGAGTTTAATGATAATGTTTTGCCGTTATAGGTACCTTGTCCGTTACTGTATTTTACCATCAGTTTTATTTATTTAAGAAAAACGCATCGCGATAAAATTAAAGACTAACATTTAAAGTTACATATTTGGGAAATTAAAATGAAGACTAGATTATATTTTTATATGCAATGTAACAAAATCAACGGATAACGCGTTTAAGTAACGAAATAGAACAAAAAATATAAGTAACCGCACAGCAGTACTTTAGATCTTTGTAAGAAAAACGTACGAATTGCATGTTAAAAAAAGAAAACGACTAACGCATCACCGACAATATTCACTTGTAAGTCTCAGCGCCTTCTTTCCTACCCGCGAGCAATGTCAATTGAATGGCTTAACATTGAGCGCTAGTTCTAACACGTCACAAGCAGAGTTCAACTCAAAGCACTCGATATTGAAGGACCGAACCTCTCATAATCACCGCCACTATTTCTGCAGCTTCACAATGATTTTTCATGCATTGTTTAATTAATTGATTCATTGACAGCAGTAAGGGAAATAATCACATCGGCATACAATAATCACCCAAGAAGTACATTCTCGTCATTAGTACAGGACTGTTTAGGGCAAACCAAGACAGTGGCACAAAGTTTAAAATACAGCTCGAGCTCTCAACTCAACAATCACTATTTATACATTAACCTAAAGAAAACAATAAAATCAAATCAAATAAAACTTCTGTCAAATGATAAATATACATTAAGTTATGGCTTTTCACCAGTTAGTAGATATTAAAACAAAATACAAATAAAAAGCTGCGTAACATTTTGAAAGTCAAACCTGGACAAGGTAAAACGCTGTTTGCTGGTGCCCCTGCGCTGTTGGGCTGGAGACGGACCTTGTGTTGTGCGTGAGCTGACGTTGAGTTGGGAGCTCCTGTTGCAGATGTTCGATCTAGGATCCCTCTTTCCAAGTGGGAAGAATCTGTCCCTAATCTGCTACTTAATAGGGGGCTGTTCCCAACTCTCGGTTTCCTCTCATAAGCTCTTACGAAACTCTAAGGGAGCGTGGAATCCTGCCATGCTATGATATATGCAATATCTAAAAAAGGGGGGGATAGACTTTTGGAAAATTCTGCATACTTTTCTACATTCTTTCAGCATGATGGTGTTCCCACTGCTTTGTGCCATGGATCTTCTGCAAATACCCCAATGACAGAATCTGCATTTGGAAACCAAACGAAATCGTGTGTTTCGCTGGAAACTATAAAGGAGATTTTTTGATCATGCAACAATGGAAAAACTTAAACAATCCTTAATATTATTGTATTCTTTCAGGGACACAAATAAAGCCACAGCACGTTTGTGTGTAATTACCGTATTTTCCACGTCAGTGGAGAGGGTTCTAAACCCATTATTTTTGACTCGTGTATTTAATGACTGTAACACAGAACGTGTTGCAATAGAGCTACTGATTGATTTCATACTTTTTTTAGGGGGACAGTTGTAACATTTTTATTACCTTTCTCTCCATTACATACAGACGATTTGAACTAGTTTGACCAGACTTTGATACAAACAGCTTACATCTGTCCTCTCCCCGAAACATAATATCTTTATTGAGAAATATATGTTTTATATATAAGGCCATTTTTTAAAACTGTTTAATATCCCTAACAGTACAGGCCTTTTGAGCAAGAAGTCGTCACAATTGTGACATATGTACATTTTGTTTGCTTCAGTGCAAGCTTTATGTGTCCCAGGGAGCCATTACTAAACCGCATGTTCCAGCAAGAAACAAAACTAAGACCAATCAATTGTGTCAATTATAAGTGCAGAGATCAGGTGCTAACAGCCTGATGTCACGTTTAGAAAATCCGGAACCTGGTACCCGCCGTGAAAAGGATACCCGTGTCTTTTTCGGTTAATGATTAAAACATTTTTAAAAAATCCCATATATTAATGCGCATGAGATATATATATATATATATATATATATATATATATATATATATATATATATATATATATATATATATATATATATATATATATATATTTAAATACTGTAGTACACATACATTTAGTCCCTTCAGATCTGTAGACTTGTGTAAACTTTTTTCGCACTGGAAACATCGAAATAATAATAATGATAATAATAATAATAATAATAATAATAATATCTCAGTTTGAATAGCGTTATGTTAAATGCACTTCATGCTGAGGGGTTCTTTGCGACATCTAATGGCCGTAATCCGCTGTTGTTGGTATAATGTTGTACTTGTGTTGATTCAGGGCGATGCAAGGGTTCCAATAATGGAAGTTTTATTTGCTTTCTCAATCGGAACACAGCGTAATGCAAAACACAAGAGACTTTTTCGCCGGCTAGATTGCAGACTTAAATCTGCGGCCGACGTCACAGCATGTGCAGAAGGAGCGTGGGCAGCTTTGGTCGATGAACTGCAAAGCAAACGAAACAAATATGGAAACGGAGTTGAGAAATTCTAATTGCAGACGATGAGAATGCAATCGAAGCTCCCCTCCTCCTCCACTTCATAATTTACAGCTCGTGCAAAAAAACTATTTTAGAAATGGTCATTGCTATAAAGAAATAATGTATGTGCTGTGCTGACACATTAAGTGATGAGTGCTATTCTAACAGGCAGATCTGGGATTCTAATATCAAGCGTGAGTCATGAAGTCATCTTTGAAGCTCATTTCCACCACATCAAACAAGAAAGGAAAACAATAATAAAAATTATAATAAAAAAAGAACTGAGCATCTTATTATTTCCACTCACTAACTCTTTCTCTAGCTGTGGGTAATACTAAGCAAGGCTAAGGCAAATTGGATTTGGGCTTTGCTATTTACAATGGAATATCTATGGAACTATTTAGAAGTTTTCCTTTTAGAAGTCTAATTAAAGCTCAAAGTGACCTGACCCTCTTCATTCTGGTGAATATCCCATTGCATTCTCCTCAAAGGTTCTGCTCCACATTTCCCACAATAAACTATTCATAGTTGATGTAAGGCCCGGTCTATCATGGGAAAGTAAAACATGAAAATGCAGTAGTCAGTTGAGAAGTACTGTGCACTGTCTGGGCAATACCTCTTCCGTAGATTTTCTGAGATTCAGGATATAAAAGAATGTTATAATATTAAATAATTAACCATCTCAAAAGCATTGCTATAAAGTGCTGCCTTAACAAAATAAAAAATAAACAACCCTTTTGTTTGCACTGATGTATTGGACTTAAGTGCCTCCGCAAATAAGCAGCTGCTATAGCCAGGGTCTAAGACAGTGAAGGTAATGAGTGACGAACAGTAATTAAACCAGTCACAGACAACAACATACGATAAGTATTTGCAAACACTGTCTGAGGATTTTCAAAGTATACATTACACTTGCTAAGAAATTATATAGCACTAATTAAATGCAGCTGAGAGGACTAGTCTTATTTACATTTAGAATAATTTATACTACATTTCCAACTGTGCACAGAACACTGTAAAATAACCCCAGATAAGCTGCATTTTCAAAAATGCAGGAATGGTAAGCATATTGAAGTTATCCAATATTGTTTCATAATAAAACTCAGAAAAAGCTGTTAATTACAAAACAATCTTTACTTTTACCTTCATATCTTGCCTGAGCCTACTTGTGGTCCCCTTAATTTTATTTAAAAGTAAACAGAGCTGACAAATGACGTCAATTGTTCACCTTTCCGGATGCGTTGAAGAACCTGCGGACTGTTTGGGCGCGTTCCGGAAGGCAGGCCTGAAACTGCACCCAGGGAAGTGCAATTTATTCCAACAAGAAGCTCATTTCCTCAGGCACGCCGTTGGGGTGAACGGCATCACCACAGACCATGCCAAGGTAGCCACAGTCAGGGACTGGGCAGTCCCAAAGACCACCATGGAGGTGAGGCGCTTTCTGGGCCTGGCGTCCTAGACAAGGACTTTGCCAACATCTTCGGGCCCCTGCACCGCCTCAATGAGAAGGGGGGCCAGTTCACCTGGTCCTCTGACTGCATGGCTGCCTCGTGAATGCCCCAGTCCTGGCATTCCCTGATCCCCAAAAAACATTCATCCTGGAAACAGACGTGAGTGACATGGGGATCTGGGCAGTGCTGGCCCATGAGGGCCCGGATGGAGAGAGAGTGGTGGCGAAATACAGCTGAGCTCTGAGCAAGCCAGAGTGAAATTATTGCTGCAGGCCCTGAGCGGCCAGCCGTGGAGATTGCCGAAGCACCACGACCTGCTCAGTCAGGCATGGGGGACCTTATGGCATCCCAACCCATCGAGCCTGCAGCTCTGGGTCTTGCCCCTGAACGCCTGCAATTGAGCTGTCTGGTTCTGTCCAATAGGGTTATTGAAACCCTGCATAATGCCAGAGCAGCGCACATGTGTTCCCAGTACGGGTACAAATGGGGCGTCTTTCAGTGCAACTCCACGACCCGTCCTATGGCAGTATACTGCAATTTTTGCAGGACCTGTTTGATGAGGGGAAATCCCCCTCTACATTAAAGGTCTATATGGCATCTAGTTCAGCTTGCCATGTCAAAATTGACTCAGTCTCCCCAGGAGCTCACTTCCTGGTGGAGCAATTTTTGAAAGGAGCTCGCCAGCTTCGGCCGACTTTAAAGATATTGTTCCTCACTCAAAAGGTCTTCCTTGCTTGCAATCACCTCCACATAGTGGGTGAGTGAGATGCAGGCATTCTCAATTGCGAAATCCTGCTTAATTTTTGCAGAAGCCAGGACAAAGGTTACGCTCCATACCAATCCTGCTTTTTTGCAGAAGACTATCTTGGCATTTCAGGTCTGTGGAATTGGAGGTTTTCCATTCACTTCCTTTCCAGTCTGACAGAGTGGCTGCTCCATAAACTCTGTCCAGTGCAGGCCTTAGCATATTATGTTGACAGGATGAAAATTTGTTATCTGCTATGGGGCGAAGTTCCATGGTCAAGCCCTGACTAAACAGAGGCTGTCCAAATGGATAGCCAATACAGTCACGACTGCCTATGAGTGAGCCAACTTGCCCCCTCCAGAGAAGCTCACTGCCCATTCCACCAGGGGCATGCCAACTTCATGGGCTTTATTCCAGGGTGCATCTGTCAAGGACATATGCAATGCAGCTGTGTGGGCTACTCCCCATACCATCACTAGGTTCTACAGACTGAATGTCGTGGATCCTCAAAACCCTGGCTTTGGAGCTAGTGTTAAGGGTGGCTTCTGAGTCAGCCCTTACAACACAGGCATAGAGGTGAGTTTCTCCCTCAGTGTTTTAGCCCTAACAACTTGTTATTGGGGTTCCATATGGTAACGCACAAGGCAGCCTCGGCATAGCCTTGTAGCATTCTGGTCGTGCAGCAATCTTGTGCTTGCGACGGCTTGGTTATACTGACCCATTCGGTAATGGTTACATTTCCTACTCTGGTTCCCTGAAATAGAAATGTAACCATTAACCTTCAAGGCCGCTGCGTCCATGATTACATCACAATATATAAAAATAAAAGCAGTGTGTTGTTTCTCACAATATAGACATAGCAAGTCCTACAGCCATTGTTGTGTCATTATATCAATGCCGTTAGCATATCTAAATCCGCTTAATTCTTATTCATTTACTGATATACGTACATTTCCATTTGTTTGTCCTACCCTTGTATGTGCTTCTGTTGAGAACAAAAATGGTACTGTCTTATATACAATACATTTCACTTATTTTTAAGTGGCTCTCTACTAAGTGTTACCAATACAACAATTGACTTACATGTGTTCAAAGCACATGGTGGTGTTGTATTCTTGAGTGATGAATGTACACTTTAAACAGCAGGTTATTAACTATTTAAAAACCACTCATCACACCTTAGATTCAAGAAGAACAGAAACACACCTTAGGAGGAATGTACACAAACTAACATGTCAACGCGATCTTTATGATGAAGCTGAGAACACAGACAGCTAGGTATGCAACAGCATATTAAATAGAATCACATGCTGGAATACAACTGAAAACCAACCTGGGACGAAAGCCTGTAGATCAATAACTACTTTGTTATATCAACAATTGCCTTTTGTATAGGAGTCTGAGAATAGAGCTGTGTATGTTTTGTAGGAACCGCCTTTTCGGAAATTCTCCAGTTTCCAAATATAATGCGATGCGGTCATCGTATCCCCTAACAACACCCATTTACTGGTAAATACTACCCTCTAGTGGCGAAAAAATCAATGTGCAGTGTTGGCTTGCATTCTGAGGTCATATTGTCCTAGTTGCATTTAGACAGTTTTTAACTGTACTTTCAAATCAACACCCCATTACGGTTGAATTAAGTAATGTAACCCAAAGATTACTTACTTCATTTATCTATCAATGGCAAAAATAATATGAGCAAATATAAGCATTTCAGGTGATAATTGAATCTAAATCTAAATGTTGTGTCTTACTTTTGTGGGAGTTCAACATTAACTATAAAATAGACTTCACACCCTTTGTTTGTCTCCTAGAGGAATATCCATATAAGCAGACTAAACAGAACCTTTATTGTCCCCTATCCTATGATATATATGAAGATATAAATAGTTCAACGAGGGTCGTCAGTTTTTACTCCAATAAAGTACTTATTGATTTTAAAAATGCAAACACAAGCGTTCTAGAAATCTAGAACATTATTATTATTTATTTATTTATTTATTTACAGTACTGTGCAAAAGTTTTGCCTTCAAAACAGCATCAATTCTTCTAGGTACACTTGCACAAAGTTAGGGATTTTGTAGGCATATAGTCAGGTGTATGATTAAACAATTATACCAAACAGGTGCTAATGATCATCAATTCAATATGTAGTTTGAAACACAATCATTAACTGAAACAGAAACAGCTGTGTAGGAGGAATAAAACTGGGTGAGGAACAGCCAAACTCAGCTAACAAGGTGAGGTTGCTGAAGACAGTTTACTGTCAAAAGTCATACACCATGGCAAGACTGAGCACAGCAACAAGACACAAGGTACTTATACTGCATCAGCAAGGTCTCTCCCAGGCAGAAATTTCAAGGCAGACAGGGGTTTCCAGATGTGCTGTCCAAGCTCTTTTGAAGAAGCACAAAGAAACGGGCAACGTTGAGGGCCGTAGACGCAGTGGTCGGCCAAGGAAACTTACTGCAGCAGATGAAAGACACATCATGCTTACTTCCCTTCACAATTGGAAGATGTCCAGCAGTGCCATCAGCTCAGAATTGGCAGAAAACAGTGGGACCCTGGTACACCCATCTACTGTCCGGAGAAGTCTGGTCAGAAGTGGCCTTCATGGAAGACTTATGCCAAAAAGCCATACCTCCGACGTGGAAACAAGGCCAAGCGACTCAACTATGCACGAAAACACAGGAACTGGGGTGCAGAAAAATGGCAGCAGGTGCTCTGGACTGATGAGTCAAAATTTGAAATATTTGGCTGTAGCAGAAGGCAGTTTGTTCACCAAAGGGCTGGAGAGCGGCACACGAATGAGTGTCTGCAGGCAACAGTGAAGCATGGTGGAGGTTCCTTGCAAGTTTGGGGCTGCATTTCTGCAAATGGAGTTGGGGATTTGGTCAGAATTAATGGTCTCCTCAATGCTGAGAAGTACAGGCAGATACTTATCCATCATGCAATACCATCAGGGAGGCATCTGATTGGCCCCAAATTTATTCTGCAGCATGACAACAACCCCAAACATACAGCGAAAGTCATTAAGAACTATCTTCAGCGTAAAGAAGAACAAGGAGTCCTGGAAGTGATGGTATGGCCCCCACAGAGCCCTGATCTCAACATCATCGAAGTCTGTCTGGGATTACATGAAGAGAGAGAAGCAACTGAGGCTGCCTAAATCCACAGAAGAACTGTGGTTAGTTCTCCAAGATGTTTGGGCCAACCTACCTGCCGAAGTTCCTTCAAAAACTGTGTGCAAGTGTACCTAGAAGAATTGATGCTGTTTTGAAGGCAAAGGGTGGTCACACCAAATATTGATTTGATGTAGATTTTTCTTCTGTTCACTCACTTTGCATTTTGTTAATTGATAAATATAAACTATTAACATGTCTATTTTTGAAAGCATTCTTACTTTACAGCATTTTTTCACACCTGCCTAAAACTTTTGCACAGTACTGTATTTATTAGCAAACGCTCTTATCCAGGGCGACTTACAATTGTTACAAGATATCACATTATTTTTACAAACAATTACATTATTTTTTAGACATTATTTTTACATACAATTACCCATTTATACAGTTGGGTTTTTACTGGTGCAATCTAGGTAAAGTACCTTGCTCAAGGGTACAGCAGCAGTGTCCCCCACCTGGGATTGAACCCACGACCCTCCGGTCAAGAGTCCATTAGGGGAAACGTCTCACACTGATAGACGCTACATCATAAACAGTAGGGACAGTTTTCTGTATATGTTTGTTTTTTGTTCCTGTTCGCAGTAAAACAAATGCTTTCAAGTCCAGCATTAGGCTAAAAGCATGTGTTAAGTACAGTATTGTATGTACTGCAAAACCACGCTGAGTTTATGGAGTAGTTTGATTACCGTACTGCTTGCTATTGCTTATTAAGTCGTTGTTCCCAAAGAAAGGGATGGGATGGGACGTTCTGTGCATAACAAAACCAGAGAGATTATGTAATACTTGGTGCTGTATCTGTCTTGAAAGTTTGCACTAATGTGATCACCAAATTGCTCTTAATATATATATTTTTTTAAATACGTAATACGGGGCGTTTACTCTTTGTTTGAGTCTGGGAGTGTGTGTCATATATCTAATGCATCTTGTATATGGATGATCCAATTATTCTAACTTGTCTGTTTTTGTACATTAGGTATTTTTGGTGAGATATCACTTTTTTTTAAAAAAAAACAATGGGTTGTTGAATGGTTGGAATTTGAATCTATGCCTCCATTAGATTATCAAGTTACAGTAGATCAGACATTAGTCTCGACTCATATTTCAGTTTTTCTTTTAAACAGGCTTGGCTTGATAACTCCCCTAGTGGTCATGTTTGCAGTTGAACATTAGCTTTTTTGACTTCTTATGTACCCTAATCTGTCAATATATGCATGTTGTGTTACAATGTCTAGATCTATACAGAACAGTAGACTGGCATTGAAACAATAGCAATCGGTGTGGCGATGCCCTGGTTCTGTCCAGGCTCTTGGTAGTTGTTCCATCGATTGATCAAACTTGAAGCAATTTAGAAAATCCTGTACTGCTTCTGATATAGGCAATGACTTACTATATATACTATCTCATATGTGAAGCACATGCTGCTCCGCGTGAGATTAGAGGCCAAAGCAAGAAGTAAGGAATGCACTTTAGTACCCATATCAATTGGGTGACAACCCTAATACTGTGAGGGTGAAAGTGCCATCCTAACCTCACTAAAAGGATTGCCAGTCTAAGCCATAGCCCCTGGTACAATTTCTATTTGTTTGGTTGAATCCACAACCAGATAGTGATCATTTTTTTCTACACAAATTTTGCTTCACAAATGCTTATGTTGGCCCCAGTATTGTACTTGGAAGCCAAATAAAATGGAGAAACCCAACAAAGTGACCTTGGTCTGCTTTACTGTCACTCAATCAAGTATTGTATTTCTGGTATTCTTTAAATACAGGATCAATGAAATTGCCTGCATAGACATACCACTTGTCTGAAAGGTTTGTGGTTATTACCATCCCATCAAGAAAATTATTTCCTTTTTCTCCTGGGGTGTCCTTTTATGTGGATAGCAGACCTGGGATAAATACAGTTATACAGTGCAGAGAAAAAGTTTGTGAACCCCAATGATAATTATGGAAATTCCATAGTTTTACCATGATAGCCTTCTTGAATCAAAACTAGTCTTTTCTTAAATATCCAATAGGGTTTATATTAACCAATTACATGTCTTTTGAAACAAAATGATGTATGAATTAGACAAACAATGAGTAATTAAGATTCAGGGTATGTGAAAAAGTAAGAACTCCCGGTTTTATCAGCTCAATTAAGAGGATAATTAGAATCAGGTGTTTAAATAATTAGGTAGATCTTCAGGGGTGAGTTTGGGAGGCCCTACCCTATATAAAGATCAGAAACTTTGTGAGTTTGGTCTTCACCATACAGGTGTGTGGAAACACGTCATGCCACAATCAAAAGAAATCTCTGAGGACCTCAGAAAAAGAGTTATGGATGCTCATCAGTTTAAGAAGGGTTACAAAACCATTTCTAAGGATTTGGGGCTCCACCAATCCACTGTCAGACAGATAGTCTACAAATGGAGAAAGTTCAAGACCACAGTCACTCTACCCAGGAGTGGTCGTCCTACCAAAATCTCTCCATGAACAAACCAGAAAATCATCAAGGAAGTCACAAAGAACCCCAGAGTAATATCCAAGGATCTGCAGGCCACTCTCACCTTGGCTAATGTGAGTGTTCATGACTCAACTATCAGAAAAAGACTGAACAAGAATGGTGTTCATGGAAGGATAGCCAGTAGGAAACCACTGCTCTCTAAAAAGAACATTGTTGTCTGTCTGAAGTTCGCCAAAGAGCACATAGATGATCCACAAGACTTCAACAATGTTCTCTGGACAGACGAGTCAAAGGTAGAACTTTTTGTCCTCAATAAGAAACGTTATGTTTGGCGAAAACCAAATACTGTGTTCGACAGAAGAACCTCATCCCAACCGTCAAGCATGGTGGTGGCAGTGTGGTGGTTTGGGGCTGCTTTGCTGCCTCAGGACCTGGATGGCTTGCCATCATTGACACAACCATGAATTCAGACGATTCTAGAGGAGAATGTCAGGCCATCTGTCCATGAGCTGAAGCTGAACCGAATGTGGGTCATGCAGCAAGACAATGATCCTAAACATACAAGCAGATCTACAAAAGAATGGCTGCAGAAGAAATTATGAGTTTTAGAATGGCCTAGTCAAAGTCCGGACCGAAACCCCATCGAAATGTTGTGGCAGGACCTGAAGCGAGCTGTCCATGCAAGGAAGCCCTCAAATGTCACCGAGTTGAAGCAGTTCTGCAAGGAGGAATGGGCCAAAATTCCTCAAAACCGATGTGAGAGACTGACCAACAGTTACAGGAAACGCTTAGTTGAAGTCATTGCTGCTCAAGGGGGTGCCACCAGTTACTGAATCTAAAGGTTCACATACTTTTTCACACATGAATATTGAATATTGAATATTGAATCATGGTTCTCCATGAACCGAGTATCACAGCCCTGGTACAGACAACACTACGGTCCTCCGAGTTTCATAGCCCTGGTACAGACGACACTGCGGTCCTCTGAGTTTCACAGCCCTGGTACAGATGACACTGCGGTTCCACAGCCCTGGTACAGATGACACTGCGGTCCTCCAAGTTTCACAGCCCTGGTACAGACGACACTGCGGTCCTCCGAGTTTCACAGCCCTGGTACAGACGACACTGCGGTCCTCCGAGTTTCACAGCCCTGGTACAGACGACACTGCGGTTCCACAGCCCTGGTACAGATGACACTGCGGTCCTCCGAGTTTCACAGCCCTGGTACAGACGACACTGCGGTTCCACAGCCCTGGTACAGATGACACTGCGGTCCTCCGAGTTTCACAGCCCTGGTACAGACAACACTGCGGTCCTCCGAGTTTCACAGCCCTGGTACAGACGACACTGCGGTCCTCCGAGTTTCACAGCCCTGGTACAGATGACACTGCGGTCCTCTGAGTTTCACAGCCCTGGTACAGACGACACTGCGGTTTCACAGCCTTGGTACAGATGACACTATGGTCCTCCGAGTTTCACAGCCCTGGTACAGACGACACTGCGGTTTCACAGCCCAGGTACAGATGACACTGTGGTCCTCCGAGTTTCACAGCCTAACTTCATAGACTAACTACACATTCCTACTTTACCTTTTTAATTCAACAGGATCCAGCTTTCATACAAATGGTCTATTGCGTATGGAAGGCGGCTTATAACTGCATCTAAAAGCTTCACATTTAAAGGATTTAAAACACATTCCATGCAGCACATCTCAACCGTCACATTTTAAAATTAGTATCTCCATGAATTTCCTGCTTAAGCTTTGGCAGGGTATTTTTCAAAGCAGCGTCCACAGATGTGTTCTTCTCATAAAAACAGGAAAACAGAAAATACTGTCTGTTCTGGGTGTTAATCCAGGACCAGACAATGGTTTCAGTCTGAAAGGAGAAAATTAGAAATATGTTCTACATCCAAACATCACGTAATGCATGGACAATGTTGAGGTTAAGTTATAAAATATTTTATGACATGTGATTTCTGAAATCATTCTCAGTACATCCATTGTCTTAAACAATTGGCATAGTCAATTCTCTGTGATTAGTGACAAGTAAAAGAACAAAATACACCATTTCTGGTAGTTTAACAAGCAATCACTTACAATTTCAAATATTTGTTCATGACAAAAGTATTGGCACTTTTACATTACAAGTCTGTAAAAATTGACAGAACTAATTAAAAATATATATTCATTGATTGAAAACCACTACACAGTAATTAAGCTGCATTATAAAGTCAATAGCCAGAAAAAGGTAATTATTTCCAACATCTGTTGAAGAAGAACGTTTTGGCAACACAGGAAGTGGGCAAGACAAAGTTGTTGGATTCAAGCTTGATAAAAAGCACTTATAGAAGGTTACAACAAAGCTAATAGCTAAAGAAGTATATCAAAGAAATATGGAATACCAAAATCCACAATCAGAAAAATAATCAAGAAGTACCACAGAACACATTCAGCTGAAATGCTCGAAAGAAGTGGAGGTCCAAAGAAAATTACGTGTACAGCAGGTAGGAGAATCAGCAACCAAAAAAAATCCAAGATTAACAGCCAAAGACTCAAGGCGTTCCGAAAAATATGGCGTTCCACGTCCCCACGTGCTGCTACAACTGTTTAAATATAGTGTTCCACGACCCCACGTGCTGCTACAACTGTTTAAATATAGCGTTCCACGACCCCACGTGCTGCTACAACTGTTTAAATATAGCGTTCCACGACCCCACGTGCTGCTACAACTGTTTAAATATAGCGTTCCACGTCCCCGCGTGCTGCTACAACTGTTTAAATATAGCGTTCCACGACCCCACGTGCTGCTACAACTGTTTAAATATAGCGTTCCACGACCCCACGTGCTGCTACAACTGTTTAAATATAGCGTTCCACGACCCCACGTGCTGCTACAACTGTTTAAATATAGCGTTCCACGACCCCACGTGCTGCTACAACTGTTTAAATATAGCGTTCCACGACCCCAAGTGCTGCTACAACTGTTTAAATATAGCGTTCCACGACCCCATGTGCTGCTACAACTGTTTAAATATAGCATTTCAATGCTATTTTCAAAATGTCTGCTCTAGTGCACCGATAGTGTAAGGATTATTGCCCTACATTGTGAAACAGGTAACAGCAATAACAATCCATGACGTGGTACGGAACAGAAAAGTTGCAGCACTTTTTATTCATTTTTTTAAATATAAATCACTCTTCCTGCAGTGATTTACTCGAGGACAGAATTTAAACCATAGTGCATTGGCGCAGCCATTTTGAAAAAGAGTTTAAAGTTATGTGTAAAGGGTGTTAACATTGAAAAAAGACAGGTACGTTATTTAAACAGTACATGGGGTTGTATAACACTATATTTTTCAGAACCCCCCTAATTACTCTTTAAAGAAAGATTTAGAAGCATCAGGCATAACAGAGCATTAAAGAACTGTACAAAGATACCTGAACACAGAAGAGCTGTATACATGCTGAGCTCACTGCAAACCTTTCAAAGAAATTCCAGAAAACAACCCTAAAAAACAAGAACAGGAAACTGAAGCATGTTTGGAGGAAAACAGTGAAAGCCTTCAATGAAGCAAACCTTGTACCTCCAGTTAAACATGGAGGAGGTTCCATCATGATATGGGGATGTTTCAGCAGTTCAGGGACTGGATACATTCATGTAATTGAAGATCCTCTGCTCCTAGGCGGATTGGCAACACGATAACGACAACGACCTAAAGCATACAGCTACGTCAACTCTGGAATTCTTGAAGAAAACAAAGATAAAGGTTCTGGAATGGCTTTCGCAATCACCAGACCTCAATCCAATAGAAATGCTTTGGACTGATCTGAAAAAAGCTGTAACTAAGCAGTGTATCCAATCTGTCTGAGCTGAAGGAAAAATGCAAGACAGAATGGACTCAGATTTCACCAATGATGTAACATGCCAGTTAAGAATTATCATAAATGTCTGAAAAACGTAATAAATGCATAAGGAGGACACAGGAAATACTAAATATTGTCATGAATGAATACTTTAAATTATTATTATTTTTTTTTTTTTTTATATATAATGATTAATTGTTAATTACTAGAAATGGTGTAAAGTTTACTAAATGCTTGTCCTCAATCTGTTACCTTGTATTACGGTCTAAGTGTAGGGTGCTAATACTTTTGTCTGTATCCTTGTACCAATGTCTTTACTGTGTGCTTAGAAAACAGACATACTGCAAGTTGCTAGCATAACTACAAGTTAGTACCTCCTCTACAACAGTTATTGTTTCATATTTCAAACCAATGTGTTAATGTGTAAAAAAGACCACACAATTAGAGCTGTGCAAAACTGCTTTTATTGTCTGCAGTTTATACAGTACATTTCATAAATATTGATCCCATTAAATGTGAACACAGCTTGTTATGACAAGTTGAACATGGAATTTTAAACTACTGGACCAAAAAACTTTTTAGAAGGAACAAATTAAACTGGAATCACTTCTTCTTAGGCAATGCAGCACTGACCAATTCATACACTACATATCCTGTTCCTGCAATGAGAACCAAGAGAGAGAAAATACATTAACCATACAAACAAAAAAATCTCGCCCACTACAGTACTGCATGAGAAACCAAGTGCAGCTGTGAGAAGAATATAAGGCCAATGTTAAAACCTGATTTTCATGAGAAAAAAAGGAAGAGTTTCACATTTTATACCCAGAGCAATTACTTTTATTTGGACAGTCCATGAGAAATATTGTTTCCATGGAAATAGAGCTAAATCTCATGCATTACTCAATTTCACCATACTGTAAAATGTAAAGATTGTACTACACTAGATTTTTAATCCCTTATCAGGCATTATGATAAGTGTAGAAAGTATATTTCGGCATCTGCCCACAGCCACTCGGGCTGATGGCGAAGAAGATTTCTAACAGATACAGTATACTACTAATAGGAGAGTGAATTACCTCTGTTGCCTTTAAGCGCAAAAGTGCTCCACCATCGAGCCACTCATTGCTGTGTTTATTTAAATAACTTAAATACTCTCTGACAACGCTAGTTTAGAGCAATGGTACTCAACAAAATATCAATGCACAAGGTTATTTTCATCGTGGGTTAGATATAGAGGTTAGAGCAATTGGGGGGAAAAAACGAGTCCAGAATAAAATGCAACAATATTTTATTGTATTCTTATTGCAGTAATGCAATGTAGATCTCTGTGCAGAGTTCCGTTGAATTAGAGATCATTCAATGTCAGCAAGGAGACTAATAATCACAGTTTAAATGTGTAAAAGCCAGTTAAATAGTTACCTGAAACTCAGGAAGAATGCAGTACCAAACACATTTATTATAGCAATATTAATCATATTGTGGGAATACAACTGGAATAGAGAGAAGTTCTGCACGAATGAATGAAAGATGTCGCCAGTGAAGTTTGACCAGGACGCGGCTTCATGGAAATTAAAGTTTAAAAGCATGATGTGGTAGATATGAACTCCTTTTTACATAACTGAGCTACCGTATCTTTGCCTGTTTAATGATCTCTCATTCAAACAAAGCAATTCTGCACTGAGATCTGTATATACACACACACACGATAAATAACAGCAATAATAATAAACAGATTCATTAGTTTCAAAGCACTACAATCTTTTCACAACAGAAAAAATATATATTTGAATAACCTTGTGCAACTACATCTGCAGATCGGAGCTGCAAATTTAAAATATGGCTAGGGAAGAAAGATCTCGATGTTCATTTTTTCATATCCACTGTGTGCCAATTACATCAGAACACAGAATTGTTCCAGACATTTGTCAAACTAGATCCTTAAACCCAGATGTTTCCCTATTAGGCACAGTATGTTATACTGAGCAGTTTAAATCTCATTTGCCAAAACAAATATGGAACATACTTTGCTGGTACAACAACCCAAAACTTAAATCCCCATTTTTTTCACATTCATATTCTGTTTCCCTTACCCAAAACTGTAAGAGCCATTGTAAACCTGTAGAGGAGAGCATCACTAACACCTCCCTTTAAGTGAACCGGGATCCCATTGTCCTCCTGCAACAAAAGACATTCAGTAACAACTTGCTAACCATTCTCCCATTTCTACTGTATTCATTCATTCCCAATGATGTATATACATTCCAAGCAAAAGCAAGTACATACCAGGGAACAGAATACACATTAAAAATTAGGAACAATGTATTTAAACTATTGGCATGTCCCAAATGCAAGTAAAAAAAAAAACTGTATTAATTATTGTCACTGGGTGGTAAGCACTAGTGTACCATAAATAGAAATAGTTTCTAGTTTAATATCAGTTTTAGCTGAAGGACCAGTTTTCTTTGCACTGTGTGTCACAAGCATGTAACATGTCTGAAGATTTAAAAGCAGAGAAATAAAACAGATAAAGTACAGATTATCAGGGGCTCCCAAGCGGCACATCCAGTAAAAGCACTCGCTAGAGTGCAGGATGCGCTCTATAGCCTGGACGTCGCCGGTTCGAGTCCAGGCTATTCCACAGCCGACAGTGGACGGGAGCTCCCAGGGGCGGCGCTCAATTGGCGGCGTCGTCCGGGGAGGGAGGGTTAGGTCGGCCAGGGTGTCCTCGGCTCACCGCGCACCAGCGACCCCTGTAGTCTGGCCGGGCCTGCGGGCTTGCCTGTAAGCTGCCCAGAGCTGTGTTGTCCTCCGGCGCTGTAGCTCTGAGGCGGCTGCACGGTGAGTCTGCAGAGTGTAAAGAAGCGGGCGGCTGATGGCACACGCTTCAGAGGACAGCGTGTGTTCATCTTCGCCCCTCCCGAGTCAGCGCAGGGGTGGTAGCGGTGAGCTGAGCCTAAAAATAATTGGGCATTTCAAATTGGGAAGAAAATAATAAAAACTAATTGGCAACGACTAAATTTATTAAAAAAAAAAAAAAAAAAAAAAGTACAGATTATCATTAACATGTGTTTGCTCTGCACAGTTTAGTAGTGAAACTGTGCAACATAAGTTCTCTATTGCTTATACTCCACCACAAAACAGAAGGAAATAGTATCCACTGGTGTATCTTCAGAAGACGTACTCTGTCAAATCAAATCAGTATACAGGTCATTAAATTCTGCTAGATCTTAAAGGAGTTCAGCCCTTGCTGAATCCACGAACAATGGTTGGAATCTTTGGATCCATACCATGTATCCATAGGGCTTGGCCCTACAGTGGCTAGACAGGGAAGTTCCTGTATGTGGACAGGGCAGGATCTTCCTCCACACCACACTATACATTACAAGTTCTCATCATTACCTTACCTGGAACATTTTCTGCTTCTCCGGCACCTTGTTCTGAACTTGCCTGCGGGCAGTGCTACTCAGAGTCCTCAGAGATATCTGCCGCAGCGCCTGGAAAGAGCACACCATTCTTTCAAACCTCTATTCATTTTCTGTAAATATTTGCCAGATTATGTGGCTGGACTAAATAAAATGCCATTTCTAAAGAATCTTTCAGAAGACTAAACACCAGGTCGAGAAGACTCTGGGGCTATGTGACACAGACCTACCTACCAAGCTCCAACTATATTGGTCCTTTGCACAATATTTTAACATGCATAATAAGCTTACTGCATTTCATACCTCACACTGCAGCCAACAAATGTGACCCATTTATTTTAAACCATTGCTAGATCTAGGCAATTCTAATTATAATGCATTTGATGTAGCGAGTCGATGGTTTATATTATAGTTTCCATATGTAAACTTATGGAAACTATAATAAGATCCAAAATGGAAAATTACCTATATGGTAACAGTCAGCATGGTTTTAGGAAAGGGAGATTGTGTCTAACTAACCTGCTTGATTTTTTTGAGGAAGTAACATAGACAATGGATAATTGCAAAGCATACAACATGGTTTATTTAGATTTCCAGAAAGCTTTTGACAAAGTACCGCATAAAGATTAATTCTCAAACTGAACTCGGTAGGAATTCAAGGAAATGCATGCACATGGATTAGGGAGTGGTTAACATGTAGAAAACAGAAAGTACTGATTAGAGGAGAAACCTCAAAATGGAGCAAGGTAACCAGTGGTGTACCACAGGGATCAGTACTAGGTCCTCTGCTATTCCATTCTGGTATAGTAAGCAAACTTGTTAAATTTGCAGACGACACAAAAATAGGAGGAGTGGCAAACACTGTTGCTGCAGCAAAGGTCATTCAAAATGATCTAGACAGCATTCAGAACTGGGCAGACACATGGCAAATGACATTTAACACTAGAACCGCCACGGTAGTCATTTTGACGGCTTTTAAAATTTAAATTACTCAACGTGTGTTAAAGATCCGTGGTTCTCTGCTCTTGACTTTTCCTAAATACATGAAATACCGACGGCATTTTAAAGTCAGAATCGCAAAAATAAAAAAAAGTTATGAGCACTTTTACCTAGAACCGCCAGAAGTAGTCATTTTGACGGCTTGTTACAATACATGCTTTTATTGTTAGTATAACCGACAATACGCTATTCTTTATATGTATACAAGCCAGTTTGTTATCTGTACCTCTGCTGAGTTTACAGCAGTATGTATTTGAATAAAATATTGCTCTTGACGTCTAGATGTGTGTTATCCAAATATCTATTGTAATCCGATCAATTCCTTGGAGAACTGCCGTCTGGCTGTCTACGTGTGCATATATAGTCTGTTGTCTTATAATATTACTATTACAAGAATTTTGAGAAATCTTGATATTTTTGCGTTTTGATTTGAGAGCAACTACAGATATATTTGCCTTGGCAACAGAAATTTGGAACGACTTAATTGAAAACAGCATTGCCTGCTTCAAGCTAAACATAAAACATTACACGGACAAGCAGCTGTTTCCGACAAAAGCACAGTGACGCTGGATGAACAAACCTGTCAAATTTGGGATCAAATTTTGGCTGGCAGCGGACTCTACCCCTACCTGTGCAAAGATGAAACTCGCCCAGCTGGTCAGAGACTGCCTCACAATGTGTTAGGCTGATGTAACCGTGCTTAGGAAAACAGATGAATGTTACCTATATATATATATATATATATATATATATATATATACAGTACTGTGCAAAAGTTTTAGGCAGATGTGAAAAAATGCTGTAAAGTAAGAATGCTTTCAAAAATAGACATGTTAATAGATTATATTTATCAATTAACTAAATGCAAAGTGAGTGAACAGAAGAAAAATCTAAATCAAATCCATATTTGGTGTGACAACCCTTTGCCTTCAAAACAGCATCAATTCTTCTAGGTACACTTGCACAAAGTCAGGGATTTTGTAGGCATATAGTCAGGTGTATGATTAAACAATTATACCAAACAGGTGCTAACGATCATCAATTCAATATGTAGGTTGAAACACAATCATCAACTGAAACAGAAACAGCTGTGTAGGAGGAATAAAGCTGGGTGAGGAACAGCCAAACTCAGCTAACAAGGTGAGGTTGCTGAAGACAGTTTACTGTCAAAAGTCATACACCATGGCAAGACTGAGCACAGCAACAAGACACAAGGTAGTTATACTGCATCAGCAAGGTCTCTCCCAGGCAGAAATTTCAAGGCAGACAGGGGTTTCCAGATGTGCTGTCCAAGCTCTTTTGAAGAAGCACAAAGAAACGGGCAACGTTAAGGACCGTAGACGCAGAGGTCGGCCAAGGAAACTTACTGCAGCAGATGAAAGACACATCATGCTTACTTCCCTTCGCAATCGGAAGATGTCCAGTGCCATCAGCTCAGAACTGACAGAAAACAGTGGGACCCTGGTACACCCATCTACTGTCCGGAGAAGTCTGGTCAGAAGTGGCCTTCATGGAAGACTTAGGCCAAAAGCCATACCTCCGGCGTGGAAACAAGGCCAAGCGACTCAACTCTGCACGAAAACACAGGAACTGGGGTGCAGAAAAATGGCAGCAGGTGCTCTGGACTGATGAGTCAAAATTTGAAATATTTGGCTGTAGCAGAAGGCAGTTTGTTCAGCGAAGGGCTGGAGAGCACACATGAATGAGTGTCTGCAGGCAACAGTGAAGCATGGTGGAGGTTCCTTGCAAGTTTGGGGCTGCATTTCTGCAAATGGAGTTGGGGATTTGGTCAGAATTAATGGTCTCCTCAATGCTGAGAAGTACAGGCAGATACTTATCCATCATGCAATACCATCAGGGAGACATCTGATTGGCCCCAAATTTATTCTGCAGCATGACAACAACCCCAAACATACAGCGAAAGTCATTAAGAACTATCTTCAGTGTAAAGAAGAACAAGGAGTCCTGGAAGTGATGGTATGGCCCCACAGAGCCCTGATCTCAACATCATCGAGTCTGTCTGGGATTACATGAAGAGAGAGAAGCAACTGAGGCTGCCTAAATCCACAGAAGAACTGTGGTTAGTTCTCCAAGATGTTTGGGCCAACCTACCTGCCGAGTTCCTTCAAAAACTGTGTGCAAGTATACCTAGAAGAATTGATGCTTGATGCTGTTTTGAAGGCAAAGGGTGGTCACACCAAATATGGATTTGATTTAGATTTTTCTTCTGTTCACTCACTTTGCATTTAGTTAATTGATAAATATAATCTATTAACATGTCTATTTTGAAAGCATTCTTACTTTACAGCATGTTTTCACACCTGCCTAAAACTTTGCACAGTACTATATATATATATATATATATATATATATATATATATATATATATATATATATATATATATCTGTAATTAGTAAAACAGTTGAAGAAAAAAAAACAGCCTGGTTGGAACAGTAAACAAAGAAGAAGAGCGTTTCCACCATCTGCGCAAAACTTACAAGTACCCAGTGAAAGCAATCACCGGTGTCCAGGTGCTGTTTTTACAATGTACTGGACATGGCAGCCATCAATTCCTTCGTTTTGTACAATGAATGCACCGGGGAAAATATCAGTAGGAGAGATCTCTTATGATGCTAGCCACGCAGCTTTGGCAGAAACATTTCGATCAGAAAACTGCAAAGCGGCAGGGCAATGCAGCTCAACCTGGATACAGTGCGCAGCCATCAAGTGACACACGCAACAAAAAACAATGCCAGGTAACTAAATGCAGTAAAAATAAAACTTCTGATATCTGCGCCCAGTGTGAAAGAGCAGTATGTGGTAAATACACACAAGTTGATAAGCGTTACACCTGTGTGGATTCTGCGAATATGGGAGCTAATTTGAAGTCTGTTTCCCTGAATGCGCATTCCCGTTACACAATGTGAACCGAGTTATTTTCTTTATGTTATTTTTTTTTATATATAAATAATTATTTCGATTTTACAATTGTGTATCTAGGCCTACATATAACCAGTTTACAGCAGGTTACACAATATTTTCTTTTGAAATGTTTATTTTATTATAGTTTTTCATTTTTTACGTCATGCATTAAATGTGCCAATTTAAAAAATAATGCCTTTATGTTATTTTTTATAAATAAGAACATAAGAAAATAGGAGGCACTTTTTTACACAGAGAACCAACTCCCCAGTAATGTTGTTGAAGCTGACACCCTGGGATCCTTCAAGAAGCTGCTTGATGAGATTCTGGGATTAATAAGCTACTAACAACCAAACAAGCAAGATGGGCCGAATGACCTCCTCTCGTTTGTAAACTTTCTTATGTTCTTATACACAGTCGGGTAGTGTAATATATATATATATATATATATATATATATATATATATATATATATATATATATATATATATATATATATATATACAGTACTGTGCAAAAGTTTTAGGCAGGTGTGAAAAAAATGCTGTAAAGTAAGAATGCTTTCAAAAATAGACATGTTAATAGATTATATTTATCAATTAACTAAATGCAAAGAGAGTGAACAGAAGAAAAATCTAAATCAAATCCATATTTGGTGTGACAACCCTTTGCCTTCAAAACAGCATCAATTCTTCTAGGTACATTTGCACAAAGTCAGGGATTTTGTAGGCATATAGTCAGGTGTATGATTAAACAATTATACCAAACAGGTGCTAATGATCATCAATTCAATATGTAGGTTGAAACACAATCATTAACTGAAACAGGATCAGCTGTGTAGGAGGAATAAAACTGGGTGAGGAACAGCCAAACTCAGCTAACAAGGTGAGGTTGCTGAAGACAGTTTACTGTCAAAAGTCATACACCATGGCAAGACTGAGCACAGCAACAAGACACAAGGTAGTTATACTGCATCAGCAAGGTCTCTCCCAGGCAGAAATTTCCAAGGCAGACAGGGGTTTCCAGATGTGCTGTCCAAGCTCTTTTGAAGAAGCACAAAGAAACGGGCAACGTTGAGGACCGCAGACGCAGTGGTCGGCCAAGGAAACTTACTGCAGCAGATGAAAGACACATCATGCTTACTTCCCTTCGCAATCGGAAGATGTCCAGCAGTGCCATCAGCTCAGAACTGGCAGAAAACAGTGGGACCCTGGTACACCTATCTACTGTCCGGAGAAGTCTGGTCAGAAGTGGCCTTCATGGAAGACTTGCGGCCAAAAAGCCATACCTCCGACGTGGAAACAAGGCCAGCGACTCAACTATGCACGAAAACACAGGAACTGGGGTGCAGAAAAATGGCAGCAGGTGCTCTGGACTGATGAGTCAAAATTTGAAATATTTGGCTGTAGCAGAAGGCAGTTTGTTCGCGAAGGGCTGGAGAGCGTACACGAATGAGTGTCTGCAGGCAACAGTGAAGCATGGTGGAGGTTCCTTGCAAGTTTGGGGCTGCATTTCTGCAAATGGAGTTGGGGATTTGGTCAGAATTAATGGTCTCCTCAATGCTGAGAAGTACAGGCAGATACTTATCCATCATGCAATACCATCAGGGAGGCATCTGATTGGCCCCAAATTTATTCTGCAGCATGACAACGACCCCAAACATACAGTGAAAGTCATTAAGAACTATCTTCAGCGTAAAGAAGAAGAAGGAGTCCTGGAAGTGATGGTATAGCCCCCACAGAGCCCTGATCTCAACATCATCGAAGTCTGTCTGGGATTACATGAAGAGAGAGCGAACTGAGGCTGCCTAAATCCACAGAAGAACTGTGGTTAGTTCTCCAAGATGTTTGGGCCAACCTACCTGCCGAAGTTCCTTCAAAAACTGTGTGCAAGTGTACCTAGAAGAATTGATGCTTGATGCTGTTTTGAAGGCAAAGGGTGGTCACACCAAATATGGATTTGATTTAGATTTTTCTTCTGTTCACTCACTTTGCATTTAGTTAATTGATAAATATAATCTATTAACATGTCTATTTTTGAAAGCATTCTTACTTTACAGCATTTTTTCACACCTGCCTAAAACTTTTGCACAGTACTGTGTATATATATATATATATATATATATATATATATATATATATATATATATATATAATGTTCATTGACGTGCCAATAATCACTTCGATACAGATCAATAGATAGATAAAGATGGATAGATGGATAGATAGATAGATAGATAGATAGGACTACTTCGTTAAGTGCAAACATTATTTCACTTTTATTTGTCGTTTACTTTCGATGCCCTTATGGAGGGGAGGGGGATATAAAAGGCTACATATTACCACTATGCTTATAATAAAAGAAAACTGTACACAAACCTAAACGGTGTATCCGTATCAAGGAACCTCATCAACCTGTCCACCGATCCTCGTAAAGTAACAGTAACTATAACGTCGGCCTACTAAAGTTTTTTATTCGCGTTTATTATTTTGAGAACTTAAAAACTGTAAAAGGCACTTGCTTAACCCAGAATCATAAAAACGTTAAATGTATCTGTTTTCATTATATTTGACAATGTGTTATACAATTCTCGCTGAAAATAGGAAGGACACATGAAGTTTGACCGCTATAGTACTACTATCACACAGGCTGGCTACATGAGGAAATTACTCAACATCTGCAAGAAAATAAAAGATACATCCGGAAATACGTTTCGAAAACATCTATTTATTGATATCCGTAATTGAAACGATTAATTGATATATTACTATATAAAACAATTGAAAAAATATTTCATTTACCAAAAGGTTCCTCAACATCTTGCCGGTTTCGATGCTTTCTCCAAAATACTAGCAACACAAGGACACTGTCAAGACCGAAAAGGATTACTCTCCTCCAATATCCCAACCACCACTGCGCCCCTTATCGTTCCTCCACTATCCCATCACACCTTGCGTCACAATACTAATTCAGAATCCCATAATGCATTGTATTACAAAACACTGAATCGATATTTTTATATTTATCTGCCATACAGGTTATTATTATTATTATTATTATTATTATTATTATTATTATTATTATTATCAATTGTTAAGGATCACTCATTTTAGAGGGAATTTTGGCCTGCATTTTAAGCAGTCTCATACTTTCAGAAATACAATATTTTCCCAAATCTCAATCAACATAGGAAAATGTGCTATAAAAATTCTATAGTTTTATGTTTTTTTTTTATAGAAATCAAAGATTCTATAGAAATTCTTTATTAGTTTAACAGAGGTCATGTGGTGGGTGGTTCTACAGAAAGGGCTTATATTGAAAATATATACATATATTCTATAAACATTTTATGGAAAGCCTATAGAACAAAATAAAATGGTGCATTGAATTATTTAAACACTTGGAGTGTGTATAGTCACATTATTAAAAAATAAAATAAAAGCACAACTAAGCCTCAATAGGCTACTATTGCAGGCTATTTTTTGTATCAATGCAGTATTCTGTGTAGTACCTTTCCTTACAGAAAAAATAACAAGCAAACAAACAAATAAAAAAGAAACTCATGAACATTTAATTTGTTTTAGCTGTTTGGGAGTATTTTTTATTGTTTTTTGTTGTTGTTTTTTACACTAATACAAAATAAAACAATTATATGCATAAACAAACACAGTCAAATAACATTAAACATATATACACAAAAAGAGTGGATTGCTGGTATTAGATTATTTGCATGTTATGCAAGATTTTTTAATATGTAAATTCATGTAAATCAATTAATGTTATTGAATTTGTTGAAGCACTTAAAAATAATAACACATGACCAAATGGTTCTGTGAATTATTCTTTTTTCTTTAGGAATTGTTAAAAGAAAATGTCAAACTGTTGAATATCTTCATAGTTAGTCATGCTCATATACATTGTTCATGTCACAAATATAATCTTTCCCTTGGCATGTCATGTACACCTTCTTGGAAATCAAATCTTCCACTTTGTATATTTTAAAATGTAACTGTTTTTTTAGATAATTTATTTAAAGCTAGTGTTTACACCAACCACTCAATCATAAAAAAAAAACTGTGTGCTGCTTAGTTGCATTTTTTTTTACTACAGCAGATAATACAACCACTCATACACACGCCTAGTATATTTTGTAATATTCCTGATGTATTATCTGACATTTGTACAAATGAATTGAACCTTTTCCCCTCTCTACAGTTCAAACAAAAGTAGTAAGTCTTGAGTGTTTATTTTGTCAATTGGTATCAACCAAAGTAATCCCCTCTTTAATCAATGTATTAATAGTGTCAATCAATGGTTTTAAAAAAGTACTGAAATTAGGCTTTTTACAACCAAACCAGAGTCCTGATAACAACACATTCTTGACATAGGCAATTCATTAATCATAATTTGTAATGGCCACATCAGATGATGAAAATACAGGAATACCATCTGTATTCTATGTAAAGGTTAAGTCATCATCAGTAACAGGAAGATTTATGAACTGTATCCCTTGTCTGCCTAATTGGACATTGTCAGCTGTTAGGTGTCTGTAAATGTGGATTTTCTATAAGATTTCAGAATTGGCTTTCTAAATCAGAAACAATAAAATAACATCCCTCTTTTACAAGATCACCCTTTGCAGTTCTTTGTTCACATATTCCACACTCAAAATCATGTACATCCGTTCCAAGGTACGAAGAACACCCTTTACAATAGAAATGAAATGTTAAACAACTTTTAGCACCATTAAAATGCTGGAAAAATTTTGACATTGGATAGATTGTGCCTTCTTGGTGGTGCTGAATTATTAGAGATATTAAACTGAATTGCTTCCTTGCTTGACTGATGTCCTATAGCATGTGCATTCCTAAGTCATGTCTTCCACATTACAAACCCATGTATTTTATTTTAATTTAGTCGTTGCCAATTAGTTTTTATTATTTTCTCCCCAATTTGAAATTCCCAATTATTTTTAGGCTCAGCTCACCGCTACCACCCCTGCGCTGACTCGGGAGGGGAGAAGATGAACACACGCTGTCCTCCGAAGCGTGTGCCGTCAGCCGCCCGCTTCTTTACACTGCAGACACCCCGTGCAGCCCCCTCAGAGCTACAGCGTCGGAGGACAATGCAGCTCTGGGCAGCTTACAGGCAAGCTCGCAGGCGCCAGGCCAGACTACAGGGGTCGCTGGTGCGCGGTGAGCCGAGGACACCCTGGCGACCTAACCCTCCCTCCCCCCGGACGACGCTCGGCCAATTGAGCGCCGCCCCCTGGGAGCTCCCGTCCACGGTCGGCTGTGGAATAGCCTGGACTCGAACCGGCGACGTCCAGGCTATAGATACAAATCCATGTATTTAAATGGTCCAACATATTTGCAGAAACAGATCCTACTAGCTGAGCTGCCCTGTGACGTTTCACCAGTCTGTCAATCACTCCTCTGCTTGCAAGGAGCAAAGTATAAACGTGCCTTTAAATGTATCTCGCGTATTCTTAGTGGAGTTTAGTAATGTGCATTTGATGAGATTTTTAGAATTTTAGATTTTTAGGTCCGAATCGGGTATCTGTCACTGTAACCAGTTATTTCGATTCCGATTCCGGTTCCTAAACTATGTAGAAAAACATGTCCGTATGTGATCAATGTGTGAGCAAAAGCTGGGTGGGTACATTTTATATACACATAAACAACCGTAGCATGGTGACGGGCCTCCGCCGGGTTTTACTCTGTCACACTTCCGCTGCTGGTGTTTTTTTTTTTTTTGGGGGGGGGGGGGGTGGGGGGGGTCATAGTAAGTCTTTTTTTTCTTCCTGCAACCATGTTATAGCCCTTCCTTCACTAACATAACTAATTCTGTTAGCAATATGGATACACTGTTGCTTTTTGGCGATACTTAAGAAATGCTTTCTTGAGATGCCATTCTCATCGTCTCCAAACACACCCAACAACTTCCCTTCTTAATTATGTTTTTTTAGATTGTGACCTCAAATGTGTCGCACTTGTTCTGATAGATGTAATAATTAGTATTACATTATTAAATAATTAGTTAAGGCAACGCAATGCTGTGGTTATGGTGCAGCCCCATACTTTATTGTACATGGGAATACAATAAATAAACATAGGGTAGATGGAAAATGTGGTAGTAGGCCATTTGAAATATATATGTGTGTGTGTGTATAGATCAATGCCGCTTTCTATAGTCTTATTTTATTTCACATAACATCACACGGCGCTTTAAATAGCCACTATTGAACTGCAACGAATGGTGTCGCACCTGTTATTTTAAGTTACGCGCTGACATCACGAGGATGTCATCGCGCAATAGGGGCGTGGTTGCTGCTTCCCTTGGTTTCTTCCACTTTCCTGGCTTCTGGGGCAGAGGTATTTGCGTTATATTGAGAACCTGTGACACCCGCAGGCATTTCTTTGTGTGTTGTTGTGTTTTGAGTTCGTCAGAATCCTGTCGGACTGTATCTTTATAACGCCCTGCACTGTTCGTGTATCCTAATTATAAATAAACTACAAACAACATGATGGCGTCGAGCTACAACGCGAAAGAAGAAGACGGACAGCTCTCCGGTGCCGCGGGGTCCGGCGGCGTAGGGGCTGGGAAGAGCAAGAAGCCGGACAACACCGCGTTCAAGCAGCAGAGACTGCCCGCCTGGCAGCCCATTCTCACCGCAGGCACCGTCCTGCCTGCCTTCTTTGTGATCGGCCTGATATTCATTCCTATCGGAATCGGCCTCTTCGTAACTTCCAATAACATCAAGGAATTTGAGGTAACGTACCGTACACAGAACCTTCATTAGGATGTTCATATGAATGGATGGAGTTGTTGATTTTCATAATCAACCCCAAGTACGTATTTACAGTCTCTTGTGTTTTTTTTTTTTTCTTCATTTTAGTTTTGTAATGGTAACTGTGTCTGTCTGCAAGTCTGCGACCAGGCTATTGTTTGAAAGCCAATCCACAGTGTTTGGAATCGGGTGCATTCTAAGTTAATTCAGATAATCAGTGGTAATATCGTATTAAAATAGTACACTGTAAAGTTACATTCATCCTAGCCGTGGACTTTTTTTTTTTAGAGAAACACAATATTATTATTACTTTATTTTGTATTATATATAACGTTGTTATGGGGTGCATTTCAAAGGATTGAGCAGCCGCAATGCAGGCATGCAATTATTCGCTCATAACCGTGGTCCACAAATGCCTAAGTTCATTGCCATTGTATAGTTCAGTGTGGTATTTTTATAAGTGTATTGTCATTGAATTGTGTGGTCTGTGTTCTCCATGTTGCAGATTGATTATACTGGTATTGACCCAGCCAGTCCATGCTACAACTGCTCTCAGACATTGACCTGGAACAGTACAAAGCCTTGTGTATGTAAAGTCCCCTTCACACTGGAGCAGTCATTTGAGGTAAGCAAGACTTAGAGCTACTTACTGTAACGTATTCTAGTAATGTGTTCTTCTTAAATTCTCTGTTGAGTTGCTAGGGTACATTTTAATATAATATGCAAGGGGGGCAAGTTAATGATTCCGCTCTGGTGCTCCGGAGACATGATTCTCAAGCGCTTTAACAAGAGTTTGAGGGCTGATTTATACCTGGTCTGTTTATAAAGATCCAATTTAGAATTAATTTAAAAACAAACTAAAATACAGTGAATATATAATAAACTGCGGTTCAATACAGTGAATGTATATAATAAACTGCGGTTCAATACAGTGAATGTATATAATAAACTGCGGTTCAATACAGTGAATGTATATAATAAACTGCGGTTCAATACAGTGAATGTATATAATAAACTGCGGTTCAATACAGTGAATGTATATAATAAACTGCGGTTCAATACAGTGAATGTATATAATAAACTGCGGTTCAATACAGTGAGTGTATATAATAAACTGCGGTTCAATACAGTGAGTGTATATAATAAACTGCGGTTCAATACAGTGAGTGTATATAATAAACTGCGGTTCAATACAGTGAATGTATATAATAAACTGCGGTTCAATACAGTGAATGTATATAATAAACTGCGGTTCAATAGTGAATGTATATAATAAACTGCGGTTTAATACAGTGAATGTACTGTATATAATAAACTGCGGTTCAATACAGTGAATGTATATAATAAACTGCGGTTCAATAGTGAATGTATATAATAAACTGCGGTTCAATACAGTGAATGTACTGTATATAATAAACTGTGGTTCAATACAGTGAATGTATATAATAAACTGCGGTTCAATAGTGAATGTATATAATAAACTGCGGTTCAATACAGTGAATGTATATAATAAACTGCGGTTCAATACAGTGAATGTATATAATAAACTGCAGTTCAATAGTGAATGTATATAATAAACTGCGGTTCAATACAGTGAATGTATATAATAAACTGCAGTTCAATAGTGAATGTATATAATAAACTGCGGTTCAATACAGTGAGTGAATGTATATAATAAACCACGGTTCAATACAGGGAATATATACAATAAACCGCGGTTCAATACAGTGAATGTATATAATAAACCACGGTGAATGTACAGTACCAGTCAAAAGTTTGAGTACACTTGCTGGAAACTAGGTTTTTTCATAATTGACAATGTTTTATGTCGTATATGTTTCTGTAAATACTTGAAAATTGAAAACACATGTTACAATATACAAAACAAAACATAAGGAGTATCAAAGCAATGTTCAAGAAAATTAAAAATTGTCTCTAAATCTTGGATTCCTCAAAATAGCCACCCTTTGCCTTAATAACAGCCTCACAAACACGAGGCATTCGGTTAATAAGTTTCAGCAGGAAATCACCCGACATGTCTTCCCAGCTCTTCTGCAGCAATTCCTAGAGATGTAGGGCACTTGTGGGTAGCTTTGCTTTGACTCTTCTGGCCAGTTCGTCCCATACAAGTTCTATGGGATTGAGGTCTGGAGACTGGGCAGGCCAGGTCATTAGATTGAGTTGTCCTTCACTTTCCTTCTTCACCAGATAGTTCTTGCACAACTTTGAGGTGTGTTTCGGGTCATTATCTTGCTGAAGAATGAAGGACTCCCCAACTAGCCGTAATCCTGATGGAATGGCATGCCTCTGAAGTATGCTATGATAGCCATGCTGGTTGAGCTTGCCATGGACTTGGTAAAGATCACCAACTCTGTCACCAGCAAAGCAACCCCAGACCACGACACTGCCTCCTCCATGCTTGACAGTGGGAACCACACATGCAGAACTCATGCGCTCACCCTCTCTGCGTCTTACAAATACTCGGCGGTTGGACCCAGATATTTCAAATTTTGACTCATCGGTCCATAAGACCGACTTCCACTCCTCAAACGTCCAGTTTCTGCGTTTTTTGGCTCAGGCAAGTCTCTTCCTCTTATTCTGCACTCTTAACAATGGTTTCTTTGCAGCAATTCTTCCAGTTAGGCCAGCTTCACACAATCTCCTCTGAACAGTTGATGTTGAAACATCTGTACTTCTAGTAGCATTTAGCTGAGCTTGTATTTCAGGGGCAGTTAATCGCCGGTTTCGCAGACTTGTGAATCGAATGAACTTGTTCTCTGATTCTGAGGTCACCCTTAGCCTGCCTGACTTTGTTCGGTCCTCATGAGTGCCAGTTTCTTCAAATCGTTTGATGGTCTTGGCCACAGCAGTTACAGACACTTGCAAAGTTCTTGCGATTTGTCTTAAAGATTGACCTTCATTTCTTAAAGTAATTACAGACTTTTTTCTTTGCTTAACTGAGCGTATTTTGCCATTTTCTGCTCCCTTACATTCAGGAATGACAAACTTGTGCCTATGCTACCTATATTTATAGTAATCATGGACCCTCACCTGTTAACAATAATTGGTGACAAAAGGCTAATTAGGTAACATGCTAGTTAACTCGGAGAACATCTAACAAAGACACTTTTATACTCAGGCCAGTGTTCTAACACCGTGTTATACACATTTCAGACTTTTAACTGACTTGGGCTTCAGACTGAAATCCCCTTGCTTTGGGTGACCATTTCATTGAAATTGACAAGATTTACATTTTCATTTAAAAATAAATTTTTTGAATGCAATTCACTTTTGATTATCAGCTTATATAAGTACACGTATCATATAATGAAATATTAAGTGTTTATAGACAAGTTTATACAGTTAAAAGCATAGATAATCATGAAAAACCTGGTTTCAAGCAGGTGTACTCAAACTTTTGACTGGTACTGTATATACTGTATGTAAACATGGAAGGGTGCGTTCAGGTCAGCCTTGCTGTACTAGCTGTGTTTATTCGGTTTATTCGCAATCTGCTACTGGTAGAATGGCAGCACAAAAGTCGGGTTAGAGATATTATGGAGGAACCCCAATGTTTTTGTGCTAGATATGTGCAGGGCGGAGGCGTTTTCAAAGGCGACACATATGAGGAGGAATACTTTATTCTTTGAATTTCTGTTGGCTGTTGCATTGCCACTGGCATCAGTCCAACATCAGTAAGTTATTAGCAGTCCCTTCTAATCCCTGTTCATCAGTCTTTGTGTTCTCAATAGGATCGTACAGTAATGATACATTACCGCTTAGCAAATACCCCTTTGTCAGTGAGGAGCCATTTCAGACAAAAGTGTGTCAAGGCAGAGAGAGGAACCAAGTATGCACAGCTGCACAGCGAGAGAGATCAGCTTATACACAGCGTGAGAGACCAAGCCATTTATATCTGGAACATGTAACAATAATACTGCAAAATCTGTAGAAAGACTGTATGTGTATACATTTCACACAGGCACTGGCTTTGTGGGTGCTAGATAACTTCAAGCCCTATTTATATAGCAAAAAATCAACATGCATATTAAATTCTTTCAGTTAATTCCTGTCTCGGTAAAACTATTAAGGCTTTATACGGTGTACAGTCTTTCTACATATTGTATTATTATTATTATTAGATATTTCTTTTGTAAATTGCTTTGGTCTCTCTTGCTGTGCTTAGCTTGGTCTCTCTGCATTGATACACAATTGTCTGAAATGTCTCTGTGTGAAACAGTGAAACGGGATGTTTATGCCTAGTTTCTGTTTTCTGCTGCGCTGTGAATTCTAACGCATTTGGTTTCACACTGCCTGACTGAGGGGGAAATGAATTGGAGACCCACCTTAATCGAACTGAGACCACCTTTTCAAGTAAATCTTGGTTCCCTTATTTGGTGCGCACTCTGATGCGAAACAAATATGTGACGTTTCACACCTTCCAAAATAAACCAAACTTGGCTGTTAACTGAACTCTAGTGTGAATTAACTTCTCCAAACAGACTAGGTATGAAAGGGCCCTTAAAAACGCCACAGGCTGTGATGACTAAATCTGAAAGTGAATCTAAAAAACAGGAAGACTCATTCTCATATTTCATACCTGTAAGTTGCTGTGAGAATTTAATGATGTTTTTTTTTTTTAAAGAAAATCAATATCATAATCTAGTAATGTGCATCTTGGAACTGCATGTGATGTGTAAACACAGCTTTTTTTAATTTTTTTAATTTAAAATATTATTTTAGCTAATTCTGTGTTGCTGTCTTTAGGATATTTGTTTTTATTGAACATTTTTACTGTAGCTTTCAGGCATAAAATGAATGACTTTGTTTGACAAAGGTGTCTTTTTTGTTTAGAGCGATGTTTTCATGTATTACGGGCTGTCCAATTTCTACCAGAACCACCGTCGTTACGTGAAATCTAGAGATGACAGCCAGCTGAATGGAGATGCCTCCTCCTTAACTGTAAGTGGTGCTGTGTTATACTTCTGTTCTCCAACGGTGACCAGCTTATACAGCTTTGGAAAACACATTTCAGCTGATTTTGCCATGTGCTGTAAACCCCCTTATTACAGTAAGTTTGCCCTTTTGAAAAGTTTTGAAAGTTCTTTTGATTACAAAAGTGTACATGTCATGGCTTACTGAAATGATGATACACATCTGATTTAAACTATCTGTTCTCTTTAGCAATGGAATTGTTCTTTGTTAGAATATTGTACTTTTTTGTTTGTTCTCAGTGTCTGCTGTTGGATCAGAATGCAACTGAACTGTATGTTTGAGTTATCAGTGGATTATTAGTGTGAACATTATCGTTTGTATACTATTTTTACTGTCTACTGTTCTTGTACTCTGCTAAAGCCTCCAGAGGATTTTTTCAAATTTCTGTTGATTACTTTACACTCTGAGGACCATCAGGCAGGTGATAGCCAAAACACACACAAAACACACATCAAGTGTTAGTTCTGCTAGCTAGATTTGATAAATAAAAAAGGATGTTGCTTATTTTATATCGACATGTTTGATTTAAGTGTCTTTTGAAGTCAAATGTGGTGATTTTTGTTGGAGTTTTCAGATTTTGACTGCTTTTTTATAATCTTCTGGAAAGGCTTCTGGACATAACTTCTAAAGAAAGTGTATTTCATATTGTAAAACTTCCATAAAAACAGAAATTATGCTGGAAATGATATATTTACGTGTTTGTCTTTTTACAGAGCCCAAGCAAGGAATGTGAGCCGTACCGCACCAGTGATAACAAACCCATAGCTCCCTGTGGAGCCATTGCTAACAGCCTGTTCAACGGTAAGAATTCGATTAGATTGACTTATTCACACACGTTTACAAAGGTTGATCGGGATAAAAACTACACATCAAAGGACATTCATTAATTACATTATTGTCTCATTACATGTGTTTTCCTTCCAGAGTGGCGAAGCACATATCTATTCAAAGTCTTACTATTTGTACTTGCGTTTCTTAAGTAAAGCACCATCGCAGCATAATTATGCAACCCTGCATTCTATTTTTAGGAAGTCATACCTTTTTTTTTTAAAGTTACTTGTAAAATGCTGTTATTTGGCGATAGGTTTGCTATTTTCCTATAAATACTGTTACATTTTGTTTTGATCCAGCAGTGAAGTGAAACCGTGCCTATTATGTAACTTTCAATAGGGTTGTAGAGGTGTAATCAAACACTACTTAATTGTAGCTTTTTTCCCCTCCAGACACTTTGACATTGTACTACATTAATCCCAACGGCACTGAAAGTTTAGTTCCATTGCAAAAGAAGGGAATTGCCTGGTGGACTGACAAGAATGTGAAATTTAGAAACCCAGGTGGAAATAACTTTAACCTAACAGCTGTTTTCCAAGGTAATTATTCCTTCTTATAATACTGGAATTTGCTTGACATTGAAGTTAGTTCTTTCTAGGTCATTAATCCAATGCATTTTTCTGTAGGTACCTCCAAGCCTGTGAACTGGCGAAAGCCTGTGTATGAGCTGGACACAGACCCTGAGAACAATGGGTTTATCAACGAGGACTTCATTGTGTGGATGCGCACTGCTGCCCTGCCCACCTTCCGCAAACTCTACCGTCTGATTGAGAAGAAAAACAACATGATACCAACCCTGCAACGTGGAAACTACACCCTGGAGATCACCTACAGTATCCTTTCAATCAAAATCACATGGGAAAGATGGGAATGAAATCTAGAATTCACTTAAGGGCATATGTAATAACAAAAACAAATAATCTAATTGGTTACATAGCATTCTGTTGATAACCTACACAACCTTACATGGCTTGGGTTCAGTAGTATTACTTGTCCTGTCTCTTATAAAGTCTGTTTGATAACTTTTGCTTGTCATACTTTAAAACAGGCTACCTTGTAAAATAAAGAAAGCCAAGTAAGAAACCACTAAAAGACTTCTTCTTAATCGGGTGTTTGCCTGATGGGATAAGATTCTCCAAGTGTTTTTAATTCTGGTATGTACAGTGTTATGGAATACTTGACATGAAAGATGTACAGTATAAACAGGTCTCTAGTACAATACTGCAGCAAAACCATTACCCAGAACTGAGAGTCCACAGTTCATCTTTGCTGTACATTATTGATCTGGTGCATGTGAGGTGAAGGCCAGCCATGTCTTTACAGTAGTTAAATCCTTTTAAAGCAGTAAGACTATTTTGAAAGTATTGATTTTGAACACATAGAGTAGTTTTATGCAGCTATACCCCCAGAGCCCTATAGAATAGTTGCTGCTGCAGTAGTCGTCCTTGTATTCCAGGTTTAAACATTGTGCCTCCTGACTTGAGTGTCATTGTTTGCCAACTGGCGCCAGATATATTGTTGGATTTGTGCTTTAGACCCTGGTCCACTAGGTAATGGATTGTGACAAGCAAGTCAATAGATTTACATAGAAGTAAAGGAAAAAATAATTACTTTAATCTGAAAAAGGCATATCGTAAGAGTTTTGTTTGTAATCTGCCGTAAAACTTAAAACACTCGCCGGTCTCTAATAGGCGCTGGGGCTTCTGCGAAGTATGGTAAATAGACAGCAGGTCTCTCTTAAACACTGGGTTATGAATAATATAATGCGCGTCATACTGAATGTTCCAGCCAATACACACACATGGCTGTGCAGTGAGCTTACCAATTTGTTTTTCAACAGCGATGAAGAGACCCTGAGGCTCAGGATGAATGAATTTAATTTATTTTAAGGTACACGTAATGCATACAGTTTTTTTAATGACGTTATTCATTTTAAAACCAGTTGTGAAGCTTTTTTGAGCCTGCTGAAAGTAAGCCATCTGAAATATTTGCAGATGTTTGTGATCTTACATAATAAACGCTGGTCTCAAATAGTCGCTGGTCTCCAATAGGCGCCGGGGCTACTGACAAATATTGTAAATAAACGGCCGGGCGTTTATTTCAAGTTTTCCGGTATGTTGTAATACCGAGCGATACACCCGAGACACGGTCTCATTTCATTCTCTCGGGTGAATGTGTCATGTGGTGTTCCTGATTTGCAGATTGTTCGGTTGAAAGACATGCATAGCAGTATGTAAATATTTTATTTTATTTTGAAATGTTTTTGCTCCTTGTGTTTATGGCTGAAACATCCAATACAAATAGACACAGGTAACAAAGCTACATTTATTTTGCAGTAACTTTACAAAGTTTATTTTGTGGTTACTGTACCCCTTTGAGGATTCACCATATAGCCTTAATAGCAGCAGGAGGAAGAAACATATTAAGACCCGTATTATGAAATATTCTACCACAGATGGTCTTCCTTGAAGAATGGTGGTGACCAAAGTACACTAATTCTTCCATGCATTGTCTTCAAAAACTAGGTTGGACAGTTTATGCTTTTATAAGCAATTTTAAAATTAAAGTCAAAATAATGCTACTTTAAAAAAAAAACATTACTGCCAGATATTGTAGTTGCCTATGTTTACCACGAGTAAAGCAACACTTTGTTCCACAGCTTTAATTAAATATTACCAACTGTGTTGATTTGGTGTAGGCATTAATCCTCACAGCTTTTTATTGGAACTCTGAAGTGCACATCCCTGAACTCTAGGTAGCAGCAAATACTGTAGCTTTGATCTTGTCTCCCAGCTCATTTTCCTATACTGTGTTCAGATTACCCTGTGCGTAGATTTGATGGGCGGAAGCGAATGATCCTGAGCACTATCTCCTGGATGGGTGGTAAGAACCCGTTTCTGGGCATTGCCTACATCACTGTCGGCTCCGTCTGCTTCTTCCTGGGCGTCGTCCTGCTGATTATCCACCAGAAATATGGAAACCGCAACAACAGCGCAGAGATCCCAAACTAGTGGAGGAGTGACGCCCCTAAAGCACAACCAGAGGGGCCCAGCTTGGACCACTAGCTAATAAAGCTTAGCATCATCAGTTGTTGTACATGTTGTTTGTCCTTTAAATGCAATGGTTTATTTTATTCCTAGGGATGGATATTTATTCACAAAGCTCTGACTGATATGATACCAAAAGCCTTTCTTGTTTGACTCAATACTGTTTGACTTCATTCATAAACTGCTGTTAAAGAAGCCAACTACAGCCTAGGACAGTTCATGAATATCAGACTTTTAAAAATAGTTTGTAATGAGTTAAAGCTTTGTGGCCAGCACCCAAAATTTGGATATAAAGGATTTCCAAAGAGCATGATCCATCTCTAGTTTAACTAATGAAAAATAGCTGTACATTAGATCATAAGGATTTGCTGGATTATATTTGACACTCAAACAAAACCTGTGTTACAAATGATGTGAATATAGATGTTAATATTTAATTCCTTTAAGACAATGATGTACTTGTTGAAATGCTTTAAAACTGATATAGCATGTTTCCTGCTGAATGAATGTAGTCTTTGTGTTTTTAATTAAAATTAATTTACTTCCAATGCTTTTTCTAGTACACTGCACTGGTTAGAATCTAATGTTTTTAATAATTTTTGATAATCTAGTTCATCTGTGTTTTTATTTTCAGTTTTATTATACCGGTACCCTACTTTTGCTAAAGAATGCAGTGTGTTGCTGTGACTGTAGTATGTCTTGAACAGATGTGGCATTTTAATCTTTTTTTTAATATATATATATATATATATATATATATATATATATATATATATATATATATATATATATATATATATATATATATATAAATAATATTTCAGGTTAAGTAGGTTTACTTGGTTTAACATGATGATTGCACACTTGACATTTTCAACTCAGTTTAATGTAACTATTCTAATCTGATGGAGATGAATGCAAGGATTATTGGGACCAGTGTAACCACGGAAACTGCTTTTGATTTAAGTTGAAGGTTTGCAAAACTACTTCACCAAGCATACTCACAACCTTAATTCACCAGTTAATTTGCACTTATCATGCAGTTGAAATATCCTTGTTATTTATTTGAGAATTGGAGTTATTTACTTTCCTCTGTACAGCTGTTGGTTTACAATATTATAAAAAGCTGTTTATCCTGTAGAGATTACTTTTAAGTTGGGTGGTCTAATAAAAGATGGAAAACTACTGTATCTTGACTGGGTCTAATTATTCATGTTAATAAAAGTGAAACCATAAATAGGGTTTTAGAATACAAAATTGATTAGTGTTGTAGAATACAAAAATGTATCAAACAAGTTGTGTGTCAGTTACATGCATCTTTCACACCACAAAAAAAAAAAGATTGCTTTCTAACTTATGAATGTGTAACTGATTGCTGATTTACTGATATTGTGGATTTTATCTCCTGCTGATGAGATGAGGCTGTTTTGCATCTTGGTTAAGATGCTTGCTTGTGGTGTGCATGGCCACCTGTTTGCACCCAGCCTCCATCCTGTTCCACACATATATTCATGTAAGTTTGACATGCATGTATAGAGGGACAAATACCTCTATACAACCCCTGATACACTCAATAGAAACATGTTTAATCGCAGTTGTATTAGTAGTTCTCTAGAGAAATGTGAGTGATTGATGTAACTTAAAAAGTGAGTAAGTAGATTTAAGGAAAGGCACAAAGTATTTTCTTCAATCAGTAATGTATTGTTATACATGCAGGAAATCTGATCCCAGGTACAGAACACACAGATTCAGATTCATGATTATTAATACCTCTGGCACATAATGATTTCTCTCCCGTGTCTGGTGTTTTGTAGGTATCGTTTGGACGCTTGATTGAATTATTGTTACCGTGTTAAAGAGGAGCAGGATAAGTATTTAAAAGCAGGTTAGGAAGCGGAAGGGAGGAGATCAGTGGGGACGCACAGGCGTACTGCTAGAGCGCAGGATTAGAAAGACAGGTGTGTGGAGCGAGCTGAATCAAGGTATGTTTCCAGATAGCAATCGGAGTGACAGCGAGGCTGTAATAGAAATAAAGTACAACAGATAGCGTACCGCTGTGTGACATACCCAACACTAGAGCAAGGAGCAGCGGATTACGGGGACAGTTCAACTACCGAGATTGCTGGGTGGTGCCAGAACACTAACTCAGGCAAGACCCTATCTTTTCATGTAGTGTTAAACAGCTGGCCTGCTGAGTAAACATTGCTCCTTTTTAACTTCTTTATTTAGTTAGCTGTTCAATATTTACCTTCTCTGATTCAGCTATTAGTTCTTTATGTAGCGGCCACAGACTCTCAGTTAGAAAAGTCAGGGGAGTGGACGATAGATACAGAGCAGCTAGTGCAGTATATAGGATTAGTAGGTGCGTGTGACAACATTTGTATCTGCTATTGTTTTAAATCACGGACTGTGGTAGTTATTTTATTGATTGCACAGAGTGCTTTGCTGTTTGGTTAGTTTAATTCTTTTTATCTCTTATGCTTGTTAGCAGTGATTAATGTGTGTTTATGTATTTATTAGGACACCCATAACCCATTGGCTACTCAGGTGGTCTGTATTTTGCATCCTTCTCCTGTAATCGGCATTGATGAAACTGCGCCGGGTACTATATATTCCTTTCATAAAGGTATTTTAAAGCTTTGGAGATATATTTTTTAGTGGCGATTGTGTTAATGCTGTTTGGTATTTATATATTAAACTGCTTTCTTATAAAGATTATCATTGAACAAACTCTTGTGTGACGAATTATTGAACCTCTATCCTCTCCCACTCTCTACCACACCCAGACGTCCTGTAGACAGGTTCCGGCAGCGCAATCCCAACCCGAGCCCGAATACCTGGGCTTGTAATCAAGCAGTGTGTTACACCTGTATAGGTTGCATTCATTGCTACAGTTCTGTTGTAAAAATGGTGTGTTGATATGTACTGTATCGGTGAAGCTTGATAGTCGCTTTTGGTATACTGCAGTTGGAAGTGTTTTTACATATTTGGATATTTTTCACGAAAGAGAATGCTCTTAAGTGGCTTAAGTGGACAGGTGTGTGTGTGTTTCAATCTTTAAACCAGTCATTTGGTAAGCAGTATATTACGTGAAAGCAGGTGATCACTTAAATCGGGTGATTCTACTTTTCTTCTTCACATTTTGATTTAGGAACCCAATTTGCTTTCTCTAAAGGGTAAAGTGTGTTTTCTTTAACATTTTTGGAAAGGTCTTGGTTACCTGGTGTTCAATAGTAAATGAGTATAGCTGCAGTCTCTGGGCACCCGATCGGACTGTAATCAATGCATTGAATCGGCGTTATCAAGACACATCAGACCCATTGGAATGGTCTGTGTGGTCCCCCATGAGTAACACATGGGGTCCGTTAGGTGATCAGCATTGAAAGGTGATGATAGGGTTGCCCAGTCTCCTGAGAGAAACGTTAACAGATTGACGTTTCTGCATTTCTCCTTTCTGGTGGAAAAAACGTTAGGCGGGTAACGTTTTCACTTTCAACCACAGTGCTTCGCGGCAGCTTTTGTCGAAATTCTTTTTTTATATTTATTTTCTGTGAACATTAGTTTATGGATAATCGTGTTTGCTTTTAAACCAATTAAATTGTTACAAAACAATTACTATTATTTAGTCCATTCGTTTTAATTCAGTACATGGTCTTATGTACTGGTGCTAAAATATACACTGCCTTTTTTCATTATATATTTAAGGGAAACCTCGCTTAATATAATTTTAGGAAATGCCATGTCAGCACTGTACTTGCATCCCAGAGCGCGTCTGCCGATGAAAATAAAAATACGGCTAAAAACAAAACGGTATTCGGTTCAAAAGAGACAGTCAGTAGTTTAAAAACAAATAAGTTAAATGCTCCGTGTTTATCTGTGTAGTTTGAATTTTGAATGTGCCGCCCAGCTTGCTCTGCGACGCTCAGCCAATAGGCAGGGACGGGACGTTGAAAAGAATAGTGGGATATAAGAATGTGGTCTAGTTTATCCCGCGACCACATTCTCATATGCATGGCTGAACAGCCAATTTATCAATAAATCATCAGCTGCCGACCACGCAATTTCACGAGAGGCAGTCTGGCAGACGTTGCTTGTTTGTTGTTTCTGCCAGACTATCTTGCATCATTACAATAAAACAAACACATTTTAAAAATAGCAGTAAATAATAATAATCGCACAAAAGACAAATAAACACAGGACGGTGTACCGTCCCAGGGTAGTAAAAGATACAGACTATACAAACTTTAATCGCTTAAAACAATAGACAGCATTTTGAGTAAAGAACACTATGAACAATATTTACACGAAGTAATAAAAGGTGTGTTTTTATTCTAAGTGAGTTGTAGAAATAGACTTGTTTGCATTGCCACCTAATATTTTAGTATGTCTGTTTTGAACCACAGCTTCTGACTGCAGTTGGCTAGTAAGACAAGTGCTGTAAAGAATTTAGAAAATAGTTGACACATGAAAAAAATAAAAATGAAACAGAGGCATCCTTAGTTTCATTTTGGTTTGCATTCAGGTAGGTGACTAATACAGAAATGTACAGGTTGTCGAGAGTCCTCTCGATTCAAATGCTCCTTGGTCTTTTTGTACAGATACAGCAGTATAGACTGAGGTCTGGTTGCAGCACAGTGTGCTGTCCTGCACCACCACTGGAAGCCCTTCAAGCTTTCAAAGACAAGTAATAGTCTACCTGTCATATAAATCACAAGTTTGGACTTCCAGTACACTGGAGTATATATGTCATGAATGCAGTGTGCGTGTGTGTGTGTGTGTGTGTGTGTGTGTATGTATGTGACGTTCATGATACATATACTCTTGTCTATTGAACGTCTGCAGTAAGAAACAAATGCCACAGTGCCTGTGACAGTAGCTTTCAAACAAACCAAAACATTGCGGCTATATAATACCGAGAGTACTGCATCTCCTTCCTGTTGGAGGCAAGTGCGTGAGCCAAACCCATTCGGACATTTTACTTTACCGCAGGTCAAAATCAATCTGAGGTGTAGGCAAGAGAGGGTTAGGGTTCTGCCAAAGAACGTCCGTACTGACAACAAAACTAAAAAGAAGTAAACATTTGGTTCATGAAGATTGTTTCGTTCAGACATTGCAGAGGCATGCTTGTTGTGCTCTTTAACTTGAATCTATGTTAAAATGTGAAAATAAAACAAAATTTGGACTTCTTAATCTAATTTAAACAGGCAATGGTATCAGAGTTTTAATGAATCCTTTAAGGTTGTTTTTGTGGATGTGTTAAAAGCTCATTAGTGTTATTCAATGTGAGTAAATGTTGAAAGGTTATAATTAGGGCTTATGATTTTCGATTTTAACCGATAAAACACCCCCGATACAAAAATAAATTAAATCGGTGGATAGCCAATAAACACCAGAAAAACTGTAGAAATGGTCCATCTATTCACGTTGACTTTTCCCTTTTCACATTTAAAAAAATTAAACCTACTACAATAATAATAAAATACATTTCCCAGTGCTGCTGGGCAATGTCCCGCCTTCCTGACTTATATCTATCATTGATTCGTTCTGAATACTTTAAACCCGCCCCAACTACCGAGTGGCAGCACATTACTACATTTCTATTGGAGACTCCGCTTGCGAGATTTAAAATGAGATTACAATCAGTAATGGAGGCTTGTTAGCAGGATTTAAAGCTGTATTACAGTTAAGATACGGAGGATTTAAAACCGAATTGTGGCGAAATGTACAAACATGCCTACATGCAAAAACCCCAGAAGAATGTGCCTGTGACCATAGGGATTTCATTGTGAAAGACAACAAAGGAAAGAAGGTACAACTTAAGTGTACAAGTACTGTCGAGTTACTATACATATTTTGACACAAAAAACCGCTCAAGCATTTTGGAAAGTAACCGAAAACACTACTTTCATACAGTATATCAAAAATGAAAGCCCTGAAAAAAAAAAAAAAGATTTTACATAAAACTCAAATAGCTAAAAATAAGCACCGAAAAATACAATTAATAAAACCTGAAAAAGAGAAGCCCTAGTTATAATCAGCAGTAACATAACTCCCTGTTGACCATGTTGGCTTGAGGCCTGTAGCACGGCTTCATCCCACAGGAGGCCAGGTGAAGTACTGGAAACATGGCAGCATCAGCGTTGCTTCATCTTGAGAGCATTTTCATTTGATGTATAATAATGCTTTCTAAAATAAACAAATAAACAGTTCAATAAAGGAATTCATAAAATACATAGCAAACAGTTCTCTATCAGTTACCAGTTGCACTCTAGTCAAGCCCCTACTCTTGCTGAATACTCAGTACAGTATATTGATTACATTCAAAAATAAATTCATCCTCATAGCCCCCCTCCTATTTTTGAGCAAAATTCTATTGGTGGTTCTGTGGGCATAGACCAGAGTAGATCTGGTAGCTTTTCCCTCAGCTAGTGTTACTTTTTTTGGCACAATATAGGCATGTTCTGTTAAATGATACATACATTCTGAGATTAGTAGAGAACCATAAAGATTGACCTGTAAAATATCATGCACTTTGATCAATGAATTATACCTACTAAACCTGGATGGAACTGCACTCCCAGATCGGTGTTGCCTACTCCTGGTCACCTATCTGAACTATTTTACATTGGCTTTACATCAGAAAGATAAATGGACCGAAAGGAAAGTGATATATTATTTGTTTATTTAGCAGACGCCTTTATCCAAGGCAACTTACAGAGACTAGAGTGTGTGAACTACTGCAGAGTCACTTACAAGTGCATCTCACCTGAAAGACGGAGCACAAGGAGGTTAAGTAACTTGCTCAGGGTCACACAATGAGTCAGTGGCTGAGGTGGGATTTGAACCGGGGACCTTCTGGTTACAAGCCCTTTTCTTTAACCACTGGACCACACAGCCTCCTGTAATTCTATACTTTAGATCTACTAGCATAGGAAATCATTCTAGATTTAATTATGTTTTTGTGTTACTTTTTTAATGAATAATCAATCATAGTGCCTGGTGCATTTATTAGTGTAATGATATCACTGCATAAAAACATTTCACAAGATCCCCCTGGGTTCACAAGTGATATGGAGAATTAGAGTGGAGAGTGGACAAGTGATGCTCCCCTTGATCAAGGGATTGTCGTTGATCTGCTTATAATAACTAAAGAAACAGACATGGTCAGATTTAAACAGAGACATCAATGAGCTAGTGTGTGTGAAGAAGAGCCACACAAAGTATTGAATAACCAAATGCCTTAATGTCTTAATCATGTTCGGTCCAGCATGTCTTTTGGGTTATCTAAATGATCTTGTCATATGCACTAGTTTATTTTAAAGCTGATCTTCATTAAACAGTATCATCGTACCATATTGCATACCTCATCTGCTGCCTTTAAAAAACTACATTCCCATGTGTTTTGTGCATGACATGTGCCTCCCATCCAATCATTTACTTTCCTGTATGTATTTTACACGCAGCTGCATGATTATCTGTCATTTTCAAACATCTTCTATATACCCAGCTGTATGTTTCCACTGCCTTCCATAACTGCATCCATATTGTGTGGCTGTTTTGTGTAAAACACCACTTCATCACTTAATTCCAGTCTGTCACACTTTTATATAAAAAAAAAAAAGAACATCAAACGGTCTTATGCTGCAGCATTATTATTCTTGCCACTAGATGGCTGTTTACTATTTTAAATAGCCAAGATTAAAATAATTTTGGGGAATTGGCTTGTATATTGGAATGCTATATTTATATAAACTAAACATCAAGTTAATCCACAAGGCTGTCCATGTGGCGAACAAAAGATATATATATATATATATATATACTCTATCTCTATCTCTATCTATCTATCCAGTTCTGGCAATGGAACATGAAACAAGCAATGTTCCAGCTATCGGTATATTGGATGGATACGGATAGGTGGAGCCTCACAGAATTTAAAGTACCTTTTATGATTAAAAACTTCTAAATGAAAGTGTTCTCTCTTTTTTTGGAGATGTCCACGGATTAGAAAATGCCACATAATATTCAACTAGTATAACAATATCTATGTTCCACTTAAATATGGAAAGAGCTAATTCTACAGCAGAAGAACAAATGTTGAGCACAGAAGCCTGGAATCCAATTGACACAGTTCAGTTCTGGGTTGTATAGTTTAATCCCCCTCCCTTTTTGAAATAACAGTGCACAGTTACATGCCAGCAAGGCCCCACCAGAGCATTTTAAGGAACCATCAGAGATTGTAGGCTGATTCATTGCATCTAACAAATTAAAAGTTACGGTTTGTACAAGGTGATTGAGTCATATGTGTTAATGTGTTCCACTTGAAAAACAGTCTAGTGAAGAGTCATACAGTGTGGCCTCTGTGACTGTGTGCCTGTTCATTGATAGCAGGTCAAGTAAAGCATCCTGCTAAGTGTACTAAAGTGTATTCCAAATCTCAAATATGTGTTAACCACACAGGTAATTCTATCGAGTATGTGATTTAGAAACATGTGAAGATAAGCACTTGAACCAGACAGAACTCTTTTGCTGTCAGTCAATGGTCCCCGATTAATGGTACAGTCTCTGCTTTCCTCCTTCAGCTATATAAACAAGGCTATGAATGAGGTAGTAGACAATAGAATGATGCACATAAACTCTTCTGATTTCCAAAATAATACAAGCCGCAGTAAAGTTTAACTGCTGAAATACATCACTTTATTAAGAGCTAAATCTAAAATACAAACTGAAGATCAGGCCTTTGTAAGAATGGATAGCTACCACAATAAACTCCACAGTGTGCAATGATCACTAATGCACACACGGATTAGCTACACAGTCAATCAAATGCATACACTGAAAAGGTTGGATTTTGGCAGAATAATCAAACATCAAGTCATACAAACATGCTAAAAAATCATAAAAACTAACATTAAAACACATCTATAAAAATGAATATGTCTATTTAATTATTATAAAACTTTACAATAATATTTGTATGTAAGGATTTGGGTGGAGACAGAGGCACAGCTTGATAAGCATCTCTTTTGCAGCAGTATAAGTGTGTTATTACTCGTTTTCAAATAAAATTTTAAAAAATAAATAAATAATGGATTGCTCCACATAGTTAGTATGTGTACACTGTACACACAGTGGCAGAGGGGGTTTCCATGGTCGCAGTAGACCCTGCACATACCCCTCCACAGGCTCCTGTCCTCAGCCCTTTCCTTCAGCCAGAGGGTTAGAGCTGCTCAGTACAGACTTCTTCACTTCAAATTTCATTGACTGGCTATCGGACCGGGACTCTAATTTTGTGATATTTGCTGCTCCCATGGCTCCTAAAACTGGTTTCCCTGCTTTCATACCTTTTGTCATTGGGATGCGTGTGGGTGCAGGGCGAGCTGGTGGCCCTTCCTGCCCTGGCTGAGGAAGAAAGAGAGAAAGAGAGGGAAAAAAATCAACTCAACTACAACATGAACCAGATTTTGGCAAAAGCTGTGGAGAGTCAGGACGATGGTTATTGCCAAGGTGATTAAGACATCTGTGTTCAGTTATCAAGATGTATTGTCCATAAAAGTATATGTGTAAACTGAAATGATGCCAAGGTGATATATATTATATATATATATATATATATATATATATATATATATATATATATATGTGTGTGTGTAAGGATTGATATTGGCCAAGTTGGAATCCCAGTGGTTCTTTAATTTTCAGGTGGGGATGTCTGGTATTGATGTACAACCCATTAGAGCAACACTAAGATGAAATGAGTCATCTAGAGGTAAGGAATCTGACTTCAACAGCAGGTTGCAGAGGCTTTAATTAGCACTGGCCGTAGGTAAGGTAGTCCAAGCCATTTGCTAACAGTTATGTGGTTAAAGTTTTTGTAACTAGAAGCAGTAAAGTTTATACCATCAAGGGTCAGTAAAGCACAAACATTACTGTATCATACACTACCGCTCAAAAGTTTTAGAACACCCCCATTTTTCCAGTTTTTATTGAAATTTAAGCAGTTCAAGTCCAGTGAATAACCTGAAATGGTACAAAGGTAAGAGGTAAACTGCCAGAGGTTAAAAAAAAAAAGTTTAGGTTACCAAAAACTGAAATAATGTACATTTCAGAGTTATACAAAAAGGCCTTTTTCAGGGAACAAGTAATGGGTTAACAACTTACAGCTGTTCTGCAGCAATGGAAGTAAATTAAGCCTTGAAAGTTGATGCTAACAATTCCTACAGGTGTCCCAACTTTTGTTGATTACTTACAAACCCTCTGTCTGTATAAAAGCAGTGTTGGAACAGACTGTGTTACTACACCCTCTTAAGCATTATTTGGACAGTATTGTACTGCAGGAAGTAGTATATTGCTATCATAATGGTGAGAAAAGGCAATTAACAAAGGAAGACAGACAGACCATTATAACCCTTAAAAGTGTAGGTCTTTCCTTTAGAGAAATTGCAAAGAAAGCCAAGGTGTCAGTGAGTACAGTTTCCTACACCATCAAAAGGCACTTGGAAACTGGCGGAAACTCTGACAGGAAGAGGTCTGGAAGACCCAAAGCCACAACAGAATCAGAAGACAAGTTTCTGAGAGTCAACAGCTTGCGTGATAGGCGGCTCACAGGACAACAGCTTCAAGCACAGCTTAACACTGGTCGAAGTAAGCAAGTCTCAGTTTCAACTGTGAAGAGAAGACTTCGAGCTGCAGGTTTGACAGGTCAGTGGCAGTAAGAAAGCCATTGCTAAGATGGCAAAATAAGAAAAGAGGCTTGCCTGGGCCATGAAGCACCGCCAGTGGACTACTGAAGACTGGAAGAAGGTCTTATGGACCGATGAATCAAAATTTGAAATCTTCGGTTCATCACGCAGGGTTTTTGTACACCGCCGAGTTGGCGAAAGGATGGTTCCTCGGTGTGTGACACCAACTGTCAAACATGAGGAGGAAGCGTGATGGTCTGGGGCTCTTTTGCTGGATCCAGAGTCGGCGACTTGCACAGAGTGAGTGGCACCCTGAACCAAAACGGCTACCACAGCATTTTGCAGCGCCATGCAATACCCTCTGGTATACGCCCAGTTGGTCAGGGGTTCATCCTACAGCAAGATAATGACCCAAAACATACCTCCAGGCTATGTCAGAACTACCTTAGAAGAAAAGAACAAGACGGTAGGCTTCAAATCATGGAATGGCAAGCACAGTCTCCAGACTTAAACCCCATCGAGCTGGTTTGGGATGAACTGGACAGAAGAGTGAAAGCAAAGCAACCTACAAGTGCAACACATTTGTGGGAACTTCTGCAACAGTGTTGGGAAGAACTTTCCAAACAATATTTGATTTCCATTGTAGACAGAATGCCATGAGTGTGTTCGGCTATTATATCTGCAAAAGGTGGCTACTTTGCGTCAAAAATTTAGATTAAATTTTGTTAAACAAAATGATTCCATGATTTCTTTTTTATCTCCAATTGTTTATTTGTTCTATGCTTTAATTTCAGAGTACATTGAGACATTAAACTGCGTAAATTTCAATAAAAACTGGAAAAATGGAGGTGTTCTAAAACTTTTGACCGGTAGTATACATTTAAACATAAAAACTTACTTTTGAAGCACCTTCTGCAATGTCTTAGATGCCAATTAACATATCAATACATTTTAGTGTTAGTACACTTAAGAAATGTATTCAATTCATCTATATCTGGAAAGTGAACTACCTAGGGAGCACTCGCCATCTGATATCATTTTAAAACATTTCAGTAGCAACTGAAATACAGAAGGGTTACAATTATTATTATTGTTGTTTTGAATTTAAAGCCAACAACTAATCTTCTATTGTACAGTAAAATAGTACGTGGAGAATACAAATGGACACTGGTCTTGGTATTTGATTCACCAAATCATTCAGGTTCTTAAATGATTCATCAAAAAACAATACAATTACTTAATATTTGATTACCATAAATGACCAAAGAAATACCTTAACTTTTTCCCCTTCAATTTGTAACTGTTTTTGATGTATGTTTGTGCCAAGTTAGCACTATAACAAAATTATGCAGGAGTTACAGAATATATTTTCAAACAGCATTTACTGTAACTGTAAATTACCTGCAGAACTATCCGAGTACCTCCAATGAAAAGGTCTGCTCATGTACTTACCACTGACTGCGTAGGTCTGGTAGAGGCAGTGCTAACAGCTGTTATAGTGATGCTGCTTGTCACTTTACTGGTGCCAGTCTTGGGGGCTGTGTTATGACAAGGAGAACGTAAGACAGTACCTGTCATAACTTCCTTGTTTTCAGTTGTCACGGTAACTGGCCGAACAAGAATTGTGGGATTAGGGTTCTGTGAGGAAGCAGTGGAAGGTCTTTTTAACTGGGGCCCCAAGTGAATGTGAATTTTGTTGTCCTCTGTCGTTATAATACTGGCATTGGAGTTGTACTTTCTGATTGGCGTGGGCACTGTCTGTTTCTCTGGGGTTACCTTGAAAACAGCACGTCCCATAGTCATCCCCTGAGGTTCTGGGGACACTGAAACATCGGCCGCTGCTGGTGTACACACTGTCATCATCTGGATAGGAGATAAGGGTCTATCTGTAAAAGGTGTTTTGCCTGTTTCTGGGGACTTCCCCTTTGATGTAGTGGTGATTGTAACAGGAGACATAGCACGCTCTGCAGACCACAGGGTTTCCCCTGCTTTGCTCTTCGGTGAACCCGCACTGGGAGTTGGAATGACTGTGATCCGTGGTTTCTGAAGACCTAGCGTAGGAATTATAGTGGTACTTGAAAAGAAGTCCTCTGAAGGTTGACTGCTTATCTCCAACGTTGCTGTGCTGTGTTCATGGTTGGGTGTGACACGGATATGCAAGGGCTGGCCTTGTTTTTGTGAAACCACCACTTCAGCCCGTGCCGAGTTCCCATTAGTTTGCATTGCTTTTTCTGGGACAGACTGAGGACCATGTTCTTTTTTCTTCATCCAGGGAATCCATGACTTTCTCATGCTGAGCTCACTGGTTGCAGGAGGGTAGCGGTCAAGCACAGCTGGCCGTTCCATCGGCTTCTTCAGGCCCTTTTGGCGCAGGTTGCTCATAATGTGGTTCTCTTCCTGAACTGATTTTCTTATGAATACAGCAGGCGTGTCCTCCTCGGCTGTTTCACTGGCTACTGAATCTGTCTGCACTCCGGTAGATGTCACTGGAACGTCTACCATCCTCCTGCCATTCATGCTAGGTCTGAGAGCGCGACTGTAGCGTTTTGTAATCTCCAGCTCTTTGGTCAAGTTCAGAACCTCTACGCTCATTTTTTTCTTTTTGTTTTCTTCTTCTATAAACCTCTGCTGTAGGACAGAATAATCAACCTGTAGCTGAGAAAGCTGATCTTCTTTGTTCATCAGCTCATGAATCTTTTCCTTCAGGGCCTGAACATCTGCCTGAAGATCTCTGGTTTTCACCTCCTCCATCTTGTACCGTTGGCGTAACTCTGCTTCTTGGCTCAACGCTTCTCCCTTTTCTATTGCTTTGTTCCTGGCAATTTGACTCTTCATTTCTTCCAGCTGTTGAGAAAGAAGGTTAGCCTTGTCGTGTTCAGTTCTAAACTTTTTCTCCAACAAGTCATATTCATCCTCTGTTTTCATCAGGTCACCTTCCACCACCTCCAACTGTTGTAGACGGTTTTTCAGTCTTTCAATTTCAAGCGTTAGCTCTATAACCTTGTTGTCTTCTTTTCCAGTTGCTTCGGTGTGCCTACCAAACTCTTTCTTAGCCCTGCTTCTAGCTGCCTCCCGTTCAGCTTCTTCAAGAGCGTCAAGTCTCTTTTTCATGAGGCCAACCTTATAGTTCAAGTCGTTTGACTTCTCTTCCTCACTCCTAAGCTTGATCTGTAGCTCCTCTTTCTCTTTTGCAAGGCCAGACATCTTTCCTTCCATCTCAGATTTTAATTTCAGTAGCCTTTTGCTTTCCTCTATAAGCTTCTCAGTCACTTCCATAACCTTGCTTTGTTCAGTCTTAACCATTTGGTTTAAACCATCGGTCTTCTTTTCCTCCTGTTTAACCTTGTCTGACATATTTTTTCTTTCATCTACCAACATGACTGTAAAAGACTTTAGCTTTGTAAGGTCATCCTTCAAGCTTAATTCTGTTTTTTCCAGTTTCGACTCTAAAGCCTCAAGACCTTTCACCTGAGCTTTCACGACTTCTAACTCATTGATCAAATCTTTGCTCAGGCTCTTCTCTTTCTCCAAGCTAGCGTGTAGCTGTGTGCATTCAGATTTGCTAACACTGAAGGCCCCTTCTAATTTTTCAAGTTCCACCATCCTCTTCTGCAGTTTTTCCACTTCATGCTTTAACTCTTTGCTGTGATTCTCTTCCTCTTGCAGTTTTTTCTTCAGCTCCCTGCACTGGGATTCTGTCTTTGTTATCTCTTCATCTTTCCCCTCCATCTCCAGCACTCTCTTGCGGAGGTTCTCCACCTCTGCCATGAGGCTTGAGTTCCCACTTCCTCTCGTGCTTATCTTGTTTCTCAGTTTCTGTAGCTCTTCCTCTGCCTTCTGAAGAACCTTGTTCGTTTCCTCGAGCTCCTCGATCCTGTGTGTCAGTCCGGCCAGCTTCAGCCTCAGGTGACGGTTCTGAGACTCCTGATAGGCTAGCTTGGCCGCCATCTCCTCATGCTCCTGCACAAACTTTGTGGACTTGTGTTCCAGGTTGGTTTCAAGCTTCAGGATCTTCTGGCAGTCCTCTTTTGTTTTACTGTTGACAGCTTTCAGTTTTTGTTCTTTTTCCTGTAGCTTCTGACTCAGGTCCTGCACCTTCTGTGTTTGTTGATCGATCTGCTCGATATGGATCTGCCTTTCATCCACCAGCATCAGTGCAAAGGACTTGAGCTTCACCAGCTCCTCTCTCACTTTATTGAGTCTCTTGTTATGCTCCTTTTCTTTGCGCGTCTGGTAGGCTTTTTCTTGTTCTAAAAGTCGCTTTAATCTGAAAAAGACAGAGAACAGGGTTTAATAAAATTATTATGTATTAAATCTCATAACATGTTACATAGATATTGGAGATTAAAGTGTTACCATACATAAAGTTAACTAAAAAAAAAAAATTCACATTGAGGTCAAATAATAAGCCCTTCCCCGAAATTCTTAATTGTACAAATTGTACAGTGTGATCGTACACTTGAATGTACTTTACTATCAAAGGCATCTGGGGGCTTTCATTGTGACTTGTAATGCACAACGGTGGCCGACCACAACTAATCTTATTTTTTTAAAATTTAGAATCTGCAATTATTTTTACCCACGATTTTCTCCCAATTTGGAATGCTCAATTTATTAATATTATTTTTCTCCTTCACCGTGGCGATTCCCCACAGCTTCCCCTTACCCTTCTTGTCAGTGTCCAAGGAACTTGAAATCACATAGCCCGACTAAAGAAGAGATGTATGCAAACAAGTCCATAGAAATGCAATTGTCCACGCAGTGTAATGTCATGCATATTACCTCTATCAAGACTGTGACTCCCCACTCCACCCAGCTTACTTCCACATCATACACAGATGCAAAGTCGGGACACAACAGCACTGGGAATTCCTCCATTTTCACCATGCTTCTTCAACAGAGTGAATTAGCCAGTTCTCTGAAAGCTCTTTTTATTTGTTTTTGCTCTTAAAAATACATATGCGTTTTGTACAATCACCTTTAAGTATTAACTATTTGCGCTCTGTTAGTTTTGGGGTTAAAATATTATACTTTTCAGTACAGTAATTCTTAATCCTTGTTAAGAACTAAAGAAAACATGAAATAAGATAACTATTTTAAGAGAATTTCGGTGAACAAAAGCTATCTATCTATCTATCCTATCTATCTCTCTATCTCTCTATCTATCTATCTATCTATATATACAGTGCTCCCTCGCTATAATGCGAATCTCAGGGGACACACAATATGAGTATTTTAACAGAGTTTTAATAACGAGGGAGGGGTGGGGGAGCCGTGGGGCACATAACAACACACATCTGACTAAAATACAAAATAAAATAACTCCATTTCTATACTGCATATATAGTGAAGCAAAAATGTAACTTTCCTTGAATTAACCATGCATAAAGCACCATGTAATCAGTGCTCTATTTTTTACAAAAAAAAGGAAACCTTCCTACTCATGGATCATTTTAATCAGCAGTCTTTAAACTATAAACAGCCTATTTTATAGTTTATTTACCATAACACTGCATAGATCAAACTATACTGTTCAGGGTAACAGAACACTTCTGACATTTAATAAAGAGCTTATCCTTTTTATTTTCTTGTCAGATTTCACATACAGACAAGCACAAGCCTCAACACCCATTGAGTAGTTTTTATTATTTTATTAAAGAACAACTGTCAAGTTAGGGTGAAGACTAAACATTGTCTGTTGCCAATATTTCTGTGCATCATGTTGCATTTTTCTGGGAAGTTCACACAGTGTAAGAAAGCTAAAAAGATGCAGACCTGACCACACAGAACATATACATCAGGGTCAGATTAGAAACTAGACTGTTACATTGACCAGTTTCATCTGCAGTGCAGTTTCACAATAAGTTAAATACATAGCCGCTTAAAGTCCATGCTTAAAGAAAGTTCTGTGCTGCAATCGAGTACTCTATTCATAACTGACACTGTGGTTTCGACCAGCTTACAGTGCTATAAAAAAAAAACTTTTAAAAGAGCCCTTCAGAACTGCTTAGGTGCTAAAGAAATGTTTTAACCCAGCAATAGCCTTCTCATTCCTTACCTTCAGACCAGGATGTACTGCAGGTAAATGCATGCTTTGCACTGTACAAAACTGCGTTCAAGAGACTTTGGCCTCCTACTCCACAGGGAATTAGCCATCACATTCCACCAATGTCAACAGAACAATGAAAGGTGAATGTTGTGTAAAATAGCTGTGGACCACTAGCTGATGATGTCATCCCTCTCCCATATATGGCATGTAATTGTGAACGGTGAGGAGGAGGGGCCCTCAACAGTGGGAGGGAAGTTTCTTTTATACCCGCCGAGGGAGCGGGGCCTATTTGAGACAAATACTCCTCTCTATGAGAGGCGCACACACCAGCTGCAGGTTTCAACCAACCAGTATTTGGAAGATTAGGAGCAGCCACTATTAAAAAAAGAAATGCCAACTGGGATCGAAAAACAGAGCAGCTAGACAGAGCTTAACTAACGAGCCTGACTGCTTTCCACAGGGTTACACAAGGCTTTACAAGCAGAGCAGCTAGACAGAGCTTAACTAACGAGCCTGACTGCTTTCCACAGGGTTACACAAGGCTTTACAAGCAGAGCAGCTAGACAGAGCTTAACTAACGAGCCTGACTGCTTTCCACAGGGTTACACAAGGCTTTACAAACGGAGCAGCTAGACAGAGCTTAACTAACGAGCCTGACTGCTTTCCACAGGGTTACACAAGGCTTTACAAGCGGAGCAGCTAGACAGAGCTTAACTAACGAGCCTGACTGCTTTCCACAGGGTTACACAAGGCTTTACAAACGGAGCAGCTAGACGGAGCTTAACTAACGAGCCTGACTGCTTTCCACAGGGTTACACAAGGCTTTACAAACGGAGCAGCTAGACGGAGCTTAACTAGCGAGCCTGACTGCTTTCCACAGGGTTACACACGGCTTTACAAGCAGAGCAGCTAGACGGAGCTTAACTAACGAGCCTGACTGCTTTCCACAGGGTTACACAAGGCTTTACAAGCAGAGCAGCTAGACGGAGCTTAACTAACGAGCCTGACTGCTTTCCACAGGGTTACATAAGGCTTTACAAGCAGAGCAGCTAGACGGAGCTTAACTAACGAGCCTGACTACTTTCCACAGGGTTACACAAGGCTTTACAAACAGAGCAGCTAGACGGATCTTAACTAATGAGCCTGACTGCTTTCCACAGGGTTACACAAGGCTTTACAAACAGAGCAGCTAGACGGAGCTGAACTAACGAGCCTAATCATTTTAAAGGCATGGAGACTGAGATCAGAGGGGTTGGTGATAATGCAGAAACAAGACGAAACAGCATGTACAGATTTGTAAAGACAGGAATTCAGATAAAAAGAAAAGTCTTTATGAAGTGCAGAGAGATCCAGTACTGATAAAGTTACCTCAACAACAAAAATACCCTTTATACATTAATAAGGGTACATCATAATCAACCACACTTCTATCAGTTAAACTTTTTTTTTTCTTCTCCTAGTGATAGTGTGATTAATTCTGCTTGTGACATTCATAGCAAACATGAGGAAAGGATGATTTTACTTTGGAAGAATTACAGAAACACTTAATTCCTGCATTAATGAGATGTGATATGACAGGTGTGCGTGGTTGTTTGAGTGCTGCTTTTACAGCCTTTAGGCCCTGTCCACACTACATAACCGTACTGGAAATCGTTCTAATTAATCCAGTTCAAAGCGTCCACGCTGAAGTACCGTTTCACATTTAGTCGGGCTTAATGCGTCCACACACTATTACTATTAAAATAGTTTGGTTGAAGTTCCTAGCAGTGCAATGAACAGTGGAAATGAATACGATAATATCCCACCATGCACTGTATTATTTTACAATAATGTGTTATGCTTCATATTAATAGAGATCCATATTGCTAAAAAGAAATAAAACAAGTATTTTCGTGGAAAAAGTAAATACAAACGTACACACGCACACAAGTCGGGCTTGGAAGTTTTGGGGTTTTATTTAATCAGGTGACGTCCCTTTAAACAAATTGATCTGATCTGTTTCATAATTAAACTCGGAAAAAAGCTGTTAATTACAAAATAGCCTTTGTTTTTACCTTCATATGTTGCTTGAACCTAATTCTGGTCCTCTTAATTTTATTTCAAACAGAGCTGACAAATTGCTTGAATTGTTCATCCTGATTCTACTTTTAACTCACATTTTTGCAGTCGCCTAATTTAACATTGTGCTTTTGTTATTTTCCTCACTAGTATAACTGATTCTTTTTTAAAGCATACAAATTAATACTCCGTGCAGAATGTACACTGATAGCAAGTCCTTCAGGCGCTTGTTCTGAGTATTTCACCAAACATATCAGAAAGCATTTGGGGATATTGGAGGATACACAAAAAATGTAGTTTGGTATTACAGCGTCCACACTTCTGACAAACCGCACTACCTGATGCGATATAATTAGAACCAGATTCGAGACTACCTCCTGAGGTGGTCTCGAGTCCTGTTCTTGAGTACGGTATTAAATGCTGCGTAGTGTGGATGCAAACCGTATTTAGCACATTTAAGCTGGTTTAAAGGCAACTTATACGTTTTAAAGGCATAGTGTGGGCAGGGCCTAAGTGTCCATGTAAACATGTCTTAAAGCATTATTATTATTATTTATTTATTAGCAGATGCCCTTATCCAGGGCGACTTACAATTGTTACAAGATATCACATTATTTTTACATACAATTACATTATTTTATTTTTTTACACATTATTTTTACATACAATTACCCATTTATACAGTTGGGTTTTTACTGGAGCAATCTAGGCAAAGTACCTTGCTCAAGGGTACAGCAGCAGTGCCCCCCACTTGGGATTGAACCCACGACCCTCCGGTCAAGAGTCCAGAGCTCTAACCACTGCTCCACAATGCATTAAACAGAAACGTTTAGCTGGGAGTGGCAGCAGCACATGTTATTCGTATTTTCCAGTTGTGACACACGACAGTACCAATGCGTTAAATGCATCTTTATTGCAATCTGAATAAAGTGAAGTAGGTATGAAGATTTAAGACCTAATTGGCCAAATTAGTTTTGATCGATTGCTTTGTAGATGGCTTGTAACCTTTGGCGAAGAGAACCACAGCATCCCAATGAAAGGTCACAATCATTTACAGCACAGGAAATGTCTGGGTCACCCACCCCACGAGATGAGACCTGTTTGAAGCACTAAGCATCGATTGCGTGGAAACAGGACCACAACAGAAATAGAGCATTGGTCGTCTTGTCTGGATTTCAGCCTCTCCAAGTACCAAAGGTGTAAGCTAGTCAGCCAGGCCCTTTAGTGGTTAAAATTGTACCCTTATTTGCTCCCTAAGGAATTTCAACATTATAATTTTCTTTGTGGCCATTCCTAAAAGGTCACAACCTCACAACAGGTTCTGGTTTGGACCTTCAGTTTCACCTCAGTATGACAAGCTGGTGTTTCAAAATAAACTTCAAATCCATGGCGTCACAATAATCACGAGTCACCACTAGCATCACATGTCCAGTGTCCATGCCCTGACTAAAGTTTTCGCAGCTTCTCTGATAAGATTAAGGGGTTCCAGACGTGAGAAGAAATAGGTTGCCAAATTCGAGTAGGTATAAGGGTAAGCTTTTAAAGGACCTCTCTTCACAGCAAAGACAACATAATAGTAGTCATATTTAATCATCTTTTACAGTATCCAAGAACATTTTAAAAAATGTTCCATTTTCTATGAAGGTGTACGATTTAAAACATATTTGGAACCACTTTACTTGGTTCTGTATCCAAATGTTGAAGAATTAGAAAAAGTTTATTTTAAAACACCTTTGGACAGGTACAAAGAAAAGAGGCTTGTTCACCTGATATAGCGCATCAACATACCCTTAACCACAACTTGATCGAGTGAATTCAAAAACATCCAACAGCTCTCTATCCAAGGACAATCAGGATCAAACAGGATACTCAATCGCTAGAAAGACTAATGAAGAAGAAAAGTAATTGATAAACTAAAAAGTCACTACTTTAATAACCAGTCGAGACATTGTAGCTGGTTATTAAAATAGTGAGTTTTCAGATTATCAAATTACTTTTCTTCTTCATACGTATACATATACATACAAACATATTATAGTCCGAAAATCAGCCAATGATGTCATTGACTACATTGTCTGACAAAATCGGCCAATGAAGTGAATGACCGTTCTTTATTGCTTGCAGATCAGTTTCCTTTGCAGGTGATTAGGGCCTAACATTACATCACCACAGGGGCAGCCAGGGGGTTTCTGAAGCCAGGATGACTGCAGCACAAAGGAATGTATTATCACAGAGTGCTGAAAGACATTCTTGCAGGGAACGAGGAAGATTCCACAGAATGTTGAAAATAGCTTTGTGGGAGAGGAGTCCAGGGACATCTAATTACTGACCTGGACTTTAAAATAGGGCTTTAAACTAGACCAGCCTTAACCCAGCTCTACATGTTAGAGACGCAGTTTAGAGTCTGAGACTTCCTAACCTCTTCAAAATGTGTCTGTTTCCATTCCCTAAGTCAGAGAGGGTGTGAAAGGAAGCTAAAAAAAATGCTTGCATGGAAAAGAGAAAAGGGAGGTTACAAATAACATTAGACCAAAGGGGTACCTGCAACGGACTGCAAGCACTGAGACACCCCCCACCACCAATTCTACAGTCCAAAAACTACTTTAGTAGTTGTAAATAATGAAAATGGCTGCCAGTTTTTGTTACACAATACTGTGGAGTATATTTTTGCTGATGGATACGTCTTTGTTCTAGACATGTCCAAAAAATATATATATTTATGAATGTTTTTGTTTGCCCAGTTATATGTCTCCATATTCTCCCTAGTTTATAAAAGCCCAACTTGAATGTCACCACAACTCTACAAGCCATATCAACAGACCATCTCCATTCCTGCTGCTTATTCAATCGTCTCTTCAAAAATTGCCTCATTGATAAAAAGGGAAACTTACTTGGTTTACTAAACAGTACCTTCAGTACAGTACCTACAGCACAGGGACAACAGTGTCTATACTACACATTTCTATGATATACCATGATTGGAAGTCTGGCTGTCATAGGCAAATACACTAATGTATAGCAGTTTTGGGCAATACTGTATTTAACATTGGATTAACGTACTCTCAACATCCATTCTGTAGATGCCAAACCTGCATGTCGTGTGCTTGTTTTTTGGTAAGGGTAACGTTAAGCCCGGTCTCGCTTCAGCACACATCAGTCATGAGGCACTGATAACAATCTGATTCACCTGCGTTTATCAGGTTTGTTTGAATGACATGAGGCATATTGCAGTAATGTCAAGTCACGTCAGGTTGCTAAAATACCCTGATATGACCTCATGCAATGTTTAGGCGAAGAAGTGTGCAAATAAAAAAGAAACATGTCAAGACCAATGTGTTATAGTTCATAGGACAACTGGGGAGCAGTGGGTTTACTTGGGGGTGCTCAACACAGGAAGCAAGCCATGGCTCTGCATGGACTAGACCGAGAATACTGGAACTACCTAAACTAAATATAAGCTGGTCCCTACCCATTACTTTATGGACTTTGGTGCTGCTGGCTTTGTGAATTGTTCCCCATGGTGTGTTGTTGTGTTGCTGGCTTGCCTCTCACCTCTCTCGCTCCTGCTCCAGGAGGTTGGTGAAGTCGTCGCTCTTGTTCATGTAGTCGTTGTGCTTCCGCTTCTCGTTCTCCAGTTCGTTCACGGTGCGTCGATGACACTTCTCTGCCAGCAGGAGCTGCTCCAGCATGCGGCGGTACGTCTCCCTGTGTTTATCCTCCAGCCTGTCCAGCTGAACAGTCAAAGCAACATGAACATTCATTATCCCTCCCATGTGAACAGCACCAAACACAAGCTCAGCTACAGCATGCACAGGAACTGAGCACAGGTGCTTGGGTTTATTTTATTGTCTTCACCAAGCAAAATAAATGAATAAATTACAAATATGATTGCTATACATAGTCCACTAAAGCGTATTTGACTATGGCTTTGACTATCTGTTTCAGATAATATAAGCAAGACAGAGTAGAACACTTTGGGCTAGATTTTCAAAGTCAGTATTATTATTTAAGAAAAAACACAACCTAAAGTTAACAAATTAAGACAAATAGATGCTTTTAAGTAGTTATTTTGGTTTCTGAAGTCCATTTTAATGAATTAAATAGGTTGTAGGGTGTTATCAAAGCAGCCAACTATAATCTAGAACAGTTTTATGATTATCAAACGGTATCATAAAAGTAAGCATAAGGTATAATGTCAATATCAATGAGTGTCTGTACCTCTGCCATGGGTGTCTCATACACATCGTCTCCTATGGATGTTGCTTTGGTGAGGACAGCGTCCCTGTGTAACGCACGCAGAGCCTTGTCTGGGACAGAGGAGCCATACTGAGCTTCCAGCACCTCAGGCTTGGTCCTCTCTGTCTTCAGCATGTGAATGATATCCTCTCGTGCCTGCAGTGAAGAATTATGTATTTTAGAAACACCTTGCTATTTTAAAAGATTATTTAGGCATTTATTGTAACTGTTACTGTACGTGAAGGTATTTCTTGAATTAACCAACTATACTGCACTTTGAATGTGTGACTCAACACATAGTAAAGCTGAAAGCACCATATTAAAGTTATTGACAAACATTACGAGTAGAAGTTTCTTTAGTATTATTACATACAGTGTCCTACCAATGAGTTTAATAGTTATGGATAAAGCCCAATTGTGCTAATGCCACTATGTGGATATATTCCCTAATGTTATTTTTAGAGTACAGCACAAAAAAGGAGCTGAGATTATGCGATTGACAAATATTTAAATGTCTTTCATCCATAAAAAAAACACACAATGCTGGTATATGTGGTAATACCGAAAGAAACTTAAATTGTATAAAAATGTTTTATAGCTACATTGACACAGATTATTCTTGAAATGTATGCCTGCTTTTCTTGCTAAGTTTATGTTTAGTACTACTGTATGTCTAAAGCGTTTAATGTAAATGTCAGGACTGTTATGAACCATAAAAAATTGATGGACTAAATCCAGCCAGGGTTGAAAGATTTCCTTTGAGCAATAGAAATCAGGAATGAGAGAGAGAGAGAGAGAGAGAGAGAGAGTTCGCTAGCACTTCTATATAAAGTTCGGACTTACAACAGAACCAAGTGGCCTTAATTCTTATGATAAGATTGTAGGTCATAAGGTTGGCTTTGCACTAAGGGTCACAACATATCAGGATTAAGATATCCCCTTGCAAGAAGTCATACATTACATAATAACACTATACCTGATATTGAACAGTAAATAATGCACATTAATTTATTTTTCTGTACCTTCCTGGTTTCATGCATTAATCTTCTACTCTTATTATTTTTATTTTTATTTTAAGTAAGTTAATGGCAGAGCAATATCTATTGCCGCTGCTGCCATCTTTGTATCCTTTCTGTTTGTGTTGTTACAGCACTCTATTTACCAAATTGGTAAGGACTGTTTTAAGGAGGAGTGGCAAACACCATTGCAGCAGCAAAGGTCATTCAAGATCTAGACAGCATCCAGAAATGGGCAGACACATGGCAAATTACATTTAATATAGAAAAGTGTAAGGTACTGCACGCAGGCAATAAAAATGTCCATTAGAAATACCATATGGGAGACACTGAAATTGAAGAAGGAATCTATGAAAAAGATTTAGGAGTTTATGTTGACTCAGAAATGTCTTCATCTAGACAATGTGGGGAAGCTATAAAAAGGCCAACAAAATGCTTGGATATATAGTAAAAAGAGTTGAATTTAAATCAAGGGAAGTAATGTTAAAACTTTATAATGCATTAGTAAGACCTCACCTAGAATATTGTGTTCAGTTCTGGTCACCTTGTTACAAAAAGGATATTACTGCTCTAGAAAGAGTGCAAAGAAGAGTGACCAGAATTATCCCAGGTTTAAAAGGCATGTCGTATGCAGACAGGCTAAAAGAATTGAATCTATTCAGTCTTGAACAAAGAAGACTACGCGGTGATCTGATTCAAGAATTCACAATTCTAAAAGGTATTGACAGTGTTGACCCAGGGGACTTTTTCAACCTGAAAAAACAAACAAGGACCACGGTTCACAAATGGAGATTAGATAAAGGGGCATTCAGAACAGAAAATAGGAGGCACTTTTTTACATAAAGAATTGTGGGAGTCTGGAACCAACTCCCCAGTAATGTTGCTGAAGCTGACACCCTGGGATCCTTCAAGAAACTGCTTGATGAGATTCTGGGATCAATAAGTTACTAACAACCAAACGAGCAAGATGGGACTGAATGGCCTCCTCTCATTTGTAAACTTTCTTATGTTCTTATGTTAGTGATCAGCAGATGTGTCAGCTGCACGAAGAGCACAGCGTGTGGTTTTCACTAACTCTGCTGTGCAGAATAAATGTTTTTTTTTATGTGTAAATATCGGGACTTTCTTCCTATGCATCGGGATGCGGGACATTTGCTAGGAAATCAGTTCTGTCCTGCCTATATATAGGGACAGTTGGCATGTATGCATTAGCAGATGTAGATCAGGTGACTAAAGTGTGCATGCGTGTATTATAATTGTATGCAATAAGGAACATCCAATCAGAGCTCAACATAACTTTCAAATTCCAAAGCCCAGGGTGTCAGCAGTGCTATTGAACCTCAGTATAGTATCTGTGTCTGGAGGACACTTTGCTATTGAACCTCAGTATAGTATCTGTGTCTGGAGGACACTTTGCTATTGAACCTCAGTATAGTATCTGTGTCTGGAGGACACTTTGCTATTGAACCTCAGTATAGTATCTGTGTCTGGAGGACATTCTTGTAATTTTACAAGCGTATTACTATACCACTAGGTGGGGCCTGTGCCATTTTTTTTTCAGTCACTAACTGATGATGATTATTATTATTATTATTATTATTATTATTATTATTATTATTATTATTATTATCATCATCATCATTCATTTCTTAGCAGACGCCCTTATCCAGGATATAATCTGTTTGTATCCTTTCTGTTTGTGTTGTTACACACATTTAAACCTTATTATGTACGAATTAGGTGACTAAATTGAAAGGGAGCTTTCAATTATGCACAGAAATATTTAACTCCATCCAGTGTGCTGAAATATGTCTGCATATCCACCACCACAGCAGTCATGCATCTGATTAGACATCCACATGTTTACTCACAGCCCGTAATGAAACAATTACAGGTGCATTAAAAAAAATGCTTTAGGATTCCACATTCATGGTTGCAAAGGTTTTCCTTTTGATCTTTATAGGACAAAGTAAAATCATGTATTTATTCATAAGCCCCTCTTAGCTGTATAATTATCAGTGTATGTATTGATAGTAGTCATGGGCTAACAGGTGGGATCATTGGTGTGTATAGGTGGTGGCTGGGCTTGGCCTGCTTACCTGGCAAGAAATGCCTCGTTCCTTCCTGCCCCTCTCCTAAAATCTACTTTTTTTTATAAGCTGTATATCATTTGATTCACATCGGATAGTGTTTCTGTTTCTGAATACCTGTATTATAAATTCATATTGTGCTGCGTGTTGGGCAAACTGCATTGTATCAGTTATGAGCCAAAACATTTAGAACTGCTTAAAATACTGAGTCATTTTACATTTAAAATACTGAGAAAACTGTGAAGTCACAACAAATATCACTATAACGACCAGAGGGGCTGTGTGGGTGTGGACTGATGATCTATGACTAGCCTTTGATAAATAGGAAAATACATCAGCTTTAATATATTGCTGTGTAGGTTTCTAAGCATAGTTAGGCTTACCCGAGATATCAGTTTCCATGTCTGTGATTAATGGAAAATAAGCACTGTAATGGAGAATCCAGTGAGGCCCCAGGCAACTACACCTTCTCTTCAGGGAAGTGTGTTAAAAAATGAAGCCCCATTATAACAAAATTAGCGACTTAATGTCTGGTAAAATTTGTACACGTTGTTTCCTGTTTCCGCTGTGATCAGGAAATGTTTAAGAATCTGTGTGTTTTGTTGGAGATTAATAATTGCTGTTTGCAGGGCCTTCTGGGATCACTTCCTTGCCAATACAAACATATACAATGACAGACAGAGGTCTGGGCAGCACAGATAGGATTACACACCATTGGGAAAGAGCTAAGCTTTTCTTAACAGCTCCTTTGTGAAATTATTAAACTCCAATTACGTTACTCTTTCCTTTGTCAGGTACTTTTTTACTCTTTCATTATCTGATGATGTAACTACATTATTTTCAAAAATAAACTATTGTGAATATCCCAAGGTTATGTAATTAACAAATAAAGAATAATAATATTAACCTTTATTTATCTGCAATCTGCAAATTCCTTTCACTCCTCTACTAGGAATCATATTTTAGTTCATTTCTAATTGGATTAAAATTCCTGCCACTTCTTGCAAATCACTACTGTACCATATATTTTATTTTGTCGTATTTGTCTGTTGTGTTGGAGGCAGTAACTGGACTGACTGTTGTGTACCTTGCATTGACTTCTCTGCAACGAAGGCCATTTCTACTTCAGGTTAAACGGCAATGCTTTGAATAGTATCTGAAATAACAAGCCTCACTGGACTAAACTTGAAGCAAAGCTGACAGCTGAGGAGGGGTCTGACTTTAGTGCACATTCTAACACAGTCTCAAAAAAAGGTATAGCTTGAAATGCCATTTGAATGTTTTTTTCTTTTGTAGTTTGCTACACAGTGTTTTTGCTCAGTAGAATATCAGCAGCCAGTTGTTGCAGGCAGCATCAACTAGAAAGAAACGTTTTCTGCTTCTTACCTGTACTTCTCCTTCCATTATACCGAGGAGACGGAGAAGATCATCTTTGGAAAGCTCAAGCAACTTGTTGTTTTGGTCGCTGGTCTCCGAGGTCTTCAGCTGCCTTTTCACAGTGCCTGAAACCATGACCTCTCCCTCTTTCTGCCGTCGAGATTTGTTGTTCTTCTTGGAGCCCCGGGAACTTCCTTCATCCTCCTCCAAATTCCCATTGTTTGGCTGGGAGATGCAAATTTGCCCATTGGGTGGACTTTCCACACCATTGCTCCGGGACCTCATCCCTACCTATGTAGACAAAAAGAAACACAGGAAACAAAAATTACAACACTTTGGATCCTGTCCTACTGATCTAAACAGTGGTGCAACTAACTGACCACACTCTCTTACCACTAGAGCACTTTTTAATAAGGCTTACATGTCAGAGGGTCTTCCCAAGAGGAGTCAGGCTTGCACCAGATAGCTGTCTGGGACTTGGGAAAGGAGGCCCGATGAGGTGACTTGGTGATGTTGCACAGTATACAGACTAGGAGACCACACTGCCTTCTGTCATATATCTGTGCAATATTTCCTCTATACTGTATAATAACAGTAAAACCAGTTTATTCAAATTTGTATTCAAATTGTTTTATTTAACCAAGATAGAACACTTGAGATATACATTTCTTTTACAAGGGGATCCTGGCATGAAAAGGCAGCAAGAAATAACATATTATAAAATTAATAATAATCAATTATTACATCCATCAAATTGTGGCAGAGTACTGGGACACCCTGCCTAGAACTAATAACTTTGTTCATCAATGCAGCAAACTCTATTGTCAGTTTGTTTTTCCAGAGAGGTTTATAAAACTACTGAAAGGGCAAGAAAGGAGGTTAGTTTTGCAAGCATGTAGCATTGATCTCTCTCAGCAGTGCCCTCTACTGGTAGCTTTGGCGGTTTGCAAGGAGGTATGTCAAATGTTATTACAGATCCAGTGTCTGTATTTGATTAGTAAAGCTAACAAATCACTATTTTGCAGAAGCCAAAACCAATAGCTGTCTTTTCTCAGTAGAGTGTGAATTCAATCGAAATACACTTCGGTGATGCTATGAACTCAAACGCAGCACTGCGTAAACAAACATGTTGACATTCAATAAGATTTAATTTTAAAACACATATATAAGTTTCTGCTCAGAGACAATATACAATATACAGCACCTCTGGAAAGTCAGATTGCATGTTGCCATGAAGGAGTGAAATGCAAGAATAAACACTCGTAAACTGGGCATTCACCTCTACCTCCACCTCCACCTCCACCTCCACCACCCCCACTTCCACCCCCACCTCCCCCACATCCACCTCCACCTCCACCACCCCCACCTTCACCCCCACACCTTCACCACCACCCCCACCTCCTCCACCTTCACCCCCACCTCCACCTCCTTCACCTTCACCCTCACCCCCACCTTCACACCCACCCCAACCTTAACCCCCACCCTCACACCCACCCCAACCTTAACCCCCACCCTCACCCACACCTCAACCTTCACCCCCACCCTCACCTCCACCTCCTCTACCCCTGTGTATTAGGATGACCTAATGATTCATAATTGCTTGCAGATAAATGACAAATCTGCAGCACCTCCCTCGTGATCACATCAAATAATGTGCCTCTGATGAATTGATCCTCTGTTTGGAATGTATTTATGAATGAAGTCATGTTTGTGTTTCACATGCTATGTTATCCTGACAGGGATACATCGGTGTGGCTGAAAGAACCGTTTCGACTGAATCTGAGGGGTTTGCATACATTTCTCTCATAAGAACTGAAAGGCATTTTATGGCTGTAAGGAGTTTGCACACATTTCTCTCAAAAAAACTGAAAGGCATTTCAGACAGAAGAAAAAAAAAGTACAAATGTGTACATATAGCAAGAACATGACAGAGGGTTGCAATGCCTAATAATCTGTTTACCAGTAATTACAACCTTAAAACACAAGCACACACTGACAGCTGATTTTTTTTTTTACAGCAGTGTAACCATCAAGTTTTCATGTGTTTGCATTGATTCAAAACAGATAAAATCATTAAGTCGGATACTGCACTTTACCTAGATTGCTCCAGTAAAAACCCAACTGTATAAATGGGTAATTGTATGTAAAAATAATGTGATATCTTGTAACAATTGTAAGTCGCCCTGGACAAGGGCGTCTGCTAAGAAATAAATAATAATAAATAATATCTATCTATCTATCTATCTATCTATAAACAAAATACTAAAATGAAATAAATGTCATTGGGGCTGAAAAAGTAAGATGGCACCAATGATCAGTTCAGACTGTGTATCAGTATTAGATTTCATTAGGTTGCAACATATACACTTGTGTTACACTGAGGTGAAACTGAACACAAGATCACCAATTTGATATTCTTTAAAAGAAAGGAAAAAAAGTAAATTAGTAAGGGTTTGGTATAAAACATAATTTACCTTTAAAAACACAAAACAAATAAGACAGTAATGTGCAAACAAAGTAAAATATTAATGAATTACAAACAGAAACAACAAGGCTGCTAAATGTTGCATGGTGCATTTCATGTTTAAAATGGTAGCAGCAAGATGGTCTGTTTGTTGACAAACAGATAGAAGATCTGGGGTTCAATACTAGCTATTGAGCCACTGTTTGACCTAGAAGGGCAAGAAGTCACCTCAAATGGAAATGCAGTGATTATTACTGTATGCATGTAGTGCTGCAGAGAGATATTCCGTTGTTCAAATCCTATAGACCTTTTTTAATGGTTACCAGCATTTACTAATTTTGTGTTTTATCTTAGCTGTGCTATGCCTAGTTTCATGCCCACTGAAATGTTGCTCTGTAGGTTAAGAATTCCATGGGGAGTAACCAAAGATCTGACATGGTCTAAAATCCCATGCTCCTCAGACTTTGTGCTTGGCCCTTATGCCCAGCTGTCCCCTAATGAAATCTCTCCAGATTATTTATAGACTCCCACTTGTGCTCAGGGCTTGTCCGGGATAGAGGGGAGGCATTTCATGCTATCAGCATGTGAAAACATGCCATTCATAGCAGAGCTTTCATTTCACTGCTCTGCTCCACTTTGACCCAGCTCCATCCCGGTTGTAAATAATAAGCGTCTCATTTCGGATTAGGAACCTTTGATTGAGTTATACAGACACCCTTGCCAACTGCATTCCACAACAGGCTGTTTATATCTCTGGATATGTATTACTGTGCTTTTTATAGCTAGTTACTAAATTGTTGGTATAGATATCCATTGGCTAGTCATGTTTTGTTTCAATAGATCTAAACAAATGAAGGCTGGGTTATACTAGTTATTAGAACTTCTGTGTCTACTTAATCTTGTGCAATTTACATACAGAACAACACAAAGAGAGATTAGGCATATCTGTAATACCATTATTGGCATTTTTACCAAGACCATTATTGGCAATATACAATTTACAGAGCATTCCCTGCTTTACAGTCTTCAACTTTTGCTAAAACTAGTCATGGATATTTACTTACAAATGTGCATCTAAAGCATCTTTTGGCCTGTAGATTTCCCAACTGTCATACAGCATTTGAAAAATTGTGCAACAGACCAGTCTGACCTTGTTTACTATGTGACTGTGGCAGGATAGCGTCACGGCCCAAGATGTTACCAGCAGGAATTAGAGACTCAGAGACAGAAGCTGCAGTGTTGTAGTGCTGTTGTACACTATTAAACAAAAAACAAAAAAAAACAGGAACAAATAAACAGGCACAAAGCCTAAACAAAACAATTTTGTTGCCAGGCTGGGCATTCGCCTTCACTGACCAAGTTCTCCAAAAACAATACAAAACTCACAGCACTTACCTAAACACCACCTACTCACCTACTTGCCTACTCAACACCTACTTGCCTACTACTCACCTACTCACCTATTCACCACCTACTCACTTACTCATCACCCACTCGCCTACTACTCACCACCTACTCACCTACTCACCACCTACTCACCTACACACCTACTCGCCTAATCACCACCTACTCACCTACTCACCTACACACCTACTCGCCTAATCACCACCTACTCACCTACTACTCGCCACCTACTCACCACCTACTTGCCTACTACTCACCTACTCACCACCTACTCACTTACTCACCAGGAACATGACACACACACTTCAACATTCCCAGACCCCTGACAGAGCAAGCCAGTTTCTCAAAACCTCCTCTATAAAACTTTTGGTGCTTGATAGAAATGTAACTGTAGCAACACCCCTTCTAGAGCTTAAATAAACTTGAATGGCCTCTTCATGGTTTTGTTTTTACTTTAGGTTGCCACTCCTACATGGAACGGCATTCAGTGGGCTAGTGTCAAGACTTTCATATACTCTTTTATATATACATATATATACTGTATATACTGTATATATATATATATATATATATATATATATATATATATATATATATATATATATATACTCTGAGCACACTCTTAAACCCAGGGATACGCTTAAGGAGGACAGAGATGTTCAACTCCTGTAAGTGGTTTTGTTCGTGCTCTCTTCGGTTTATTAAATGCTTTAAAATCAAGTGGTTGCAAGCCACTTTGGATCCCTGCTAATAGGCAGCCTGGTGTTACCAGTGCCTTTACAGGCTTAACAGCATTAGTACTACAATACAGCAATACAAATGGTTATCATATGCTTAGCCCACCGCTATGTTCTAGAACATTCAATTTATCACTCTCTACAGCTAAAATATAAATCATATACCTTATAGCAATGCATCAATATAAAATAGATATTAAATTAAAAGATATGCTTACCATCCAGCATATGGAAATGTAGTGTAGGATATATTGGAAAAATAAGAACTGTCTTCAAAAGGCAGAGACTTGACTTCGACCAAACAGCAATCAGTTTTTCAAAGATCCTCAGAGCATGGACCACACAACTTGCAGTTAACAAGTCGTGCGACACTTGACTGGGGTTTTACCTTGGTTTTTACAGGATTTTACCTCCATTGAATACATCAGGAGTCCCAGGTAAATCTAATCATCAATCTGCCTTGACAGTTCTTATCTTTGACTTAATGATATATTCTAGAAGGATCCGGTCAACTCTTTTTTGAAACTAATTGGAGTTGCTCAACAACCTTCAAAACTGCTGACGACCAGTAAATCTCGCTTTGACTGCCAAAAACAAACTTTCCAGGTCTGGCACCGTTCTGCTGCAGGCAGGTAAAGGCAAGGCTATTTTCTTCCAGTAAGTCTATTGTCTGCTATATTAAATACAGTTTACATTCATTGTCCAATATTCAAACCTTACAGTTCCTGTTTTTATTGCAGCAAAACCTTCCTATAAACTAAACATTTATATTCTTCAATTTAATTGCTATTGTAATGTCTAAAAGACTTTTTGTTTAGTTGGAGAAACTGAACTATTTCTTAAATTGATTTTCCAACAATATGTTTACAATATTGTCAGTGCTATGCTTCTGTTATAATAAACTTTTACTATGTTCTTTCAACAGTTTATCTTTAAATGGCATTATAAGATGCATTTCTAATTAAGTTACTTCAGTATAACAGTTGCTCCTAGAAATTGTAATATAAGTGAAATAAGTCTGTCCTTCTTCACTGTTCATACAAAATCCAGTCAAAGCATGCTTTAAGACAGCCTCTGCTTTTTGCCAATTTTAGGGTTGATTATTATGAAACACTATCGTAAGCATTTTCCAATACTCATTATTTCAAATCAATATCTAACTTAACATATTAACATGTCCTATGCTTTCCGTTCCCATTTCCGTTCCCATTTCTTTCGGTCAGGTATATATATATATATATATATATAACAAAAATGAATTTATTTATTTATTTTAATATAAACTCCCACCTTCCGTTATCCGAAAGGTATTTTGTTTGTTAATATTAACGACATCGCTCATTATAGAGGGGATCTTGGCTTTTAAATCGCTGACCAGCAAAAAATCCTGCTACATTGGCCAAAACCAATGAGTTATTTCCAACACTGCTTTTACTACAGACAGGTAAGGATGAGTTTACAAATCAGTTCACTGTATATGTAAAGTTACAGTTTATACCTTAAATGATTTTATAACATTCAGCAATATAGCAATCTCTTATAAACTGCAATTCTATTTTACTTCATTGATATACACAGAAGGCAAGAGGCTAATTTTTAATTAGGCACCTGCTTAGCAGCAAATGCAACCTTGAATATTAAAACTTAGGACTGCTCATACATTTACTTAATGTTATTATGTTAGGTTTCTTATTTATTTAAATACTTTTGTTTTTTCTTACTATAATCAAACCTAGTTTGATTGCTTCTAGCATATTAACTGTGCTCCATAGATTCTGCCATTCTGCTCTCATTGGATCAGAATGTTTTGATGCTTTTGCCTGATAAGGGAGGTTTGGAACTTTCAGCAGGTCAGTCTGACCTTCAATGCAGTGAACCCCTTTACATAGGCCTTACACAGATCTGCTAATAATATTTTCTAATGGTTGCATATTTTTTAAAACACATTACAGTCATTACAATATTTGTTGCAGTTTCACAAATGTTCAATTTGTATCTCAAAGATCAGCCTGCTTCCAGTAGCTGTGACAGTCTTAATTCAGTTTCTGCTCTCAGTGAGTCAGTTTCTGCTCACAGGGGTGGGTGACAGTCTTTAAAAGCTTGATACCTGCAAAAACTTCAGTTAGCTGGGCTCCCATCTCTGCATTCTCATTCCCATCGTCAGCGGGCAAACACATTTTAACTGAATCTGGGTCCATCAAAGAACCGCACACCCTTGCAACCTAGGCCTTCCATGCAAAAGGATCTAATGACTTCTAGCACAAAAGGGACGTGCCAGAACCATTTGTGACATGAGTCTTACCTGCGTTAAATGCCGCCCTAATTTATATTCTGTTAATGATGTCTTAATGCTTCCAGGAGGTTATACTGAACCATACTATTTTAGCCTCTGGTCCAGTCTCTCTGGCATTTAGATAACTGTAGCTAAACAAGGTGTGGACAGGTGGAGGCAGCTGTCCAGATTCCACTGCTTCTTTAGCATTAACAAAATGTGTTAAACCCAACAACAGCTTTAAGTGTGACTATAAAAGGAACCAGAAATCTGTTGGGGTGTGGGTTGTGCTGACTGACTGGCTTTTGGCAGGAAAGAGAGTCTGTATATGTGGATTTGATACTGTTGCTGTGGTGTATAACATATACAACTAGTCAATTTAACAGGAGAGCTGTTAGATCGAAGACTGATTGGATCAAGGCTTTTCAAACTCAGTCCTTGATCACCATTACCAGTAACGGTACCATATACATGTTTCTATCTAATTACATGGTAGACTCATGGGGCACAATTACATATAGGATCGTTTTCTCGTTGACTACATCTTCATTGACTTGAATATTGTTTTAAGGGAAGTGCTGATTTATAATATTTAGGTCCCTGAGGAATTAAGTTAGGAACCACAGACTCAAATTAAGCAACTAGTGATAACAGAACGGCTTGATAAAACCAAACGAGAACAAAATGATAGATATAATCAAATGGAGAACTGTGTCATGAGAAAGATAGTCTTTAAGAGTTCCTGTGATGGTGACAGTTCACTTTGTAATGGCACCATCATGGAGCTATACTAACACTGTTTGCTATTGGCCCTGTGTACTTATGATAATGGGCTTTGAAAACATGAAATAAAGGGCACCGGTTGCTCGCATGTATGCATGTGCATGAAATCCAAAGTTTCAAAGAGCAGGCACATTGTGCATAACACTCATGGCTAAGATGCCTTGGGTTATATCCCTATACTGTAATGTGCACCATGTCTAACTGTCGTTTCAGAGATCTCTTTAGGTAATGTCTAACTGTAATTTCAGAGATCTCTTCCCAAGGTAATGTCTAAATGTAGTTTCAGAGATCTCTTCCCAAGGTAATGTCTAAATGTAGTTTCAGAGATCTCTTCCCAAGGTAATGTCTAAATGTAGTTTCACAGATCTCTTCCCAAGGTAATGTCTAACTGTGGTTTCAGAGATCTCTTTTCAAGGTAATGTCTAACTGTAGTTTCAGAGATCTATTTTCAAGGTAATGTCTAACTGTAGTTTCAGAGATCTCTTTTCAAGGTAATGTCTAACTGTAGTTTCAGAGATCTCTTCCCAAGGTAATGTCTAACTGTAGTTTCTTTGATCGCATATGAACATATGTACACACACATCACAGATAAAACATGAAGGCAGAACTGACTCCTTGGAACTGTTCCTGTTCATTCTATCCTGTCAGCCTCTTAATAATCGTGGAATTAGCAGCAGTAGATATTTAGATATTAAAATCAAAACATATATACACTATACAACAGTTTAAAATGAACTGTTTGTTTAACTAAAAATAAAAATCTTGTGCTGGCACAAATAAATGGTACCCTAGAAGTAACTGAAAATCATTAATAATATTTAAAAAGTAGTTTTCTGCACAGTTTAATATGCACATTATGTATTATCATCATGTAGACTTCAATAAACCCCAAGAGATTTCCAGACACGTATTCTCTAGTAATTTCCCCCAAATATTTAGCCTTTATTTATTTATGTATTTATTTATTTATTTTTAAAGCCGTTTACTAGTGGTTGTTTCTATATCTGTACTATATATATATATATATATATATATATATATATATATATATATATATATATATATATTGATTGATTGCATCCATCTCATTCAAATTTTATTGCTGGCCCCTCTTTATGGTTTTATATTTACACACAATTATACAGAAAAACTCCAGCATTTGCTGTTAAATACTTTGAGCCAACTGCTCAATCACAAGTCAGTTTATTACTCACCTTACTGCATTTCAAATTATTACAGTTTCTTTTATAAAAAGGTATCCGTTTTAGTCATATACTCATAAACTGTTTTTCATTGCTGTTTAAAAAAATAAAATATTTTAAAATAAATGCAACAGCATTGGTTATACAAGGTGTCCCACTGAAAGTAGCCCCCATAAGTAGTAAATGTATTACAACGTACAAATAAATAATCACATAATGGAGCAGCATAGACATGTACAGGAATCCTCGTTATTACAAACTTGTTTTATAAATGTCACTCCCCCCGCGAACATGGACTGAATGCCAACATCTAAGTGATATACTTACAGGGCTACTTTCAAGTGGGACACCCTGTATCATAAGCTACAGGCTTGCAGAGGCCCTGAATTAAAAAAGAACAGTACTCTGTAGAAACGAACAGGTTTCATTTATTGTTCTGTTGTTGTGCCTGTAGCAGAATAACTGCTAGAAATTGTATTTTGAGAAGTGAAGGTGTGTTTACAGCACGGAGGTGGTGCAGCTTAGATGCATTCTGTGATACTGGAACTGACAGATACAAGAACAGTCTTTTTATCCATAATTATCCTTTGCTCCATAATGCAGTTCTGTGACTAGCTTTCTATTCAAACGACAACTGCCCTTATTGTGTTGCATGCACTGGAGTATATTAAAATAGTGCAGCAGGGAGTCATTTATGGTATGCTGAGAGGGTCAAGACAGAGGGCGATTAACGCGCATTAACTGATAGCCCAAATATCTATTTATTTCTCTCTCTAAGGTGCCATATCTCATTTCAAGTAGGATGACGGAGTCTACCACATACTACAAAGGGGGTAGGAGGAGAAAATTGATTTTAGATGGGAATGGTTTATTAAGACATGTAAGTACTAAACACACCCAGTTAAAATAACACAACCAGCCTGTTTTAATCTTTGTATTTCATTTATAGGTTAGCCACACATTCACAGAAGGGCTGACTAGATATGGATGTATCTAGTTGGGCCAAAGATCCCAACACACAACCTTCAGACCTTGGGTTTTAGGTTTTAATTATCACTGAGGTACGCAGTCCTCCCTTTCAGTGAATGAAATGTATTTCAAAATACCTTTTGTAACTAGAAATCCAATAATATACTATATTAAGGCCCTTATAAAAATTCCACATAGTAAAAGCAGAGCAAAATGTAATAAAGCATAGTGAACACACGGTAAAGCATAGTTAAGCATTGTAAAGAATAGCAAGGTATGGTAAAGCATATTAATAAGCATGGCAAGCTATGGTAAATGCATAGTATAATCATGGGGAAACTGCAATAATACAGTTCAAAAATACCATGGTAATCTTTTATAAGGGAGCATGACATACTTTTTGCTTTCCAATTCAAAGTATAGCAATGTATTGTGTTTTAATGTACCATCTGCTGTGTTGCTCATCCTTTCCACCAGTATGTAGATGTAGGAGTGATTTCAGCTTCACTGAACTGAATGGCAAGAAAGCTGGGACTTAACCTCACTCAATGCCTTCATGTAAACATTGATGAATTATAATCTTTTAACTGTGTGCCATGCTGTGTACTGTAAATCTCAAATACATACCTGTGCCGTCATTAATTTACAGTGCTGTTCCAAATTAATATCTAAAGTAAAAATGTCCACAGATTCATTATTGATTAATGTGTGGAACACCATAGGAATAATAGTAAATCCATTGGAATTCATACAGATTGTAACCATTTTATGTATGCTTTTATGTATATACTGGGGTTGTTTTGTTCCAGTAACTTTATTGGGTGTGTTTTTCTGGACGGCACTCAACACATTTATTTTGATGAGTAACTATATTTTTCTTTCTTGAAATACATTGCCAGTCATGTCTTACGAGAATCTACGCCATGTTTGGTTTCAGTGCAGACATTCAGAGTATCACTGGACTTTATTAAACTTTGACATCACCTAACTGGCAAAGGGGAACAAGTATATTAAGCAAGCTGCTGTTATCGTGAGTGCAAACACACTGTACAGTGACAGGCAGTGCAAGGGCTTGGCAGAGCCACTCTATAGCAATTATCTTTCCTTGCCATTTATAAAAATCATCAAATGTGCCCATGGAAGAGATTTCAGCATGTCAGCTGCAGCTGTCAACACATTGATTATGATGCAGCAGCTGTATCATACAATTACTTAGGGACTCAAATGAACTATCTCTATAAAACTCACAGAGAGGCCTGAGGTTCCCTCCCCAGTGAAATCCCTGACAGACATGACCTTTATTTCCAGTAAGGTTTGAGGAAGTGATAACTTTACTGCCATGACAATTAGATAACAGACCTGTTGATAGGAAACAGACCTAGATTACAAACTAAATAACTCTCACACACAGTCATAGCAGGGAACTTGATTCCCATAATGATGTCGTCCTGGCCACCTTGTCTAGAAAATCGTTGGATACAGTACAATACCTACTAACAGAATGATGTGTTTTTATAGAGGGTTTAAAATGCAGACACAGAAAGGGCTGGAAAACACTGACCAGAAAATACAGTAAATTAAAAGATTGAAACCCATCTCTTTTGTGGGCTGTCGGTGTAGTCAGATTTGATGTGGAAAACACTTGTAATATCATGAAAACCCACCCAATTATGCACATGTTCTATAGAGATTTATGACAGACATGCAAATGAAAGAACATGCTGATAAAAGAAAGCAATGACAGTGTTGAAATATGGTCCAATATTTACACACCTCAGGGGGGCTGTTCGGCACAAGGCTTTTTCTATCCCTACAGCTCCTGGACCATATTTGAACCCTCTGGAGTGCTTTATTGTGCTCAGAAAATTCTCCCCCACCCTACCCCACTCTCCCAAGTGAATCAGGCAGAATGGTTCTAAGTTCTGAGCTGTGCTAGTGATATCTGCTCGGGTTGAAACCAGCCAATGAGACTGCTCCCTCTATACTTGCATTTTATAATAATCCAAATTAGCGATTAAATAATAAAAAGATAATAAACAGAATTTAAAGTATGAATGACTAAAAAAATAAATTATTTAACAAATATTTAAATCAGATGGAATACATAAACCACTGTTCAGTGATATATTGTGCTAAATAAACAAATATATTAAATAATCCGTTGAGATATCATATGGCAGCTTCTGGGGCTGTATCATGACCAGGTAAAGAGTTTGTAACATTCCATGCACTTATGTACTGTACGTACTGAATAACTGCTGGTTCTGCTGTAAAACATTAGAGAAAACAAGAGGGCCCTGCCTCTTGAATAGATGTTTTGCAGTCATAGAAACGTGGTGTTGATTGTAAAAAAAAAAAAACAGGGTCTGTTATTCCCTACGGTCTGAGATTGCTGTACTGAAATAGCAGAGTGATGTCACTGTTAACTCTCTTTCCTTATCATCTGACTGTTATTGAAATAATGACACAGCGACAACAAAGCCACAATGAGGAGAGAGTAATGAAGTCCAACGTCCAGTTGGTTAAACCTTTTCAAAATTATTATTATTATTATTTGTTTATTTAGACCAAGGCGACTTACAGAGACTAGGGTGTGTGAACTATGCATCAGCTGCAGAGTCACTTACAATTACGTCTCACCCTGGTTACAAGCCCTTTTCTTTAACCACTGGACCACACAGCCTCCTGATGTCAATCAGTGTTATCAGGACTTTGAGGACACAAACAATTTATTAATTTCCGCAGCTGACAAAAAGAGCACTGCAGATTTCTTTCATCGTTCCTTTTAGCAAAACATTATTTCACACAAGGAGTAAACATTCAAATACAACACAATAGCTTTAACGGATTGGACAACTATAGTACAGTTCTGTATATTCAGATTTGTGTATCTAAGCAGCACTTAAACCATTTACCTGTCACATCCACAGCCTATTGTCCAACTGAAGATATGTGTGCCAGCCAGCGTGAGAACTTAAACAGAATAAGAAAGCAAATGAATACCACAAACGCACCTTTCCCCTTTCAGTGAAGTTAATCATAGACCACTCTGCAGAGACGGCTTCACAGCGTCACTACTGAAGTCAGTGAAGCAGGAAAAGCAGTACTTTCTGCTGTAGTGAGTGGGACTGTCCTTATAAAAGTTTACTGTGGTATTTTTGCACCATATTTTGCTTTTCCCATGGTTATACTGTGCATTTACCATAGTCTACCCTGGTTTGCCATTTTTTATATGCTTTACCACACCTCTGGGCTTTACAGCGCTTACCTGTGCTTTACCACACTTTCACTTTGCTAATCACACACTATGCTTTTACTAAGGGAAACTTTTCTAAGGGTCTTAATGTCTTGTGCATTAGAACAGAAAAAGGCCATGCAGCTGAGGTAATGTGTAGGTATCTGAACCCTAAACATTCACAGACTGTTATGGCTTGCTTTAGAGCTAGTAAAATTGAATCAACTGATGACCTGTCCAAAGGCAAATTATTTCAAGAAACATTTGCGTGAAGCCTTTGTTTTCAAAGTTAAACAGCTACATCTCAAAAATAAGAGCAGGATTCTTCCGCCTGGATCTCTTGTATTCCTGCCAGTTTGGGTCTTTAATCTTTGCACTTTAACCTCAAGAGACACAATAAATGTGTTCTTCCTTTGCAATCCAACATGTTTTATTGCCATTTTGCAGTAAACCATTAGTCATTGTTTCTTGTAAAGTTCCAGTTCTAACTTGATATTTACAAGTGACTTCACACAGGAAATCCTACACACAGTGATTCAGGACTCAATTGATATGCTATTCCAAGAGTCCTGAGAGTAACCTACAGTATTTTCTTAAGAACATGAATCAATATGAAAAACCTTATAAATATGAATATTACGTTCTATGCCTGTTAGATAGTATAATTATCTTCATTGTAGATATTTAACACAGCATTCCCATTCCCAGTTTAACACAACATTATCCAATAAAAATGAAAGTGGCAAATGAACTGCTTATCCAGTCCAGTATGAGAATGCTGCTATGAGTCACACAATCTGTGTTCCTACCTGATCAGAATACTGTCACCACAGTCAGGGTAATCCTAATGAAAAGACAAGAGCCTTGACCCACAGCACCAGCGTAGTCCTCCAATGGGTTTACCTCAGCAGTTCACTGCCTCCAGCGCAGGGGAACATTGGATGAGAAGTCTTATTATTATTATTATTCTCCTGCTTTGAGTACAGCAACCACTGATGTCAAGCAGGAAATGTTGTACACCAAAAATGAAAGAGTGTACTTTCTTCTCACAAACTTTCAGCCGAGAGAGAGAGAGAGAGAGAGAGAGAGAGAGAGAGAGAGAGAGAGAGAGAGAGAGAGAGAGAGAGAGGGGGAGGAGGAGGAGGTTACAGCACCAGATATATATTCCCACCCAGGTTTTGTTTGTTGATGAAATGTTCTTGTCCCTTTTCTTGTTCTGTGTCTGATTTAGGTGTGGGTTTGTGGGACTGAGCAACACATCTATATTTAAAGAGTGTTCTCACCCAGTCATGCCAAGCAGCAGCTGAGAAGTTTGAGATGAGTTTTTCTCAGCGTCTCAACAGCTGAGCTATCAGGCTAGTATGCATCCACGCAACTCCAGTCTCTGCTCTAAGCTACAGGATAGGAATAAACCAGCCATTTAGCAGCCTGTATTTTTTCATCTTCAAGGCTAATTTAAGTCAGTAAAATGCATTGGACTCGGGGCATAAAAGGCTAAAAATACTGCAGCATTTTCTTTCTCTGACTACAGCGTATATTTTGGAAGTAGTGAAGCTGAGCCATTAAAAGCTTTGTTTAGTTTTTCTTATAATAATTAATAGTAATAAGGGGAGTGTCAACAGGATGAATGTAAGTATTAATATAGTACAGTATATATTAATTGTAAAGTTATACAGTCAGAAATAAAAGCTATTTGTAAGGCTTGCTTACATTAAAGCATATTATAATCATAATCCCAAGTACTATATCCTATTACATTACACTACAAATTCTAATGATTTCTGCTGACACCGAAATGCTGGTAGGGTGTCAATGGCTGTGATACCACTGCAGTTAAACACTATTGGTCTGTTTCATTTTCATTTTTAAATACAAAATAAATAAGTGTGACAGATAATATATGACGCAGATACACACAATAGGAGAAGTTGAGAAGTGCCAGGTTTTTTCCCCTCTAATAAAAAGGTGTCAGTGCTCTTTAGGGATAGAAAAATGTTAGTTAACAGGTAATTGCCAGTAATGTCAATGGAATGATCACTGCCCAACTTTGACACCATTAAAGCTCAATACTCCACTGACGTTTAAATAAACAGAATATCTGCACAGTTTATGTATGCTTTTGAAAGCTCAATCCCTGGAATATTATCATTTCTGAAAGCAGATCTTGATTTACGATCTGAGATTTTTAAACATGCCAAAGGCAGGGAAAATTAGTGTTGAGCTTTGGTATTTTAATGCAGTGCTAGCATTGAATAATCACATCAAGTTATTTTACTTAGGGACAGTGGCAAGCAGGTTTCATAGCGAGGGTGAGACTACACTTGTTTATTGGCTTTGAGAAATGTGAACTGGTGAAAAGGTCTGCTTGTCAATATAATTGTTTTCACAAAAGGATAAGACAAAAGTCAACAGACACCAAGGTACCATATTTTAAAATATAATTCAACTAGACTCCGCAGCGTAAAAAATAAATAGATACATACTGTATTTGTTAACAACATTCTAGCTAATGTTTATTAGAAACAAACAGCTGAGGCAGATTATTCCAAACTAAGGTTTTATCAAGTTCTTACTCTGTATGTTTTGAATGAATGTACACACCCAGATGAAGTAATGCAGTGGGATTTAGTAAGGAAGACGTTTCTTGTTTTAAGAAGGGGAAGTCTGTATTTTTAGCCTTGAGATGGTGGTCTTCCCATCTTCCCATTGCGAACCAGTGCTGTACTTGCGGTTAAAATGAGTCACATATAATACAGTGGCTACAGTAACCTAAATGTTTCCAAGCTGGTGCAGTATATAGAACAGACTACCCAGGTAGTGGCTGAGTTTTTACTGCATCTGTAATCCTTAAAAGCATAAGGGCCGATTACATAATGTGTTCGAGATTAATCCTGTGCTGCATGCAGCAAGCCAAAAACAACAAAAATGGACAGAAAATTGACAACTAAATTGCTATTTCATCACCGACATCAGCCTGAGCCATGTGTTTTAATATCTCCAAAAACATGGCTATGGATATTTTTAAAATGTATTTATTTAAAAAAGCCCACAAGAATACCTGGCATCTGAAGTGTTTGTGAGCGGATTGTGAAATCCTGTATGACTTGCTGTAGACCTGCAATACTGCAGTTAGAGAAGACACGTGTGAGAGATCTCTAAAAGTCACACAGGTGCTTGAACTTCAGAGTTTAAAAAACTATCCAGGATTTCATGACTAGTGAGATTTACATACTGGACTGTGAACAACATCTGACTCTAATATGCAAATCCAGTAAATGTCAAGGCAGATGCCCTTTTCTGTTTTTTTTGCATTTAATTATTATGACTCTTGCCCCAAAGAGACCTGCCCCAGTCACTGTATGAATCTCACCGTTATATTAATGAATTTATTATTAAAATAAAAATTGTTTTACTATGAAACGGGAACACAGTACAAAGAGAATTCTGATGTTCACAGAGAACATGCACTGATAGCATTAACAGATGAAAGCTACCTAAACTGTATGCTTACCGGTATATGTCAAAATTATAATTCCTGCTGATGTAAGTAGAAACATTAGCCAACATTTAGAAAAATAATTAAATCCATGAAAGGCTTTCTCCATATTTCCTTTTGTTTTAGATGGTTATCTTGTTTGAAAAGCTCTTGCAGTAAGTACATTAACCTAATGCTTGTGGGATCATTTGTAAAATTGCCCTGAGTTTCAACGGAAGACAGACTTATGGTAATTTAGTTTTAAACGGTATAATTTTGTGATTCTGTGAACTCTATTCTCTGGGGTTTAGGCTTTGCTTTTGACATTAACACCCTGATTACCCCCACAGCACTATACTTATTATATACACTCTGCGGTCGGGAGCCATGGAATATTCTATTAAAAAAAAATACAAGGTCTGGAGTAAACACTTTGAAAATATTCCCCAAATAGCTATAAAAACATATGAAAAATGATTTATAGCTAATTTAATAATTCAATAAATCTTACCTGTCATGAACTTCCATTCACTGTGTAGATGAAGCAATTTAAAAGCAAGCTTGTATTTTAAGATAAATGATATCTGGTCCCACACTAGCTTAAAAAAAGCTCTCGGTGTCCCTTACTCTTAGGTAGGCTTACTGTTTCACTTCATTCATTTTACATTTCACCCTCAAGACTACCTCAAATGAAGGCATGCAAACACAGCTTTCTTCAACCTAGTGTAGCAATACCGTAGATATTTACACATGTGAAATGCAGAGTTATGCAATGATTAGCTTTAACCTCTTAATAAACTCTCAAATTATTATTATTATTATTTATTTCTTAGCAGACGCCCTTATCCAGGACGACTTACAATTGTTACAAGATATCACATTATTTTTTACATACAATTACCCATTTATACAGTTGGGTTTTTACTGGAGCAATCTAGGTAAAGTACCTTGCTCAAGGGTACAGCAGCAGTGTCCCCCACTGAGGATTGAACCCACGACCCTCCGGTCAAGAGTCCAGAGCCCTAACCACTACTCCACACTACTGCCCCTAATGAATCTGCACTAGTACTTGACATTTTTATTACCCTAATTGTTTACTAACAAGCTAACATGTAGCTGCGCGAACCAATTCTGATTACTCGGAGCAGTTCCCTCAGCTTCTCTTACCTGAAATAAAAGTAATTTCTGAACTAACAGTGAAGACAGTTACATATCAATGATTGTCATTGTGGGTATTACATATCCAGTACGCCACTTTTTTGGAATGGGAAGGTGAACACGATGTTATGCAAATTACACATAATCTGCACAGCAAATCGATATTGAATTTAAACACATGTCTTTGTTGTGTATTTCTCTATTTTTGTGAATTACAGTATGCATCTGTGTAAGAGGTGCCCATGATCAAGATATACAGAAAACCAACATAAACAGCATCCTCCAAAGATTGACACATGCATTTTAAAAGCTTTGCATTTAGATAATCAATTGGAAGGCAATCAGAACAGCCACATAGTCACTGAAACAAATGCTACTTATGAATCCATTTCCTAAAAGTAAAACACACCTGGATCAATTTGATCCCCTGTCATGAAGTACATGTGTTCATGATTAAACACATGGTATGCTGACTAACCATATTGTAACACATGACGGAAACCAAATGTTTCTTGCAGATAGCAAAATAAACTGAAATTATTCTACTAACATAACAAAGCCTGAAATACAAAACTAGTATACACATTTTATGATAATCATATTACATTTTTATGTTATTTTTGCTAAATAAACTTCATTTCGAATTATGCATAAAACACAATGAAAGTGGTAATTATATCATATATAACATTATAAAAATATATCATATGATATGACAAGAGGAATCTTTCTGCGTGATAACACTGTACATTATGGATACCAAACAAACTTCACAAAGACAGCATAACACTTAAGCATGTTCTTGAGCTGAATGACTCATTTGATTGAAGTCATACTACAAAAATAAAATAAAATCCAAGACCTTCAAAAAGGAAAGAGTCATATAATAGCTATAACCAGAGGACACGCCATGCGTACTTGGAACACTCGTAAATAAAGGCTAAAAATGGAAAGGATTATATTTAGAAAACAAGTCTTGTAGCAACAATCAGTTGTAGTTTTTAATGGAAAATGATATCAAATCAATCATTGTGGGCAGTTTCTTGGAAACTTTAGTATCGGAACTAAATGTTGTTTTCGTAAGTTTTAGCTGGAACACTGACCCATAAAAGCTTTCACATTGTGCTAACTCAGAGGAAATGATTCTGGTTTCATGCTGCTGTTTGCTTTGTAAAATGCCATCCTTTGGGATTGATGTTATCTCCAGTATAGAATGTTAAAAGGCTGCTGTGATGTCACAATGACCTTTTGCAGTTCCATGTAACTGTTATAATTGTATATTGGTCAGTATTTCATTGGAAATCCTTTCAGCTTTCTCTAATCCGTAAAAAGTAGCCTGACACCACTTTTAAATATGATTTTGAGTTTATACTTTATGCCCACTAGATCAAGGGTCTCCAACCGTGGTCCAACCCTGGTCCTGGAGAGATACTGTGGCTGCTGGTTTTCATTTCAGCTAATCTCTCAGTTACTTAATTGAACCAATTACTGGTTAGTCAAGATTAGTCAAATTAGTCAAGATTAACAGGCGTTTCAGATCTTTAGCTACTGATGATGTAAAGACACCTATAAAATCTGTTGGATAGGGGCTCTCCAGGACAAGGGTTGGAAACCCCTGCACTAGATCATTGCCTAGATGAAAATATTTTTCAAAATGCAGAGTTTTTAAGTAACCAGAAAAATGTTTATTTATTTATTTATTTGTTATTTTTTTAATGAATTGCTTGGTACATTGTCATGTTTAAGCAAATAAATATATTATATGGATGCTGTAAAATTAGATCAAATAGGCTGAGGTGCTGTACAGTGGTACTGTAGTAGTAAAATGCAACACAACAAAATCAAAACACTCCACGCAAATGACACACAGTTGGGTTCATACTAGATAATATAGAACACTCTAGCGACAGACCTGCTTAAAATGTAGATTGTGTTGCTGCTTGCAGTTGGAAGGGAACAGAATTAGCGTTTGGTAAGTAAATTTGAATGCTTGTTTGGCGATGTAACTACATCAGCTGGGTGAAGTAATTAATTTTCTATAGTGTTCAGAGCTGTGGTAGATTGAAGCGAATTTAGATAGCGTGTAAACTGAACCAGCTCTAGACCTGCAGGACAGTATAAATTGGGAAAGTATCTTAGAATGCAGCCATTCTAAGCACCAGCCAGTCTAAGGGCCACACACCCAAGCGCAGTCTGAGCTGTGGTAGTCTAAGGGCCACACGTCCAAGGGCAGTCTGAGCTGTGGCAGTCTAAGGACCACACGTCCAAGGGCAGTCTGAGCTGTGGCAGTCTAAGGGCCACACGTCCAAGGGCAGTCTGAGCTGTGGCAGTCAGAGCGAGGACAGGTGGAGCGAGGACCTTTTCCAAATCTCTCCCAATGGTTACTAGAGGCCTCATTCCCACTCTGACACCTAATGTCTGGGTCCCCTGGACAAAGCGGGCTCACTCTTTCTCCTCTCCCAGAATGAACACTGGTTAGTACTTGCTTCAGATACCGTTACTAACTCCCTCTCCCCCTGTACTGCCTTCTACAAACTGTAAATTCTCCTTCCTAAATTGCCATTCTCTGACTAACGAACTTATAACTGATACTAATCTTGATCTTCTCTGTCTAGCAGAAACCTGGCACTCTGTAAATTATAAGCACTCACTACATCTATCCACCCCAAATGGCTACTTGCTCTTTGACAAGCCACGCCTCACTGGTAGAGGTGGGGGCACTGCTGTTATTGCTAACTCTGTGCTTGCTGCCTCAACTCTCTCTTTCCCAGCCTTCTCTTCATTTGAGCATTTCACTATCAAGCTCCCCTCTCCCATGTCCCTCACCCTTGCTGTTATCTATCATCCACCAAAGAATAACGCTTTTATTGCTGAATTCTTGCAATTCCTCTCCCTAATCTGCACTTCAACTGACAAAATTCTACTTCTTGGTGATTTCAACATCCATGTCGATTTGCCTTCTTCCCCTCTAGTGACCAACTTTGTCACGCTCTTGGACTGTCTCAGTCTGTCAACATTCCCACTCACATCGTGGACACAGCCTGGATCTGCTCATCATCAGGGGTCTTGATATCTCCAAGCTCTCAGACTCAGATATCTCTCTGACCACTTAATCACTACCAATATTAATCTTCCTGCACCTTCAGCTGCTATTGATACTGTTATTTCCTTCCATCCCAAGAATCTGCGAAATCCTATAATACCCTCGGAATGTGTCTCTTCTTCCCCTGACTGTTACTCTTCCTTCTTCGGTTGACGATGCGGTGTCCCTCTACAACGCCACCCCTACTCAGATCATCGACACAGTTGCCCCACTTAAAACCAGAACAGTGAAGAAACATCGCGACTATCCATGGTATACCCTGGAACTTCGACTGCTTAAGTCTGCCTGCCGCAAGTCTGAGCGCAAATGGAGGTCATCTGGACTAACAGTTCACAGAGATATTTGGACCGATCACCACAGTAGCTACAGGCGTGCGCTTGCTACTGGCAGGGTGAAGTACTTCTTTGAAATCATATCCATGGGACACGGTAAACCAAATATTCTCTTCAAAACCATTGATCAAATCCTGCATCCAGCCATCGATAAATCCATTTCCCATTCATTCTCCTCTGATTTCTCACCTGCCACGATTTCTCCTCTTTCTTTCAGAAAAAATCGACACCATCTATTCCTTCTCTCCTCTCTCCATTACTGATGTCTCCAGGCTATTGTTGAAATCAACTACTGCCACGTGCCCCTTGGACCCCTGGCCAACAAATCTCATCCGTCTCTGTGCTTCTGACCTTGCTCCTTCCATTATGCACACTCTCAACCTGTCCCTGGTTTCAGGCCTGGTTCCTGCAGGACTGCACGAGTAATGCCAGTGCTCAATAAACCCTCCCTTGACCCGGTTGTCTTATCTAACTTCCGTCCCATATCCAATCTTCCTTTTCTCTCCAAAACTCTTGAAAGGGCTGTAGCCAGCCAGGTGATGAAACACCTCACAGATGACAATCTGCTTGAATCTCTGCAGTCTGGCTTCCGGCAGCATTACAGTACTGAAACTGCTCTGCTCCAGATTGTAAATGATCTTCTGCTTAATGCTGATGCTGCTGCTCCCTCTGTTCTTGTCCTCCTTGACATAACAGCCGCTTTTGATACCATAGATCATCGCATTCTGCTTGACCGCCTTCAGAAGTATGCTGGGATCTCTGGAACCTGTCTCTCCTGGCTGTCCTCTTACCTATCTGGACACATGTAGTCTGTTTTCTATGATGGAAGCAGTGCTGACACATTTTTATGGTAGGGTTCAAAGGCTTATGACAAATGGGGATTTTCAGAATTACCCACACAGCTCAGAGTAAGTGTTGAAATATATTCTTGATGAATTAATTTGACCATGATTACAGGATTAAAACTGAAAGGAAGCTTTCTGAAAGTGAGCATGACATCCTAGAAATGTTCCGATACATAGATAGCTGTACGTCCATTATATATGAGTATTAAAACGTTTTCAATTGTTCACCCTTTGTTTTAAACTTGCTGATCAGTTGGGCTTAGCATGTCAGTACGATCTGAACTCCTTTATCTGGTCATTTACTTGAGTTACACTTCCACCAACTGGTAAGCTGGGAGACACCAAAGTGCAACACTCAAAATTAACGTGCCTCTCAACATGCAGATATGGAAGAGGTCTCTGCAAAAGGCCAATAGGTAAACTTCAGTTTGTTTATTTTTTTATTGTAGGATAATAATTTTCTTGTAGACATTTCAATTTCCATATTTGTTTGCAGTATACGGTTTTTAAAACGTTATCAGTCTCTTTAAGCATATCCATACAAGTACGGTGTTAATTTACAGCAGGGCTAATAAAAAACTTCAAACTTTGTAGTACTCCTGTTTATTTTATGATTGAGTGCTTACAGTAATCGGTGTGAATTTATGACACAAATGATTTGGTACTGTAATCTAAAATATCAATTTGTTTTGTTCTGGCAATTTAGACCCAGTGTATATTAGCTCTACCACCCCCGTAACACCCCTAAATAATGTCAGAAAAACATCAGTATGGAATGCAATGTCAATATACTAGTTACAAACATACAGAGTAGCTACATAACATATTTGGATAAGAAATTATTGCAAAGCAAAATAATTAAGAAATACTAAAAATTAACCATAGATGGGGAAAACCTTCAGCAGATGGAGATCAGAATGAAAGAAAGTGCAAAGTTGAGCAGAGACACAACCAAGCAAAACTGTAAATTGAACTCTTTTAATTCAGGCTCATGAATTAAATTATACAGCATTAACCAATAAAGCAATATCTCATCCAAGCTTCTTTCTGACATAAAAATTTAAACCAAGAAAGTAAACTGCAGATTAAAAGCAGAAAGTCGTCCGTCCCCCCCCTCCCCTCCCCTCCCCTCCCCAAGATTGTAGGTATACATAGAAAAGTAATGAGTATATTGAATCAGAAATCTGCTGCCAAAATGTACAGTAAATAATAGAAAGTTTCTTACCACAGTTACAGCTACAGTTTTCCATACATTGGCATATTAAACATCCATACAGTAAATGATCAAGAAGTAATGGTATAAAACTTTCAATTCTTATCTGAATTACAACCAACGTAAGATATACATGTCACTGGTGTTATCACTCAAAGAGTAATATGCTAAATGTCTTCCTAGCTGTCTCACAAGTTTAAATTTGATCAGATAAGTACATTAAAGCAAGGGATATTCAGCTTGTAGTGAGGACAGCACTGCCTCTAAAAGGTCTCGAAAGCTCCTGAAGACTATACTGAATACTATACACGATAACACACCACACACCCCTCAGTGGGTGGAAATATCTGCATTGAAGAAATGCCTGCATTCAATTATATTTCAGCAATCTCTGCATTGCCCCTTAGATTATGCAACATGTTCATACACACGTGTGTCTAATTGTTGGATTCAATCCATAAGCAAATGAATGAGAATTATTCCAATAAGCAATGCAACAGAAGAGGGTTGTGCTCTTTGGTCTCTTTAGATCCACCAGGACCATCCAGCACCACACATTATAAGAAGCGACATTGAAACTTGTTTTAGAAAAGGGAAACAAAGGAATTGTTCATTTGCCATCCTTATTTAACATAATAAAGAATTGCATACATAATTCAACACTTAAGTTTTGAACTAAGCAAAACTGTACAGATGTAATTCTTGCTTTTAATTAAAATACCATATTATAAAGGGTAAGTATAATATTGTATGTACCTTTCCCTTGACTCTGTATGTTTCCACTTGAGTTTCTAAGTTGTTGCTTCAAGGTTGAGTATTACCTAGTTTTCAGTTACATTCAGTGCTACTGAGGTATAATTACTGCTTGCTATTCCAATCCACCCTTAGGCACATCCTCCCAGTGATGTAACCCAAAACAACTCATTCACAATCCGATTTCAACGTTTTCCATTGAAATATACATTGTTTCCAAGCATTGTTACATATGAATAAAAGGAGAATCACTGAGGGCACTTTTCTCAATGACTATAACAGCCTTTATTTTGTGTTTAGTAATATAATTGAGTGGGTTGTCATTTATTTAAAGATTTATGGTTGGTTTTACAGACCATAACTAGCAGAAATCTTGTTAAATTGGGTAAGGTAGTCCAGGTTTAGTGCTTCAGGTCCAGTGAAACTAGCCCTTACTTTTCTCCTGTTCTAAATCTCTTGTTTGTTGTGTCTTGTTTGCTGTGTGCTCTATTGACAATTGTTTGTATTCTGTTTTTATTTTATTCTTTATGTTAAAGAAGCTAACAGAACAGTTTGATAAAAACAACATGAATTCAGTCCTTAAAACCACTACATCTCTGCAAATCCTTCTCTCTAATGTCGCCACCTGGTGTCACAATTTTGACAAGTCGTGACTATTCGGAGCGGTTCTATGACCTGCTGGCGTCCTGAGCAAAGTGTAATCAGGTTAAAAAACATGATACTGTAGACAGAGTAATACAGAATACTGTTTGTTATTGTGTTTACTGTAATTACAAAACGTTTTCAAATAGTAATAAACCGTAATCACATTAATGACTTTGAATGCCATACTATCTATAGCTTATTTTATTGAAAATGGTTTAAAAATGTATTTTTTTAAAAACAGTTTACATTTGTTCCTTACCGGTGAGTGATATATTTTTTCTTGTTGAGCTGCACTAAATACAGACGCGATTAGTATGAAAGAACGATGTTCAATTGAATAAAGTTTTAACTGCGACCAATACTCAGTTTAGACTGAGGCCTATGCTAACGCAACAACTGCATCCGGGGGCTTGATTTGAGAAAGTAATCCAGAGGAAGATTGGTTGTTCTGGGATTGGGAGACGCCCGTAGCACAAGCAGTGGTTTAGTCAGAGGGTGACAGTTTAGCTACTTGGACGATATGGCCCCGGAGTTAGATTGAGCTTCTCCACTTAAAAATGTAAACCGAACACACCCGAATTTTGAGAAAAGCAACTGCTGTCATGGGAGATAGACCGTCCGAGACCTAACCGAACACAAGTCAGGACTGAACACATCACCACAGTGGTAATACAAGAAAGCAGTACTGGGGGACTGTCGCTGCCACTGTCTGTCGTGTTTTCTTGTGCATAATATTATAAATATGTCAATATAGTGACAAAATACCAGTCAAGAAGCCCGGGTCGCGCTGGTGTCGGACAGATTTAAAAAAAAAAAAAAAAAAAAAAGAACCATCAAAAACGAGCTCTGCCGACGAGAGCAACCAGACGGGATTTGGTACCCGAATCACTGCACCGACACAACAAAATGGACTAATAATATGGCCCACAAACAAAGCCTCTTTTTTAAAGGTAGGCCTGTACAGATTTATTTACTGTATTATTTCGAAAATATGCAGACTGAGCATAAAATATTTGTCTAAGTGCACAGTAGAGTTTTGGATTCGTTTTTGGCTATTTGGAAGAGGGGCTTCTGCAGTGAAGAAAGAATCGGCCTAGTGTAGTGATAGTGGGGCGCATTTCCCATTAGCTTAAAAAAATATGAAATGTTATGGTCATGTTTATGATGAAAACTGGGAGTTTAATTAAATGTTAACATTGCGGATTTTTTGTTTGAGTACCGTAAAACGTTTAGAAGGATTTATACAACGTTTAACTTTAGATCCAAATAGTTTAAAATGTAAATTAATCTAAAAATATAATACAATTCTGTAACACTTGACATATGTCTACATGGTATGTAATTAAAAGTGCATCACATTGCAATAAACAAATGCGAGGGTTGAAATTGAACAGTTACAATTGTTTTTTGTTTGTGAGGGAGGATTTAAATGTTTTAAGAATTCGATAGATTTTCGTATTCATGCACGGTCTGCTGTACTACAAAACAATGTGGAGCATGTATCTCTTAAATTAGCGAATAATGTTAATATAAGAAAGTAAACGTGTATGTTTTAAACTGTGCATATACAGTAAGTGTATCATATATAGTAGTTAATGTAAGGATTTCTGAAAGATGCTTCTTTTCTGAATTAAATCTACCTGTGATTGAAGCGGCTTATGATCAGAGATTCTGACCAAGATTGTATACAGTCGTAGACCGCAGTATCGATACACTCCACTTAAATTCAAGAGACGTGAAGTACAAGCATTCAGTTAACATTAGCCACTAATTAATATAACAGGCCCCAATACACAATGCCTAATAGTTTAATAAACCATATTTTTAAAAATAAAAGCATAAGTAATTTCTAGTATGTGTTCAGTACAAAATTAGTAGTACCTTTTATATTTCTTAATTGTTTGAAAAACATGACACAGTAATTAAGCTGCATTATAAAGTCAATAGCCAGAAAAGAGGTACTTTAGTTACTGTATTTCCAATACTGTTGAGAGAGAACATTTTGGCAACACAGCAGATGATGGTCAAGGCAAAGGAGTAATTTTTTTGAATAAAAAATGAAATATTCAGAATTACAGTACTAAGTATCTTACTAAGGACATTTGCATAAAGCATTTTCAGTTTTCTGTGGCTACAATGGAGTCATTATTTTCATTTGAAGTTCAGTATCTGTGGCATAGTTTTATACCCACAAATTCTTCTGAGAACCAAATAAGGCTTCTGGAGATCTGGTGTGCAGATATTGGTAATTGGTAGTGCTGCACAAACCGATTATTCAGATTGAGCTCTCCACAGAAATCAGATGCTGAGGACAATCAGGTGAAGGTCATTGTTGTTGATTGGGCTGCATTTTTCTAAGTCGACCTAAAAATAATTCCAATAAATCTGGTAAATAACCAGTAGCATATCCTGTGTGTTATCTAAAATTCATAGAATGCACATAGTGTGCATTCATAAGTTTTACATTTAAAAGCAGTTGGAGATTTTTTACTGAATGTTTACATCATCTAGCTAGCCAACAGAAAAAAAACGAATCTTCATTTCACTCACTGCATGCATTATAGCTTAAAATCATACTAAACAAAGTAGTGTTAATTGTGTAGAATTAACCAAATGCGACTCACCTAATTATCACTTTTAAGTAAAGCCTGGATTTAGTTCTCTTTTAAGTTAATTGTTACTATTTTCTGCTTGTTCGGTGTGGGCTTTGATTTAGAAAAGTACACAAATGAGCTCTGCTTGCCCTAATTGTGGTAAACAGTGAATAAGTCTACATCAACGTTTCTATGGTAACTTAATATGCAGGCAGAGCATAAGCAGGATAATCAACAAAACTGTATTCCTCTTAGAGAAAATTGGAATAGCAGGTTCTTATTGATATAAATTATGCTTGACAGTTTCCCCAGCAATACCAAAAAACAGTGTTGTTTACAGCCGCGTGTACATCTTTGCTCAAAGGGTAATTCAGATTGGAAAAAAAACAGCCAATTGACAGTTTGTAGTAGGCAGCAGGGCCCATGGCAACGGCATCACGGGTCCTTTTCCAAGCAACCAGCCATTGCCATGTGTGGATTAAGAAAAATAATTCCTGTCCATTATCCAAGAAAAGACTAACTGAAAGCAAGCCTGGTAATGTTGCAAATTTTGTAGCTAATAATGTATTTGTATGCAGGTGGCAAAGCATGTCTCTGATTATCCTCTTGGCTGATGGCACAGGCTTGTTTGAGTTTATTTCAAGTACTCACTGAACCTTTTCACCTAGAGGTTTCAGTTATTCTTGTTATGCATGGACATACTCTAAAAATGTAGACCTATTTTTTTCTTATTTGACAGGGCTTATAAACACTGTGGGCATTTTAAATAACACTGTGCATTTGTGTGACCCACAATAAACCATAGAGAGCACTTTGGGTGGGGTGTCTTAATCAGAATATGATACAAAGTGAATCTAAACAGAAGAAGAATACTGTACATTAATTAGAGTGCCCCTGGTTTTTTTAAACCCTAAAACCCCCTTATTTTCACATCCACTTATTAATCAATAGCCTTATTTAGTCATAGGAAATAATAGGTTTAATGCTAGTGTATTTTAAAGCCATCAGTACAAGTTATCTAGTCCCCCTTTTAAAAAAAATAAATACATTTAAAAATAAAAACATCCCGTACAGTTTCATAACTGGGCTAATTCTTTCTTAAGTTCTATGACTACCCAAGCAATTGAGTAAGAATTCTATGAGGATTTTTACCATCATGTTATTTAATATAAGTCATTCTGGGAGCATGCAGGCTGTAGTTCACAAACACAACAGGATACTGTATCTTGTGATCCATTTGGGGTAGCCATGGGCAGATTACTAATTTGTCAGTAAGTTTCCCATTGAGGGATGCTGGCATGAGTTTGGAAATTTACCACTTTTTATTTTATTCCTTGGGGTTAGTATTCTACAAACATTGTTTTTTAACCCAAACTAAGAAAGTTGTTGTTGTATAGGTTTTGAAATGTGAGTATATTTTCACAAAATTCAAGGGACCAGTAAAAAAAATGAGCAGGCCTAGACTGCTACTATTGAACATATTTAAAAAAATAAACTTTAGAACACATGTGCAGGTCATTGTGGATCCTTCACTTAAAGCCTTACAGTACTGTATGTTGTAAAAAACATTTTTGGATAGCAGTACAGTATGATTTCCCAACATTGCAGCTGGATAATGCTTGTGAAAAGCTACAGCAGAGAATCATCAATGTGCCCTTCCAAACTGACCACCTTAGATTGTCTTAACCCTGCAATGCCCAAGCATTTTTAAAAACTACCTTATTTGTGTAACTAGGTCCGTTTCTTGTACAAAACACAATAAATTGTTTTCCTGTCCGACATCACATAATGTACTGCATATGAAAATGTCTGTCTTGAGAGGCTGGATAATATAGAGGGGTGGCTAAGCATTGTTTCATATGGGATGCAGAAAAGGGCACATTACAGGATAATTGCACTTTTATGAGGAATAGGCCTATATTTGATGGAACAATGCTATTTCTTTTTATTTTCTTTTACCACAATTGAGAAATCCCACTGTTTTGCATCCTAAACAATGCAGTGTACAACTGCTAAATGGTAGAGTATTGGATTTGAAAATGCTAAATATCAGTAATGTGATAAAATCCAACCTGTTTCTGCATGGAAAACTGTACGTCTATCGTTAGTTTTGCTGAGGCCGTAAGATTTGCCATTTAAGTCTCTCAGGATATGCAGCATCAGCCATACCCTGCTGAGTCACTACACTGCTGCATTTACTCTGTATAATCTGGAACAGAAGTGTATACCTGCTTGCAGTATACTTGTAACTGAAATACCAGGACTTTGTGAATATCAAAAACAGGTATGCAAAGATACAGACTACAGCTCTGGCCAAAAGTTTTGCATCACCTAGAATTTTAGGATTGAGACAAAAAAAGAAAAACACACACACATACAGTCACCTCCAAAATTATTGGCACCCTTGATAAAGATGAGCAAAAAAGACTGTATAAAACAAATAATACCAGTACTGAACTATATTGTAATTTTCCAACATGTGGAATATATTTGACTTTATTAATGATTCAATGGAATCAACCAAAATGACACATTTCTCACATTATAAATTTATTCCCCAAAAAAATGAAGTGTCACAATTATTGGCACCCTTGTTTTCTGTACTTTGTGCACCCTCCCCTTGCAAGGATAACAGCACTGTGTCTTTTTTCTGTAATGTTTAATGAGATTGGAGAACACATTGGGAGGGATCTTAGACCATTCCTCCATACAGAATCTTTCCAGATCCTTGATGTCCTTCGGTCTGCGCTTATGGACTGCCCTCTTCAATTGAAACCACAGGTTTTCAATGGAGTTCAAGTCCGGAGACTGAGATGGCCGTTGCAAAATGTTGATTTTGTGGTCAGTTAACCATTTCTTTCTAGATTTTGATGTGTGCTTGGGGTCATTGTCTTGCTGGAAGATCCACTTGCAGCCAAGTTTCAGCCTCCTGACAGAGGCAACCAGGTTTTTGGCTAAAATGTCCTAGTACTGGGTAGAGTTCATGATGCCGTTGACCTTAACAAGGGCCCCAGGACCAGTGGAAGCAAAACAGCCCCATAACATCAAAGATCCACCACCATATTTTACAGTAGGTATGAGGTTCTTTTATGCACACGCCAAACCCACCGCTGGTGTGTGTGGCCAAAGAGTTCTATTTTCTTCTCATCTGACCATAGTACCTGGTTCCAATCGAAGTGCCAATGCCATTTAGTAAACTCCAGGCGCTTCCGTTTGTTGGTTGCTCTCAATAAAGGCTTTTTCTGGCAACCCTTCCAAATAGCCTATTGGAAAATTGTAGTTTTGGAGACTTGGTGACCCCAAGATGCAACCAAGTTTTGTAATTCTCCAACTGTGGACCTTGGATTTCCCTTTGCCTCCCGAACCGTCTGCCTCACTGTGCGTGGGGGCAAGATACGCTTGCGTCCTCTACCAGGCAAGTTTACCACTGTTCCAGTGGTTTTGAATTTCTTAATTATTGCCCTAATAGTGGTAAGTGGTATATTTAGTTTTTAGCTATTGTTTTGTACCCATTGCCTGATTTATGAAGGTCAACAACCATTTGTGACTTTTCATTTGTGAGTTCTTTGCCTTTCCCCATGGTGATGGATGACAAATGGATTTCATATGCGTGTTACCTAATTTTTATACCCCACTGAAACAGGAAGCCATGTAAGGCCACTATACAGTTCCTTAAGACTGAGATGAACTTAAAGAAGTAGAATGTTAATGCAGATTTCATTTTGTTTGATTTTATTTATAAGAATCTTTAGGGGTGCCAATAATTCTGACACTTATCTTTTTGAGAACAAATTTTATTAAATACTTTTTCACAGCACTATATGTGTGTGTGTCTATATATATATATATATATATATATATATATATATATATATATATATATATATACACATACACACACTGAGTGTACAAAACATTAGGAACACCTTTCCATGAAATAGACTGACAAGGTGAATCCAGGTGAACGCTATGATCCCTTATTGATGTAACCTGTTAAATCCACTTCAATCAGTGTAGATGAAGGTTAAAGAAGGAGTTTAAAGCCTTGACACAATTGAGACATGGATTGTGTACTGTATGTGTGCCATTCAGAGGGTAAATGGGCAAGACAAAAGATTTAAGTGCCTTTGAACGGGGTATGGTAGTAGTTGCCAGGCGCGCCGGTTTGAGTGTGTCAAGAACTGCAACGCTGCTGGGTTTTTCACGCTCAACAGTTTCCCGTGTGTATCAAGGATGGTCCACCTCCCAAAGGACATCCAGCCAACGGCAGGCCAGTGGTTGAAAACGGCTCATTGATGAAAGAGGCCAAAGAAGGCTGACACGAATTGTGCAGAGCAACAGACGGGCTACAGTTAGTCAACTGACAGTCCAGTACAACATTGGTGCCGAAAGACCCATAAAAGAATGCACAACTCGTCGTACCTTGACACGAGTTTCAGCAAAACACAAGAAACTGCAGTTGCAGTGGGCTAAGGAACGAAAACACTGGACACTGGAGGATTGGAAAAACATTGCCTGGTCTGATGAATCCCGTTTCCTGCTGTGTCACGCTGATGGGAGGACTAGGTTATGGAGAAAACCACATGAGTACATGCATCCATCATGCCGCGTGTCAACATTGCAGGCTGGTGGTGGTGGTGTGATGGTGTGGTGTGTGTTTTCATGGCACACATTGGGCCCCTTGATAAAAGTGGAGCAACGTTTGAATGCCACAGGATATCTGAACATCATTGCCAGTGATGTGCATCCCTTCATGGCAGCAGTGTATCCATCTGCTAATGGATTTTTTCAGCAGGATAATGCCCCATGCCACAAGGCTAGGATTGTCCAGGAATGGTTCCATGAACATGACAGTGAATTCAGCTTACTGCAGTGGCCTGCCCACTCACCAGATCTCAATCCAATTGAGCATCTGTGGGATGAGATGGAACGAGCTATTCGGAGTAGAGATCCACTACCAGCCAACTTGACACAACTGTGGGAAGCATTGGAGTCAACATGGGCCAGCATCCCTGTGGAACGCTTTCGACACCTTGTAGGGTCTATGCCCCGACAAATTGAGGCTGTTCTGAGGGCAAAAGGTGGTGCAACTCAATATTTGGAAGGTGTTCCTAATGTTTTGTACACTCAGTGTGTGTGTGTGTGTCTATATATTGTGACAACTCTGGAATTGTGTGTTATGTTTGTCACTTCCTCTGGACCTTTTACACTGTCCTCTAGCATAAAAGAAAGTCAAAATTCCAGGAATGTGGTTCAAACAGGACGGCACCTGTGTGTTTATTATTTACAGTGCTTAAAAAAAAAAAAACATCCAAGATAAACAAAAAAAAAACTCCTTTATGGATTTCTAACTAAACAAACAAGTATCCCTAACTAACAGTCCGGGCAGCTAAGCTGCTTACCGGCTCCAAAACACCAGGACTTTTAAGTCCTACCTTGCACAAAAGACTTGGTTCTTGGTTCTTGTTTCCCTTTTCACACAGCTCACAGCTCCTTCTCTTACTCTCCTCCACCAACAGGTTGACCCTGCCCTTTTTAAAAGGCTCCCAATTGTTTAAGTGAGGGCAGCTGTTGAATCAATTACCCAATCACCTTATAATTATGCCATCTAAAATGGCTGCCCATCAGTCCCATGGCCTCCTGGGAATTGAAGTCCTGTTGCGCTAGACCAACAGGACTACATCTCCTTAAAACGGGTACAGACAAAATCCGTGGCCCAAAATACTGGCCCTCGACCACAGTGCCCCACACTTCATCACTATATATATATATATATATATATATATATATATATATATATATATATATATATATATATATATATATATATATATATATATATTTAACATATACAGTTGAAGAAACTACAAAATGATATCCCAAGTGACTACCAGAAGCCTAAAAGTAGTACAATATTTCATGTTAGATTTTGAAATTTTTAGATTTGTGAGTTTTTCATGAAGTATATGGGAAAACTACAAAGCGGTATGTAATTCAATATGTTAACAGTATTTGTCAGGTTTAATTCCACTTTATGAAGCAAAATGAGTTAATTCTATAGGGTGATGCAACGCTGGTGGCCATAGCTGCACATGAGCTTGATAAACACATTCCCTTTTTATTCAAACACTGTAGATGTTTATACTGTATTCTTATTAAAATGCCTTCTATTTTCAGAGGTTATTGCGTACACAAAAACACAATTGATACAGTTGCAATGCTGACTATTAATTGTGGTTTTCTGAACTACAGTGAAGCAAACTTGTTGAGTATGGATGACAGCAGTGGGATGGACAGCCCACAAGGGAAGAAGGTAAGACAATTAAGCAGTCTAATCTGTTTTGCCACCAGGTGCTCCTTATTCCATTTTTTTATCCAGGATGTTTTTTTTTTTTTTTTTTTTTAAATTAAGCAAAGTGATGGCTGGAGCTTCTGGATAATTGGTCTTTTCTTTCCAGTGCCAGCAGCCTTCTTACCTGAAATCTTTTTGCAATTCTGTGTCTCTGAAGACATATGAAAGAAGAGCCACTAAGCATTTAAGACCTCTCAAAGGAAATGCCCTTGGTCTAAACATGCTAGGACCTGGCAAGAAACTTGGGTAGAGTATTTATATGCATTTTATTTATTTATTTTCAATAGAAATTGCAGGTAGGAGAGGTTGCTTATTTGTTGTTTTTTCTAATATGGTTTATTTTAGACCTTCTTCATGCTGACTTTAGTATTTCAAGTTTAACTATGTTATAACTGCTATGTTGCTCACTAAAGTCAGTTAAACAGAATATTTGTGAAAATAATGAAGATTTAAAGTGTTCCCCCCTGGTATGTGAGTCCATCCAGATTTCATGATCCACAATACAGGTAAAACAATCGGTTCAAACCATTCAATTGCTTAGTTAATTTAATTAGTAACTCTCGTGTTTGTAACTTCCAGGATATGTCTAGTTGAGCTTGGGTTAAATTCATATGTATACCCTGTTTATGCAAAATTCCATGTGTGTATGTTTACGTGTGTGTGTGTGTGTGTGTGTGTGTGTGTGTGTGTATATTTACATGTGTGTATATATGTACAGGGGTGTATAATTTTTGAAAAAAACTTGTTGTCGAAGGGACAAAATGCTAGAAAAATACTTGCCCTTCTTAAAAATCTACTTGCCCCCTCCTCGTCGCACAAAACACACACAAAAAAGTAGAATATACCTTGTAGGATTTGGGTTTTATTTAACAGTGAACACAATCAATCAATTAGTAATTAACGGGTGGATCTAGCCTCATAGCTTCACAGGTTGACTAAATTCTTCAAGATACACAAAAGGTTCCCTGTAACCCCACCTCACCTCAACAAATGTATAACGTACTTTAAGGAAAAATTTTGAACACATTTGCTAAATTTAAGAACCACATAGCCAGGGTACGTGCTCGAGTTGCCCCCACACACCTCCGTTTCGATTGTTTTTAAATTACTCGAGGTTTCTATTTTTTTTTGGGGGGGGGGGGTGCAACATTCTTTCCCTGCACTACTCAGTGAAAAAATAAATACATAAATCAATTAATACATAAACACATTGCCATGAGATTTACAGAGAATGTCATATATAAGCTTTTCATTTCTGTCGTTATAAACATTTGTCAATCTTCATGTTTTAATAGTTGGATAATAAATTGATGGATTGTGCATGTCCAATAAATAACTAATTGCGTTTTAAATCTAAAAAAAATTGTAAATATGGTAAATAGCAAACTAGGTTAGCAACACTAAAATCGGAAGAAAAAAAAAAAAATCAATACATTTTTGGCCAGGGAAAGTTTGTCTTCACATGCTTCTAAACAGTAAACTACGTTTTTTTTAAGTACACACTTGACCATGAAGTGTTATAAGTTACACAACACGATTTATTTATTTATTTATTTATTTTTTTTAACTTTACTACATTGCTGCATTTAAATGTCAGGTTCATGTATTAAGAAAGAAGTATCACTTATTTGATAATTTACCAAAAATGGAAGTAATACTTTAAGTTTATACCTTAACCTTAAGGGAGATTGTGTCTAACTAACCTGGTTAATTTTTTTGAGGATGCAACATCGAAAATGGATAATTGTAAAGCATATGACATGGTTTATTTAGATTTCCAACAAGCTTTTGACAAAGTCCCGCATAAAAGATTAATTCTCAAACTGAACGCATTCATGCACATGGATTAGGGAGTGGTTAACATGTAGAAAACAGAAACAACTGATTAGAGGAGAAACCTCAAAATGGAACAAGATAACCAGGTGTGTACCACAGGGATCAGTATTTGGTCCTCTGCTTTTCCTAATCTACATTAATTACTTAGATTCTGGTATAGTAAGCAAACTTGTTAAATTTGCAGACGACACAAAAATAGGAGGAGTGGCAAACACTGTTGCAGCAGCAAAGGTCATTCAAAATGATATAGACAGCATTCACAACTGGGCAGACACATGGCAAATGACATTTAATATAGAAAAGTATAAGGTACTGCACGCAGGCAATACAAATGTGCATTATAAATACCATATGGGAGATACTGAAATTGAGTAAGGAATCTGTGAAAAAGACCTAGGAGTTTATGTTGACTCAGAAATGTCTTCATCTAACAGTGTGGGGAAGCATAAAAAAGACCAACAAGATGCTCGGATATATAGTGAAAAGTATTGAATTAAAAATCAAGGGAAGTAATGTTAAAACTTTACAATGCATTACTAAGACCTCATCTAGAATACTGTGCTCAGTTCTGGGTACCTCGCTACAAAAAGGATATTGCTGCTCTAGAAAGACTGCAAAGAGCGACCAGAATTTCCAGGTTTAAAAGGCATGTCATATGCAGACAGGCTAAAATAATGGAATCCATTCAGTCTTGAACAAAGGCGATCTGATTCAAGCATTCAAAATTCTAAAAGGTATTGACAATGTCGACCCAAGGGACTTTTCGACCTGAAAAAAGAAACAAGGACCAGGGGTCACAAGTAGAGATTAGATAAAAGGGCTGTGACAGGATGGCGCAAGGGATGAGGCCCGGAGACAGACTGCAGTTCAAACAAAAGACTTTTAATAAATAAGACACAAAATAAATAGGCACGAGGGCCAAATAAAAAGGTTCTTAAACACAAAAACAATAAACACAAAGTAGAACTTACAAAAAATAAGGCTTCCAGGCTTAGCTTTGCCTTCACTGGATTGCAAAATGAACAAAAAAACAGCACACAAAGAAAAACACCCTTGCTTCCTCAGCTCCCTCTCCCTACTGAGGTTCTGAGGCATCCTTTTATGTCAGGTGGCTGGGTGTTAATTGATTGATAATTGCTCCCACCTGATGCAATAAACTTGGGCAGGGAGGAGAATTTAGCCCCATCCCTGCCAATATTTACAAGGGCAGAGCCCTGCTCTGCCACAGGGGCATTCAGAACAGAAAATAGGAGGCACTTTTTTACACAGAGAATCGTGGGAATCTGGAACCAACTCCCCAGTAATGTTGTTGAAGCTGACGCCCTGGGATCCTTCAAGAAGCTGCTTGATGGGATTCTGGGATCAATAAGCTACTAACAACAAAACAAGCAAGATGGGCCGAATGGCCTCCTCTCATTTTTGTAAACTTTCTTATGTTCTTAAAAGATTAGTCTGTGCCTTGCCAGAGGCCCTCAGGCAGGCATTTCTGGGTTTATTTGTAACCAATAGAAGAGCGGCTTCTTCCACAGCTAGCAATCAGACGTGATATGGGTGGGACGTAAACACTTTTTAAAATGTTTGTGCTTAGGTGGTAGACTTCCGCAATTCAGTGTTCAGAAACTTGCGTGGCTCTAGAAATATACCCGGAGTGTCTTTCTAGCAATAGAACGAACATAGTAAAAATAAATAAATAAAAACTACTTGTCCAACGGGCAAAGCATAACGGCAAAACTTGTTGTCCCTCACACAAATCTTGTTGTCCCGGGTATGAATTGCACAGCCCTGTGTATATATGTATATGTGTGTATACAGTGCTACCCTGTTATAACGCGACCTGCTATAGTGCAGAATCTGTTATAACGCGGTAAGGTTCTGGCTCCCATTTCCCCCATGCAATTTGAAGTTGAGTGAACATTCCAGTTACTTTAAGTGATGTTATCATGAATTATGCTTGGATAAATTGTAATAGAATTTGTAATTACCATATTTAAACGCATTTAAGTTGAAACTGGGACAGACAGTACTTATAAAGCTCCCGTGCTTGTACTGTTTAAAAAAAAAAAAAAAAATTCTATACAAGTGTGTATAAACATCCTTGGATTCTGTGTTGTTTACGGATAATTTACAACATTTATTATAAAAAATATCCAGCTTAAATAAGAGTGGTGTAAACTTTAAACTGGTGGAATAGTAGTTTCTGTTATACTGTATATATTGTAACGACCCAGGATTTATACTGTTGCAGGACTGGTCTGTGGACCCTGTTGTTTGTATTTGTGTGTGTGTGTGTGTGTGTGTGTGTGTGTGTGTGTGTGTGTTAGCAGGGAAACGGTAAGGTTGCTTCATCTGGGATTGGTGTGTGGTATCCGGGGAGGCTGGGACATGAAAGTATATAGGGGGGAGCCCACATCAGCGCGGGCAGAGCTGAGTGAGACGAGTTGCTGTGAGAGTGCAAGACTCTTTGTTGTTTTTGGTGTGGCCCAGGCTAACAGGCCGGGAATAATCGTCCTAATAAACCGTGGATTTGAGTACCTGCAAATTGTGTGCGTCTCCTTCCTTCATTTTCCATGTACGCTAAAATATTAATTTGGCTTGTTGGCATTGCAAATCATTTCGGGAACAAAAACGCCAATATTTCAGTATAAGACGAAACACAAATAACGTGGCCCTCTAATTATGTAACGGGGTAGCACTGTGTGTGTGAATAATATACAGTACTGTGCAAAAGTTTTAGGCAGGTGTGAAAAAATGCTGTAAAGTAAGAATGCTATCAAAAATAGACATGTTAATAGTTTATATTTATCAATTAACAAAATGCAAAGTGAGTGAACAGAAGAAAAATCTAAATCAAATCCATATTTGGTGTGACCACCTTTGCCTTCAAAACAGCATCAATTCTTCTAGGTACACTTGCACACAGTTTTTGAAGGAACTCGGCAGGTAGGTTGGCCCAAACATCTTGGAGAACTAACCACAGTTCTTCTGTGGATTTAGGCAGCCTCAGTTGCTTCTCTCTCTTCATGTAATCCCAGACAGACTCGATGATGTTGAGATCAGGGCTCTTTGGGGGCCATACCATCACTTCCAGGACTCCTTGTTCTTCCTTACGCTGAAGATAGTTCTTAATGACTTTCGCTGTATGTTTGGGGTCGTTGTCATGCTGCAGAATAAATTTGGGGCCAATCAGATGCCTCCCTGATGGTATTGCATGATGGATAAGTATCTGCCTGTACTTCTCAGCATTGAGGAGACCATTAATTCTGACCAAATCCCCAACTCCATTTGCAGAAATGCAGCCCCAAACTTGCAAGGAACCTCCACCATGCTTCACTGTTGCCTGCAGACACTCATTACGTGTACCGCTCTCCAGCCCTTCGGCGAACAAACTGCCTTCTGCTACAGCCAAATATTTCAAATTTTGACTCAGCAGTCCAGAGCACCTGCTGCCATTTTTCTGCACCCCAGTTCCTGTGTTTTCATGCATAGTTGAGTCGCTTGGCCTTGTTTCCACGCCGGAGGTATGGCTTTTTGGCGCAAGTCTTCCATGAAAGCCACTTCTGACCAGACTTCTCCGGACAGTAGATGGGTGTACCAGGGTCCCACTGTTTTCTGCCAATTCTGAGCTGATGGCACTGCTGGACATCTTCCGATTGCGAAGGGAAGTAAGCATGATGTGTCTTTCATCTGCTGCAGTAAGTTTCCTTGGCCGACCACTGCGTCTCACGGTCCTCAACGTTGCCCGTTTCTTTTTGCTTCTTCAAAAGAGCTTGGACAGCACATCTGGAAACCCCTGTCTGCCTTGAAATTTCTGCCTGGGAGAGACCTTGCTGATGCAGTATAACTACCTTGTGTCTTGTTGCTGTGCTCAGTCTTGCCATGGTGTATGACTTTTGACAGTAAACTGTCTTCAGCAACCTCACCTTGTTAGCTGAGTTTGGCTGTTCCTCACCCAGTTTTATTCCTCCTACACAGCTGTTTCTGTTTCAGTGAATGGTTGTGTTTCAACCTACATATTGAATTGATGATCATTAGCACCTATTTGGTATTAATGTTTAATCATACACCTGACTATATGCCTACAAAATCCCTGACTTTGTGCAAGTGTACCTAGAAGAATTGATGCTGTTTTGAAGGCAAAGGGTGGTCACACCAAATATGGATTTGATTTAGATTTTTCTTCTGTTCACTCACTTTGCATTTAGTTAATTGATAAATATAATCTATTAACATGTCTATTTTTGAAAGCATTCTTACTTTACAGCATTTTTTCACACCTGCCTAAAACTTTTGCACAATACTGTGTATATATATATATATATATATATATATATATATACACACATATATATATATATATATATATATATATATATATATATATATATATATATATATATATATATATATATATATATATACTACCGGTCAAAAGTTTTAGAACACCCCATTTTTCCAGTTTTTATTGAAATTTAAGCAGTTCAAGTCCAGTGAATAGTTTGAAATGGTACAAAGGTAAGCGGTAAACTGCCAGAGGTTAAAAAAAGTTTAGGTTACCAAAAACTGAAAAATAATGTACATTTCAGAGTTATACAAAAGGCCTTTTCAGGGAACAAGTAATGGGTTAACAACTTACAGCTGTTCTGCAGCAATGGAAGTAAATTAAGCCTTGAAAGTTGATGCTAACAATTCCTACAGGTGTCCCAACTTTTGTTGATTACTTACAAACCCTCTGTCTGTATAAAAGCAGTGTTGGAACAGACTGTGTTACTACACCCTCTTAAGCATTATTTGGACAGTATTGTACTGCAGGAAGTAGTATATTGCTATCATAATGGCGAGAAAAAGGCAATTAATAAAGGAAGACAGATAGACCATTATAACCCTTAAAAGTGTAGGTCTTTCCTTTAGAGAAATTGCAAAGAAAGCCAAGGTGTCAGTGAGTACAGTTTCCTACACCATCAAAAGGCACTTGGAAACTGGAGGAAACTCTGACAGGAAGAGGTCTGGCAGACCCAAAGCCATAACAGAATCAGAAGACAAGTTTCTGAGAGTCAACAGCTTGCGTGATAGGCGGCTCACAGGACAACAGCTTCAAGCACAGCTTAACACTGGTCGAAGTAAGCAAGTCTCAGTTTCAACTGTGAAGAGAAGACTTCGAGCTGCAGGTTTGACAGGTCGAGTGGCAGTAAGAAAGCCATTGCTAAGATGGCAAAATAAGAAAAAGAGGCTTGCCTGGGCCATGAAGCACCGCCAGTGGACTACTGAAGACTGGAAGAAGGTCTTATGGACCGATGAAAAAAAATTTGAAATCTTCGGTTCATCACGCAGGGTTTTTGTACACCGAGTAGGCGAAAGGATGGTTCCTCGGTGTGTGACACCAACTGTCAAACATGGAGGAGGAAGCGTGATGGTCTGGGGCTCTTTTGCTGGATCCAGAGTCGGCGACTTGCACAGAGTGAGTGGCACCCTGAACCAAAACGGCTACCACAGCATTTTGCAGCGCCATGCAATACCCTCTGGTACACGCCTAGTTGGTCAGGGGTTCATCCTACAGCAAGATAATGACCCAAAACATACCTCCAGGCTATGTCAGAACTACCTTAGAAGAAAATAACAAGACGGTAGGCTTCAAATCATGGAATGGCAAGCACAGTCTCCAGACTTAAACCCCATCGAGCTGGTTTGGGATGAACTGGACAGAAGGGTGAAAGCAAAGCAACCTACAAGTGCAACACATTTGTGGGAACTTCTGCAACAGTGTTGGGAAGAACTTTCCGAACAATATTTGATTTCCATTGTAGAAAGAATGTCACAAGTGTGTTCGGCTGTTATATCTGCAAAAGGTGGCTACTTTGAGTCAAAAATTTAGATTAAATTTTGTTAAACAAAACGATTCCATGATTTCTTTTTTATCTCCAATTGTTTATTTGTTCTATGCTTTAATTTCAGAGTACATTGAGACATTAAACTGCGTAAATTTCAATAAAAACTGGAAAAATGGAGGTGTTCTAAACTTTTGACCAGTAGTGTGTGTGTGTATATATATATATATATATATATATATATATATATATATAATATGTTTCGGTGACAGTCTGAGTATTGGCAAACTAGTAAATGTCGACATTTACCAAGTAAATCAGTAAATGTCAGAAGTAAATGTAACGCTTTACTTCGGACATTTTACTGATAAATCTCAGTAACCAAGTGCCTTTGGCTAATGGCCGCATGTCTTTCTAATCACTTTCACGCATTTATGTAGTTGCCAACATGGCAGGGAAATTGTTTCTAAGCAGCCTTTTTTGGTGGGCAAGGGTTCAAACAATGTATGTGCAATAAAAAAGTGTTTAAAAAAAAAAAAAAAAAAAAAAGTGCTGTTGTAAGGCTTCACTCCCTGTCATAACCAAAGTGTGATTTGTCTGTTGAAAAAACTAAATGATTTCATTTCCATTTAACAGAATGTTATTGTTACTCACACTACTATGTATTTGGAGTACAATATCATTCAACACCATTGTGAATGTTTATAAGTGGATCACAATATTGTTGAACTAGTTTTAAATTGCTCAATTGTACATTATTGTAAGCTTGTTAATGATCATTTTGTTAATGGAAAATGTATATGCAAAAATACATATTGTCTGACATCAGTGTTTTTTGGTAATGGAAAATGTGTACACAGAAATAATTGTGTTTTTCCACATTAATGATTATTTTGTTAATTGACAATTTATATACAGGAATAAATACATTCTTTTATGATATACCTGCATTTACAAATAAGCTTCGTTAAATCATAAGATTAACTGGTAAATGTCTGAAATACAATCCAAGAAAACCTTATTTGGTTTAAATGTTGACATTTAAACATGTATTTATTTTTATTAGTGAAAATCCCCCGGCTGTAACATCACCAGCAGTCCGCAGCAGAACCAAGTACATCCTTGTAACTCCTCCACCAACTGGCACTGTTGTGCAGGGACGTCGCTTCCAGCATGCTAATGCACAAGCTGTCGTAAAAACCCCAGCCCAAAGGTAAGACCTTCTTACAGCAGATTATTTATCAGTAATGGAACACACTTCAAATTGAGGCCTCTGGATCTCTCTACATCCTGATTTTAAGATATGTTTTTAAGGGTTTCATGCACCAGTTTGTTATGGAAAACACTGAAAAAATGTACTTTACCAATGGATGTTTTAGCAGTCCCATTACTTATAATTGTTCATTACCAAAGTACATTTCCATGTGCTCCCAGTCATTGTGTGAAAAACAATCCACAATTCACTAACTTAGAAGTGGACCATGGCATGGTTAAAAAACTATTTAGAATAATCCTGTACTACAGTAAGTAACACCAACCGGACGTAGATCTGTATTGTAAATTGGTGGTTCAGTATGACCTCCCTACTGCTGTAAATTATTTAAAAAGTGCTTATATAAAATGTCTACAATTTGTTTGCAGGGTTTAGAGTCTTACATGTCTCTCTTTCCTCTTTAAAGCAGTCTTGATCTGAAGGAAAGGTAAGCCTGTTCTTGAAGTGAACTTGCCTTTTTTTCTGTAACCTGCTTCATTAACGGTTTGGGGCATTACCAGTCTTCAGATTTGCTTTAATTCATTATTTTAATGCTGGCTCTGCTTAAATGTTCTAAAATCAGGAAATATATTTCTTATGTAACCTGGGAAAGCTAACGGTACAAGTACCTTGGAACTTGTGTATTGTCTTTTATCCAAATGTAATTACAAGGCTTGGAAAGCTGCATTGCCAATAAGTATAGCATTTTATTGTTTACTACTAGCCAGTGTTGCATGTGTGTCAGACCGAGCATAACACATTCAAGGATGTAGGAGGATTTGTTTAAAAAAAAACAACTATATATATATATATATATATATATATATATATATATATATATATATATATATATATACAGTACTGTGCAAAAGTTTTAGGCAGGTGTGAAAAAATGCTGTAAAGTAAGAATGCTTTCAAAAATAGACATGTTAATAGATTATATTTATCAATTAACTAAATGCAAAGTGAGTGAACAGAAGAAAAATCTAAATCAAATCCATATTTGGTGTGACCACCCTTTGCCTTCAAAACAGCATCAATTCTTCTAGGTACACTTGCACAAAGTCAGGGATTTTGTAGGCATATAGTCAGGTGTATGATTAAACAATTATACCAAACAGGTGCTAATGATCATCAATTCAATATGTAGGTTGAAACACAATCATTAACTGAAACAGAAACAGCTGTGTAGGAGGAATAAAACTGGGTGAGGAACAGCCAAACTCAGCTAACAAGGTGAGGTTGCTGAAGACAGTTTACTGTCAAAAGTCATACACCATGGCAAGACTGAGCACAGCAACAAGACACAAGGTAGTTATACTGCATCAGCAAGGTCTCTCCCAGGCAGAAATTTCAAGGCAGACAGGGGTTTCCAGATGTGCTGTCCAAGCTCTTTTGAAGAAGCACAAAGAAACGGGCAGCGTTGAGGACCGTAGACGAGTGGTCGGCCAAGGAAACTTACTGCAGCAGATGAAAGACACATCATGCTTACTTCCCTTCGCAATCCGGAAGATGTCCAGCAGTGCCATCAGCTCAGAATTGGCAGAAAACAGTGGGACCCTGGTACACCCATCTACTGTCCGGAGAAGTCTGGTCAGAAGTGGCCTTCATGGAAGACTTGCGGCCAAAAAGCCATACCTCCAACGTGGAAACAAGGCCAGCGACTCAACTATGCACGAAACACAGGAACTGGGGTGCAGAAAAATGGCAGCAGGTGCTCTGGACTGCTGAGTCAAAATTTGAAATATTTGGCTGTAGCAGAAGGCAGTTTGTTCGCCGAAGGGCTGGAGAGCGGTACACGAATGAGTGTCTGCAGGCAACAGTGAAGCATGGTGGAGGTTCCTTGCAAGTTTGGGGCTGCATTTCTGCAAATGGAGTTGGGGATTTGGTCAGAATTAATGGTCTCCTCAATGCTGAGAAGTACAGGCAGATACTTATCCATCATGCAATACCATCAGGGAGGCATCTGATTGGCCCCAAATTTATTCTGCAGCATGACAACGACCCCAAACATACAGCGAAAGTCATTAAGAACTATCTTCAGCGTAAAGAAGAACAAGGAGTCCTGGAAGTGATGGTATGGCCCCACAGAGCCCTGATCTCAAGATCATCGAGTCTGTCTGGGATTACATGAAGAGAGAGAAGCAACTGAGGCTGCCTAAATCCACAGAAGAACTGTGGTTAGTTCTCCAAGATGTTTGGGCCAACCTACCTGCCGAGTTCCTTCAAAAACTGTGTGCAAGTGTACCTAGAAGAATTGATGCTGTTTTGAAGGCAAAGGGTGGTCACACCAAATATTGATTTGATGTAGATTTTTCTTCTGTTCACTCACTTTGCATTTAGTCAATTGATAAATATAATCTATTAACATGTCTATTTTTGAAAGCATTCTTACTTTACAGCATTTTTTCACACCTGCCTAAAACTTTTGCACAGTACTGTATATATATATATATATATATATATATATGTATGTATGTATGTATGTATGTATGTATGTATGTATGTTTCCTGTTACCTAATCTCTTGATTTGTTTTATTCAAACTCACTAAAATAATGATCATGCTGCCATCAGACCTTATGACCTGTATAATAATGTATAATAAAGACCAGAATGCAAAGGATGCTGTATTTCTATTACAGCTTTGTCTTTTTAATATTTGGGTATCCTGATTTTTTTTTTTTTTTTTTTTTAAACTGTAAAGACCCAGAAGATTGCCAAGAGTGTATTTGTTTGTTTTACAGAAATAGATCAATAAACAACTGAACTAATAGAATAATGCAGGAACGACAACTATAATCACAAGAATTTATTATGTTAAAATATCTGATTTGCGGTGTATGTGGTTTGAAGTAAACAGCCTGCTTGCATTTAGGAAAGAGGCTATAGCTTACAACTTTTTCATAAGGAAACATTTCTCTCTTTTCAGAAAAGAATACCCCCCTCATGTCCAAAGAGTAGAATTTGACAGCATCATTCTGACTTGTCCAGAGAGTACAGGTGAGTGTTCTGCAGCTTCTATTTGTCAATGGCATAGAATATGTTTTTATTAGTAAACTGGATTTTACAATGGCCCCAGGCACTGGGAAAAGTATATACTGTACAGGAGAATCTTTTCATTCAATTCCAAAAGGAAGGGTGTTATTTTGAAGATAGTACCGACTGGAATGAATCTGTTAATGAAAATGCAAGACCTATGTTAGAAAAAGTTTTTTGGCAGTACATGTTTTTGCCTCATGAGGCTGAACAGTTTGTTTATTTGTAAATGTCAAATTGTTTCTGTCAGAAAATAGTAACCAGGTATCGGACAGAGAAATTAAAAGGCGGATTCAGCAAAAGCGACGACCTTCTTCAGAGGTAATGGATTGTTTTTCAACAAGTGTTTCTAAAAAGGTGGAGGTGAGTGTAAAATGAAGAGCTTTTTAATAATACTTTTCGTGGTGCATGTATCATTGTGCAGTGTGATATTTATCATATTGTTTAGTGATCTTGTCTTTTGCTTATTTCAGATGCCCTTCATTCAGACAACACATACATAAATAACGTTATTGATCCAAGTTTCAGTTGAATCAAATTTGGACTAATGATTAATTCTGTACTGTGGAGCCCCTTCATTTTAATATGGGCCTAAATGAATAATAGGGAAGTGTGACCTTCTCTCTGTGTGTCGCACTTATCTTTTTACAGTCTGGGAAACTGTTTGTCCAGTTGTGATTAAACTTGCTGAGACCTTTCTTTGGCACAAGTTATTGGGAGTTTCACAATCTGGGTGTACAGTATATGATGGCTGATTTACTGTAGCTTTTAACAAAATGCATTTTGCATCTTTTTATGTACTGCAATTATATTAAAATGAGAATAAAAAATATGCCGGCTTCAGCGTCCTACATTTAACAAAAATGTCACTGAACAACTTGCTTGTTAGTTGTGCTTGTGTGGTGTACATCTTCTCCCTGGTTAAACTGCTGTATGATGATGTGATTACTAGCATTGTAATGTTGTTTGTTGTTACCTATAAACTTGCTATTACCTGTTACTTTTTGTATAATATATTTTTAAAAGTTCTATAGTTTATTAGCAATACAATTTTAATAAGAAACATTTATAAAGAAATCAGCCAAAATTCATAGTGTACAAAGATATAAGAGAATATAAATGTTAATAAAGTATTTTTACAATTGCTTTCTTCTGTAGGAATTAGACCCTGATGTCTATTTAACACTCTGTGGAAATTGTAGCAAGCCAAGTGAAGATCATGTGAACTGTGAAAACTGCGGGCAGTCTCTCTTACAGAATGCAACAAGTTGCATAAATAATACTATCAAAGTAACTGAAACTGCAGGACATCTCTCTCGACCGCCAATTCATGCACTTTCTGCAGGACCAAAACATTTAACCCAAGGTATTCCTAGCAGGAGTTTTTATAATGCAAATATGACCGTGAATTCACTGATGATGGATGTAGTAATGACTCCTCCAGCACGCACTACCAGAAGCAACCTTGTGTATCACAACGGGAGAGCTGAACTGGCTGGAGGAACAAGCCCTGCTTCATCAAAGATGTCAAGAAGCAGAAAGCAGCCTGTATCCAAACTACATGAACTGAACGATCCAAGTAAGTTCCTTTTCAATATCTTGAATTTTAGAACTTTCAGATTCCCACCACCTGCTTGATTTATATAAGAAACGTGTACACAATATGCATGTACCTTCCTCGTATTGTCTTGAAAAACCATCTGGTTTATCCACGGAGGACATCTTCAAGTCTCAGTTTATTTTTATGTATTTATTTATTTATTTATTTAAATATAGCCATGTTAGAACCACATGTTGGAAATAATGCCTCGTTTCCACTGCCTGGCGCTACAGGCTTAGGCTGCCCACGGCTGACTGCCGAAATCAAAATGTTTTTCAGTGCTTTTCTCCAAACCTGGCCAACCTCGGAAATTCTTTCCATGCATCAAAGGTCACTGGGGGATTGTGGGATAGTATCGTTTTGTTTTAAAGAAACTGGCGGTAACAAATAAATGTAACCATAGGCTCATTACAAATAAAAAGGGGAGCTTAGCCAAACAAACAGCATTGTTTTGTTGCTGTGTTTATCATGAATAAATAAAACAAAGCATTTGCGACTTTTGTCTTTGTACCAAAGCAAGATGAACATTTTTCAATCTAACAAAGTTCTCTGCTTTTCGGTCAATACAATAAAGCTTAAAGAAAAACAATAAAGAAAATGACATGTGTGCTTTACCGATATGAAAGAAAATCAGCTACAATGGGAGCGATTTCCCTGGCAGTTTCTTCTCTACACCCGCCTCCTGGCTACATGATGACACACTTCATTTGCAGCCTGTTTGGCTACATCGAGTGTGAGATACAAAACCTTACCAGATAGCCACGTTCAGCCGCTTGGGTGAGCAGTGGAAACATCCTGTTTTGTTGCCTTGAGCTGCTGTAGTATAAGACTCCCATTTCACAGCAGTTTGATCCATTCCTGGATTTAATAGAATACACCAAAACTTGTTACCTATTCACTGTGGCTAATCAAGCACATAGTAAAACCTGGAATGGATGAAACTGCTTTGCAGTAGGAGTCTTATTTTTCATCCCTGATGCTTAAATAGTATTTGTTATGCTCCATTTACATTGAAAACAAAGTAAATGTCCAAAATAGTGGATAAAGCACAAAAACTGCAGTGAAGACGAATGGGTGTGGGGACTAAAGAGTGGAACAATTCATAACAGTTATGTAAGGAGTGTCAAAACATCTGACAACTACTAAAATCAATTATTGTTTTGTGCATATTAATATACAAAAGCAAAACTATTTATACATATTAATATTAAACTATTGCATTAAGTAAACACATATTTAAATAGGTTCTATTGTGTCATAAGTGCCGCTATGGGCAGCAGTGTGTAGTGGTTAGGGCTCTGGACTCTTGACCGGAAGGTCGTGGGTTCAAAGGGCGTCAGCTAAGAAATAAATAATAATAATAATAATAATAATAATAATAATAATATGTTTAATTGGTATAATTTCCCCCACCAAGCATTAAAAATACGCTAGCAAATGTAGGTCTTATACCTAAAGGGAATACTTGCCTGTTTCTAAGTGTGTGTTGTGTTGCTCTTGTACTGTAGTTGTGTTGTCCAGTGATGAGGACGAGGAAACAGACAATGCCAGCACAGGCAGTGTGAGCAGGATGGACAGTGTATCTCCTCGCCCCGCAGACTCGGCACACTCCTCTCCAGCACCCTCTGGTGGAAGAGTTGAGGCAGCTGTGAAGGACAACGCCGAGCAAGCAGAAGAGGCAACCAGTGACATCTTTACAGAGATCGACATCAGAATACCAATACCAAGAAAAGCACGAATGAAAGACCAGGTACTTTTACTTATTGTATATGTTCAAGTGAAACCTGTACACCCACGAAACCTAAAGAAACTTCTTAAATGTTTCTACAAGTGATTCCATCTCTTTACTGTTTCTTTGTAGTTTGGTAACAATGTCCCTGACAACATCACGAGCAAACGTCGAAAAGTTGTTCAGATACACCCTGGTGACCTGCATACCAAATTGGAAAGCATCATTTTGGATTGTCGAAGCATACGGATAGGATCACTGCGCAGAATGGTGACTAAACCAGTCATTGTAAGTAAAACCCTGTTGATGTTTCTATTTGTGCCATCACATCTGATTTATAGTCATTAATACTGCAGTTATTGTGTAAAACAGTAGTCTGTTTCTTGTAACTTTTTACCTGTTCGCAAGTTGGATTATGTTAATATCCTCTGTCTGTACTACAGTAAAGAATTGGAATAGTTTATTACTTCCATTATAATACACCACTATTCACCTTTTAACTGTGCATTCATTATGATGGGGCAAAAGCATCAACAGTAATGCCTGGGACTGTGATTTCTGCTGTCTATTTTGATATTCTTTAAAAAAAAAAAAATGCTTTTAATATGTTTTGAGATTCACACCTAAATCATCATTTTGATCATTTAAATACTTTCATGGTATTTTTTTAAGCTTTTCCCTTTCTGATTTTAACAGTTTACCCTAGAGTACATCCAAATTGATACTGACGGTAAGCATTGTAATTTAAACATTTAATCTAGATCTGCTTTTGTTGTTCATAAAGTAGCTTGTTAAATGATCGAAAAAATATTGTGTGTACAGTTGTCTACAGTACTCTATCACATAGTAGGTAAAATGTCTGTATTTTATTATGCCCTAACATGTACTGATCCATGTTTTATAACAAGGGAAAACTTTTTTTATTTGCATGTTATGTCACCTTAATTCAATTGCATATTCCAAGGGTGCCCAAAATGCAGCCCGACAATCCTTTTAATATGGCCCACAGCGTCTCTCCAATTGAACATTATATGTAGCCCGCAATGAACTGAGCCACTGCCAAGCACTTGATTTCCAGCAGCCTTTACAGCAGAGGTGCCCAAAGCAGCTTGCTGATATTAAGCAGCATGCAGGCAGGCAGGGGAGCAGAATTACGTAGGAACTCGCATAATAATATAGGAATATATTTTTGTACATACTACACGTGAACATTAATGACAGACTGACGCAGTGGTTTGTACGTGCATGCCTGCCAGTTTGTGAGATCGTTTGTGAGAACTCTGCTACGCAAGCAATGGCAGCAGCGGGGGAAAAACCAAAAAGCACAAGAAGAGTTTCAAACATTTCAAGAAAATATTTTGTAATTGAGAAGGAAGGCAAACCTCTCTGTCTTCTGTGCAAACAGCGCATTGGAGTCATGAAAGACTATAATGTTAAACCGTCACTACAAAACAAAGCACGCAGCATATGATCAATACGTGGGTGAGCAGAGGAAAGGTGGGCGAGGGGCTTTCAAGGAATTAACAATGCAGCAATACTTTTTCTAAAATAGTGGCATAATTTACTCTCATTTTTGATACAATTGTTATTGTTGAGATGGTCGGTATAGCATTGTTTATTTGTGATAACTCTTGCCAGAGACAACTTACTTAAGAACATAAAAAATTCTAGAACGAGAAAAGACCATTTGGTCCACCTATGCTTGCTCGCTTAATGCAAGCGTGGTCCTTTAACACTCACTCAGGAGAGGAAAAACAAAAAAACCCTAACCATTTAATTAGTAGGGGAAGTAAAACCTCTGGGAATCCGTGGCTAAACGGACCGCCCTTCCTCCAGGCAGCTAGCTAAAGGTCTTATTATGGTCACAGAGAGGGTTATACAGTATTGTTCATGACAGCATCCAGTCTAGTCTTGAAGGATCCGATAGTCTCTGCTTCAACAACTCTGTCCGGCAGCCTGTTCCAATGGTTCAACACCCTTTCTGTGAAAAAGCTCCTTCTACCCTCGGTTCTGAATATGCCCTTCAGCTTCCACCCATGGCCCCTGGTTCTGCTCTCTTTGACCTGTGAAAAATAAATAATTCTCAGCAGTTTACTTTGTTAAACCCCTTGACAATTAAATACCTCTTAAGTTGCCTCTGGCTCGCCTTCTTTCTAGGCTATACAGATTAAACTCTCAGTCTGTCTTCACATGACATACCCATCAGTCCTGAAATTAATTGTGTTGCTCTCCTCTGTACTCTCTCCAATGCTTCAATGTCTTTCTTATGATATGGGGACCAGAACTGGACATAATATTCTAGGTGTGGTCATACCCAGCGTGTATTTTTCGTAAATAACTGGCAACAACCTTCGCACTCAGTTTACTAACTTTCGCAAGTTATTATCATAAATATCAATTGAAGCTCCAACATCTTGAGAGCATTCTTGCAAAGCATAACATAAGCATAGTCGTGTCTGTCTTGCAGCTGATTCTCTGATTTTCCCTTCTGTATAAATGCACATCACATTCGTGCAGAGCTCGCTCGGGCGCCAGTGAATTAACTGGTACAGGGTGGGAGAAGCAGGCGTCTGTCGATTCTGCCTCTGTGGAGAGTGCTGCTCGGTGCTACTCATGAACTTTGCAGTTTTGAACTTGTCCTATAATTGAATACTAAATCAGTGAAGCACAATCTTTCTTCATTATAACTCCAGTAGACATAAATAAAAATCACAATACTTATACTTTTGTCGGTTTTTGTTTTATTTTCCTTTTTAAAAAAATGACCATTTCAGAAATAGCATCATCTCGAGCGTTTTGAAACTGGTAAAGATTTAATCAGAACATTTGAGTTGAAAAATGTAATGTCATTAAGTGGGCTTGAGTGGTGCATGTGGTGCATGTGAGTGGTGCATGTGGGTGGTGACATCACGGACCAGGAAGAAGTGCAAAACAAAAGGTACGGGCAAAACTGAGGCACATTAGCACTCCGTGTTTTATTAAATAAACAAAAGTAAATATTTAAACCAAACAAAAGACTTTTCACAAAAGAAAAAGGCACGGAACAAAGAATATTCAAGTATATATTATTATAGCAATTGACATATTTCACAGATTCACGTCTTGTCTCTCCTCCAACACCCTCCCGCAATGAGCCAAGACGGTCTCTTTTATATCCTGTGGCTGGAGCCTTAACTACCCATTGATCAAACAAATTACCTTATGAAGGCTCCAGCCACATTCTCCTGTGTTTAGTTAAGGATGGGGAAGTAATCCCATCCTTGCCAAATAACAATAATGCTGGCTTTTCACCGGCAACAAATAATAAACTATAAAGTTGGACGGCTTTCGTCCGTCCGCACAGAAATACAATTATGATAATAATAATAATGATGATAATAGTGCAGCACAAATACATAAATAACAAAAGGGGCAGACACCTTGCCACAAGTAATTAAAGAAGACATACCATGTGCACTATTCTTTTTGCAAGTTGAGTTTATTCATCATATGACTTCACTCCACATGTCTGCAGAAACTCAACATGGCGGCTGCACCAATGAAGAAACACAAATACAATCTTTGAGTAAAAGGCAAAGCTAAAAAAAATATCTGATTATCTATATGAGGATGGTGGGATACTATTCTTAAAGTTTTGCTGTAATTCGCTTGATCATGTACGAGTCAATACCATTAAATATCATAATGCCAGTCAAACACAGAGAATAAGAAAGCAAATAAGACGGCAGCAATGGTAAAGCACTGCATTCTTCTGTGCTGAAAAACTTAGACCTAAGGTACTGCACTCAAGGCAGGGCTTTCCCGTAAGTAAGTAAGCTAAATTAATTGCATATTTAATTATTGTTTAGTTTATTTCTTTCCACGCTACTTGCCTTTTTAATAAACCTATTAGCAATGTTAAACCATGGCCGTTTGTTTATTTAATTATATTTTCTGATGATAAAGAAACAAGCTCAAAGCTATTTTTCTAGCTATACATTCCTTAAAGGAAATTGATGGCTTTACAAAAACATTCTGGCTGGAGACACACCTTGTTAAATCTTGGAAATAACAAAGCAGAATTAGCAAAGAAACAATTGGGATGGATTAATTATGCGTTTTCATTAAAAGGGGCGCTATTTAAATTACAATCGGGTAATACGCAGCAGTGAACCTGTTTTAGAGCAAGAAGTTGGTCAACACGCCTTTATCAGTGTTTCATATTTTATCCTGGTTATTATTATAATGCCAGTAAAACTCTAAATCTAATTTGTGGAGTACTGTACATACGATCAATGAATCAATCTTTATTTTATATCATGCCTTTCATAGTGGACACAAAGCATCATAAGGTGCTTTCCAAGATTCAGTAACAAGAAGAAGATCCATAATACTTTAAATACAGAGAAATGCATAATACATTATATACAGTAAAAAAACAATGCCTAATACATTAAATACAGTGAAAAATGCATAATACATGATAATAGCATAATACATGAAAGAGTAGCAACAACACAGCAGCTAATAGCAGATATCAGGCTTAAAGAGCACGGAAAGCAAGAGCGAACAGGTGGGTCTTGAGAGTTGATGTAAAGCGAGCAAAGGTGGGAGCATCACGCACCAAAGCTGGGAGAGAGTTGCAAAGAGTCATAGCCATGAAGCTAAACGAGCATTCTCCAAGTGTAGTGCACTTTTGCTTGGGGATAACAAGCAGGCCAGTTGGAGGACCTCAGGACCTTGCGGGCAGGGACATAGCGGGTCAGCAAGTTGAGGAGGTACTTGGGACCTGTGTGATGAAGGGCATTGTAGGTGAGCAGGAGAGTTTTGAAAGTAATCCTGAACTTCAGAGGTAGCCAGTGCAGCTGTACAAGATGAGGGGTGATGTGATCACTTTTTTTTACATCTGGTAAAGATCCTGGCAGCGGCATTCTGAACTAGCTGCAGTTAGTTTATGATGCGTGCCGGGAGACCACCATATAAAGAGTTGCAGTAGTAGAGTCGAGAGGAGACAAATGCATGACAAAGTATTTTCGCATCCAGGAGGGAAAGGTAGGGACGGACTTTGGAGATGTTTCAAAGATGTAGAAGGAAGATTTGACCACGGAAATGTGGGCATCAAAGGAGAGGTTGGTGTTAAGAAGTACACCAAGGCTTCGTACTGTGGGGAAAGGCAGCAGCAGACAGTTTCTGAGGTTCAGGGCAGCTATATTGAGATTCTTAAGATGAGTTTTAGATCCTTCTAAAAGGAGTTCAGATTTGTTGGTGTTCAGCTGAAGAAAACTGGCAGACATCCAGGCCTCGATGTCTTGAATGCAAGCCAAGAGCCGGACCATGGCAGAGGGGCTTCCAGGGTCGTTTTAAGTACAGCTGGGTGTCGTCAGCATAGGAGTGAAACATGAGGCTGTGTTGGCGGATGAGAGTAAATATTGAAGAGAAGGGGCCCAATAACAGATCCTTGGGGGATACCACTGGGGTTTGCGACACCACTGCAATCAGCATAGAAAACTGACTGCATGTGTCCAAATAGGTAAGAGAACATCCATGAGAGAGAGGTTCCAGTGAGAGGAATTCTGAAAACTCTGCAATAAAAACAGAGTTGTTCTTAGGTGAACGGTAGATAACAGCAAGGGTGAGGGACATGGGAGAGGGGAGCTTGATGGCGAGATGCTCAAATGAAGAAAAGGCACACAAAGAAAGAACTGAGGAAGCAAGCACAAAATTTTCAGTAACAGCAGTACCCCCGTCTCGTCCAATGAGGCGAGGTTTGTCACAGAGGGAAATAGCCCTTTGGGGTGGCTAGATGCAGTGAGTGCATGTCATTTACAGAGTGCCCGGTTTCAGCTAGACAGAGAAGATCAAGTTTGGTATCCCTTACAAGTTCGCTGAGAAGCAAAGATTTGTTAGTCAGAGAACGACAATTGAAAAAGGAGATTTTCAAGTTTGTAGCAGGCAGCGCAGGGCGAGGAGGAGTTAGTAAAGGTATGTGCAGCAGGTACTTACCAGTGTTCATTCCAGGAGTGGAGAATGAGTGAGCCCTCTTTGTCAGGGTATCCAGACGTTAGGTGTCAAAGTACAAATGAGGCCTCTAGTAGCCATTGGGAGGGATTCAGGAAAGATCCTTGCTCCACCTGTCCTCGCTCAGACTGCCGTTGGACGTGTGGCCCTTAGACGGCTGGTGCTTAGAACGGCTGGTGTTTCCAGATACTGATTGCCAATTTATACTACCCTGTCGGCCTGGAGTCGTATACTTAACACATGTTTCTCATCAGCCTCCCAATTCAGCACAGCCCAGCACACAAAGGAAATCTAAATTACAGTTTTTAAGTACAGTCTGGTTACTTTAGCAATCAACGATTTAAACGATTAAATTAACTGTAATTCACTTACCTATTTCAAAGTTGTTTCCGCCAGCAACTGGAAACACATGTCTCTCTTCAGTTATAATCACAAACTGAATACACACAGTTAGTTACCAATTTATGCTAAGCCAAACAAAACAAAAACGGCCACTGTTAACAGAACAATAGCCATGCTAAATCGCGCTATACTTAACACACGTTTCTCATTAGCCTCCCAATTCAACACAGCCCAGCACACAAAGGAAATCTAAATTACAGTTTTTAAGTGCAGTCTGGTTACTTCATCAGTCAATGATTTAAACTATTAAATTAACTGTAAAACTGTAATGCCAGCAATAAGATAAACAGGTCTTTTCAATTTGTAGACTGAACTACATTGTTATTGGAAGACTGTAGGATTCTCAACAGTGCTTGACATTTGGTTTCTGAACTGTTGTAATATAATTCTTTGGGTTTTCTGCCAAGTGATGTCTGTAAACGTTATGTCTTCAAGTGCTTTCCTTACTATTACAGCAACAAGAGTCTTTACGTATAAATTTTTTTTTAAATTATTAATACGTTGATAAAATGTGGGGGAAAAAACCAGAATTGGCCATTTTTGAAAAACGGAATTTGCTATTCCCAAGAATGGAAAAATTAGTAGCCGTAAAGATGGTTACAGTTGAAGGCAGTGCAGACACCAGTGTTTTATACATTAGTATAAAGCAATTCTATGCAGGCCATATATATATATATATATATATATATATATATATATATATATATATATATAAGTACCAGTCAAAAGTTTGAGTACACTTGCTGGAAGCTAGGTTTTTTTCATAATTGACAATGTTTTACGTCGTATACGTTTCTGTAAATACTTGAAAATGAAAACATGTTACAATATACAAAACAAAACATAAGGAGTATCAAAGCAATGTTCAAGAAAACTGAAAATTGTCTCAAAATCTTGGATTCCTCAAAATAGCCACCCTTTGCCTTAATAACAGCCTCACAAACACGAGGCATTTGGTTAACAAGATTCAGCAGGAAATCACCCGACATGTCTTCCCAGCTCTTCTGCAGCAATTCCCAGAGATGTAGGGCACTTGTGGGTAGCTTTGCTTTGACTCTTCTGTCCAGTTCATCCCATACAAGTTCTATGGGATTGAGGTCTGGAGACTGGGCAGGCCAGGTCATTAGATTGAGTTGTCCTTCACTTTCCTTCTTCGCCAGATAGTTCTTGCACAACTTTGAGGTGTGTTTCGGGTCATTATCTTGCTGAAGAATGAAGGACTCCCCAACTAACCATAATCCTGATGGAATGACATGCCTCTGAAGTATGCTATAATAGCCATGCTGGTTGAGCTTGCCATGGACTTGGTAAAGATCACCAACTCACCAGCAAAGCAACCCCAGACCACGACACTGCCTCCTCCATGCTTGACAGTGGGAACCACACATGCAGAACTCATGCGCTCACCCTCTCTGCGTCTTACAAATACTCGGCGGTTGGACCCAAATTTCAAATTTTGACTCATCGGTCCATAAGACTGACTTCCACTCCTCAAACGTCCAGTTTCTGTGTTTTTTGGGCCAGGCAAGTCTCTTCCTCTTATTCTGCACTCTTAACAATGGTTTCTTTGCAGCAATTCTTCCAGTTAGGCCAGCTTCACGCAATCTCCTCTGAACAGTTGATGTTGAAACATCTGTACTTCTAGTAGCATTTAGCTGAGCTTGTATTTCAGGGGCAGTTAATCGCCGGTTTCGCAGACTTGTGACTCAAATGAACTTGTTCTCTGATTCTAAGGTCACCCTTGGCCTGCCTGACCTTGTTCGGTCCTCATGAGTGCCAGTTTCTTCAAATCGTTTGATGGTCTTGGCCACAGCAGTTACAGACACTTGCAAAGTTCTTGCAATTTGTCTTAAAGATTGACCTTCATTTCTTAAAGTAATTATAGTCTTTTTTCTGTGCTTAACTGAGCGTATTTTGCCATTTTCTGCTCCCTTACATTCAGGAATGACAAACTTGTGCCTATGCTACCTATATTTATAGTAATCATGGACCCTCACCTGTTAACAATAATTGGTGACAAAAGGTTAATTAGGTAACATGCAAGTTAACACGGAGAACATCTAACAAAGACACTTTTATACTTAGGCCAGTGTTCTAACACCGTGTTATACACATTTCAGACTTTTAACTGACTTGGGCTTCAGACTGAAATCCCCTTGCTTTGGGTGACCATTTCATTGAAATTGGCAAGATTTATATTTTCATTTAAAAATAAAATTTTTGAATGCAATTCACTTATGATTATCAGCTTATATAAGTACACGTATCATATAATGAAATATTAAGTGTTTATAGACAAGTTTATACAGTTAAAAGCATAGATAATCATGAAAAACCTGGTTTCAAGCAAACTTTTGACTGGTACTGTGTGTGTGTGTGTATATATATACACACACACACACAGTGAGTCAGTGGCCGGGATTGAACCTGGAACCTCCTGGTAACACGACCCTTTCTATATATATATATATATATATATATATATATATATATATATATATATATATATATATATATATATATATATTAGCTCAAAGAGCCAGCTGCCCAACGTTTCAATATGTTGCACATATCTCTCAATATAATTTCAGAACGATTCAGAATCAGAGGCAGATCCACAATAAATGTCTTGTTTAAGTAAATTGTAAAATACTTGGACTATTGAGTGTTGGAATATTGTTTCAAAATAGTATAATGCAACAAAAATACTTTAAAAAGGTTAATGCATGGTTGAAGGTTTCTCACTGATAACTGACCCTTTCTCAGTCAAAATGGCAAGTTTCTCAGTATCTAAAAAGCTTAGAGAGAACACTGGTTGTACCAATGCATTGTATAATTTTAATATAACTTCTCTTGATTTGAATTCAACTGTCTTGACTATATAACCTAACATTCTATTTGCCTTTGTTATAGCTTCTCCGCACTGTCTAGTTAGCTTAAGAGATTCATCCACTAGTACCACTAGTTGTAGATTAAAGGGACATGAACACATATATTTGTTAGTCCAGCCCACATACCGTGCGCGCAGATAGTAGTGCTATTCTTCACACTTTATTGAATAGCTTGTTATTGTCACAACATGAATAAATGCTAATGATTTCTACAGTTTATTGAATTGGCTGTTACTGGCATTGTCAATAAATAGAAGTATTTTTTGTATGTATTAAATTGACTTATAAACAATAGCAATGTAGTAAATGATTTGATACTTTTAATTGATTGAATTTAGTGTTATTGTCGCTGGCAACAGGAATAAATGCTATTGCCGGGTTAATGTTTTTACAAGCTATTGACAGAGGGGAGTAAATGCTAAAAAATGGTTTACATTTATTAAGTTAGTAATTTATTAAGCTGAAATAAATGCACTTGAAAAAGGTACTTGGAAATTTGCAATCCATGCAATTTGGTCACATTGCGGCCTATGGTCCCACAGTATCCTTGCTAGAAGCCCTCTGCACTGTAAACTTTGGGCACCCCTGGTATATTCCATGAACATAATTTTAATTTTTTTTTACAGACTATCCACAATTTTTTAAAGCTATGATAAATAAAATGTTTAAAGTTGTTGGTTTTTTTACAAACAAATTAGGCATATAGTAGAGAGAAATTCAACCCATGAATAAGCTGTTCTACATAAATTGAACCCTACATAAAGAATATTTGTCAGAAGCATGTAACTTTCCTGAGGCAACTTTTAATAGAAGGAAGAATCCTCATTTAGCTGGTGTTTCTCCAGTCTGGGGAATTATACTTGATTGAGCAAGATGAATGGAAGTAAAAACAATCTGTTATGTTTCCATTGCAAAAGCTCCTGCAGAGGATGGTGTGCAGCAGGTTATTCTGAGAACATCAGAACTCATCCACTGTGAATGGTGCTTAGCCAAAAAGTTGCCAGTCCTCTTTTTCCAAACCACACCAGGAGCCTGTTTGAGTCTACAGACACATTTGAAAATGTCCAGGGAGAACGGAGGGGTGTGGTATGATTGCAAAGGAGCTAGTAAGTATGATTAGGTGCTTTTTTTTTTTTTTTGCATTCTGAATGCTATATAATGTCTTTCCCTTCACCACAGACGATGAAATCCCTGGCAAAGGGAATATAATGGAAGCTGTCGTATGTATGCATGTCACACTCTAAAACTCATTATTCTCCAACATAATCTAATGAACATTCTAAGGTTTGTAAATTTTTTTTATTTAGTCTTGCTGCAGCCATGAAGTATGCCCTCCTGAAATATGCCTCCCTTAATGTGTGCTAGGATGTGAAATCAGAATGATCATTTCCCTGCCATTCAGGCCAGTAAGAACTACAATGGTCTAAAGTGATGTTTTTGCAGTATTATTGTTCTGCACGCCATTATTAACACGAGTATTGAAATCCAAGCAGGCTTCCCTCAGTCTTGTTTGAGTATTGACTGAGTGGTTTTGCCATTAGCTTGCACAGATAGGCATCCCTGTATAGTGCTACCGGCGGTATCTGCGAACTGATGGACCTGTACCGGTAAAGAGGTCACTGACCTGCTCTGTTCCCGACCCGGTACCGTACCGTACTGAACCGGGACCAAGGTTACTGCACCGGTACCGTACTGACCCGGTACCACAGTCACTGAACCACAGCTGACCCAGTACCGAGGTTACTGCACCAGTACCATCCTGGTTCCAAGGTTACCATACAGTCACTGAACCGGTACCGTACCGTACCGTACTGACCTGGGGCTATAGTCACCAAACCGGTACCAACCCAGTGCTGAAGTCCCCTGGGTTTAACAGCCCTGTTACTGTCTTTAAGCAAACTGAGGCAGCACCTGTACACTGCATTGTAACTTGCATAATGCTTGGGTTTTATCCCTGCGACATATGCAAGGCCATTCTGCCTGTTAAGGACAAACACGGCAGATGCTCTTCCTGCCTGGGGCTAGAGCAGGCAACGGAGGCAGTGGTGAACCACAGTTTCTCCAAGTTTTGTGCACTGGAGAAATGTCTCTATCGTAACTCTACGGAGCGCTCTGCGTCCCTCCTGCTCTGCCCTCTTCCCCCATCACCCTATGGTAGAGAGGTGGCTGCGTTCTCACCCCATGGCTCTGTGCCAAGGGAGAGCGGACAACACAAGAAAAAGAAAAGTCACCATTCCAAGTGATCAGCGGGCTCTGAGCAGATGGAGAAGCTCTGAGCATCAGTTTCCCACCAATGAATGGTGCTCCCAGAATTACTGAGTGAATGTTCGGCGCCACCGCCCCGCCTGTCCCCTTGGGGTGCCAGGGGGCTGCCTCTGAGGAGGTGGATGAACAGGAGCTGGCGTTCCCTTCTGAGGACGTGGAGTCAGAAAGCACATCCCCTGTGGTTAACTCTCCCTGTTGGCAGAGCGTCTACCACTGATCAAGAGGGTCACTGCAGTCTTGCAAGTGCTCTGGCCTACAGAAGGTGAGACAAGGGCATCCATCTTTGATGTCCACCGCTCCTGTGACCAAAGTGCACACAGATTTTTTTTTTTTTTTGAGATTCAGTCGTCCTTGGGTCACTCGGCTACAGCTCCTGCTGTTTCCCGTTTTTTCCCTATATAGGGGCACGATGTGGAGAAGCTGGGCCTGGCCCAATTTCCGCCAGTGGAGGCTTGTGCGGAATGTGATTTAAGTGATTTCTAATTTGGAGATGGCCATGTGTATAAAAGCGCCATTTAGCCTCTCTCCAGTGCTCTGTGCCTTTTCAAAGTGCATGGAAGCTATCCTGGCCCCACTGAGAATCAAAGGCATCAGAGTGCTCAATTATCTGGACGACTGGCTCATTTGTGCCCAGTCTCTAGCACAGGCAGACCAAACGGAACTTGTCACCAGCCACCTTCATCAGTTGGGCCTTATGGTGAATCATGCGAAGAGCCAGCTCACGCCTTCTCAGACAGCCTCTTATCTAAGAGTGTGCTTGGACTCCAGGTCCATGCTGTCCACTCTGTCGGATGGCAGAGTGCAGAGAATATCCACCTGTTTTTGGAGCAATTTCAGCTCAACAGAGCGCTCACGGTAGTGACATTCCAGAAACTTCTGGGCTTGATGGCAGCAGCTTCTCGGACCCTACCTTTGGGTCTCCTGCGCATGCGCCCTCTGCAGGCCTGGTTCAACAGCAGGGTTTTTTTAGCCAACGTTGAACCGCGACCGGCTATCAACTGTCTCGCCACTGTCTAAAGGCACTTTCTTGGTGGAAACAGTCTGCCCATCTATGCCTAGGTGTAGCGCTGGGCAGTGTCACCAGAAGGGAGGTCATCACCACGGACACGTGCAGCCTGGGCTGGGACACTGTGTGGAATGGCAGGGGGGTGCAAGGTGTGAGGAACCCTCAATGTTTTTGACCTGCAGGCAGTTTTACCTGTCTTTGCAGAATTTGTGGCAGGAGGGTTCGAGGGAGACGTGTGCTTGTCCTTACGGACAACACAGCAGTGGTGGCGTACATAAAACACCAGGGCGGCTTCAGGTCTCCCAGTCTCCATCGTGTGGCCCGCAAGCTTTTTCTCTGGGTAGACGAGAACCTCCTCTCACTGTGGGCAGTACATCTACCCGGGGTGACAAACTGGGCGGCGGACTTCCTCTCAAGGGGAGCTCCCAGCACTTCAGAGTGGAGGCTTCACCTCCAGGTGGTGAGCCTCATTTTGAGAGAGATTCGGTAGAGCAGAGATAGATCTCTTTGCCTCCCAGGAATCAACCCACTGTCGCTTCTGGTTCTCCATAAAAAGAGGCGGGGACCTGCTGGCAATAGATGCATTGGCACACCAGTGGCCAAGCCAACGGTTATATGCCTTCCCACTGCTCGCCATGCTCCCGCTGTGCTCAGTCAGGCACGGGAGACCTTATGGGATCCCGACCCATCGAGCCTGCAGCTCTGGGTCTTCCCCCTGAATGAATGCATTTGAGCCATTTGGGTATATCCAATAGGGTTATTGACATCCATTCTCAATTGTGAAAGCCTACTTAATTTTTGCAGAAGCCAGGACAAAGGTTACGCTCTGTACCAATCCTGCTTTTTTGCTGAAGACTCGGCATTCCATGCCAACCAGTCTGTGGATTAGAGGCTTTTCATCCACCTCCTTTCCAGTCTGACAGAGAGTGGCAACACCATGCACTCTGTCCAGTGCGGGCCCTAGCGTATTATGTTGACAGGACGAAAAGTTGGAGGCAGTCAGAAAATTTTTTGTCTACTATGGGGCCCATTGTCAAGCCCTGTCTAAGCAGAGACTGACCAAATGGATAGCAGATGCAGTCAGGACTGCCTATGAGCAAGCCAACTTGCCCCTCCAGAAAAGCTCAATGCCCATTTCACCAGGGGCATGGCAACTTCATGGGCTTGGTTCCAGGTTGCATCCAAAGACATTTGCAATGCAGCTGTGTGGGCTACTCCCCATACTTTCTATTAGGTTCTACAGACATAATGCCATGGTTTTGGAACTAGAGTGTTAATTGCGGCTTCTCAGTTGACCCTTACAACAAAGGCATAGAGTTTCTCCCTCAATTTAGCTCTAGCTACTTGTTACTGGGTTCCGAATGGTAACACACAAGGCAGCCTCGGCTTAGCCTTGTAACGTTCCAGTCGTACAGCAGTCTTGCCTTTGCGACGACTTGGGTATACTGACCCATTCAGTAATGGTTACATTTCGTACTTGAAAGGGAGCGTTGGGTTATTATCATAACCGTGGTTCCCTGAAATAGAAATATAACCATTAACCTTAAAGATCGCTGCATCCATGATTGCAGCAGGCTTGAAGGAAAAATGATGCTGAGACCTGTCGTGCAGTTCTTTATACCCTCAGGGGCAGCCATGACTGTGTCACAGGATCAGCTGAGCAGCTTCACTACATTTTATTCAGGTTTTGGGTCTTTAGGAGGTAAATACCCATTTGGTAATGGTTACATTTGTATTTCAGGGAACCAGGGTTATGATAATAACCTAATGTTCTGAGGGAAACATTCTTATTCTATACTATTCTGTACAAACTTATGATGACTTTGAATTTACAGCCATGGCGGGGAATGTATGTTACTGACATACTACTACAAAAAGAAATCCTCTCTTCAGTGTAATCACGAGACAATAAAATTGCTTACCATAAGGTGGCAGCAGAGTAAAAAAAACAAAAAAACACTTTTTTAAAATGTATCCTCAGCCAGTGCTGTATTGCTGAATCAATCAAGAGCTGTTTTTTTTGTTTTTTTTTATATTTTTTGTTTAACCCTTGAATGTCTAGGCAGATATGCTGTATGACAGAGTGGCATGGATAGAATAGATTTAAGTTGTCTGTAGTTTCTCCAAATTAAAGGTTTTATAGAGGTGGAAATGATGTACATCTCCATTGTTTTGTAGGTCCTGATGAACAATACATTGTCTTGATTTTTGAGAATGGGTTATCTGCACAGGAGCATGCTATATTGGAAGAGATACTTGAAGCAGTTGGCACAGCTAATGAAATAAGTGACTTTTTGGTGAAATTAAAATTTGAAGAAGCAAACAGAAGGCTAGTGCGATGTACTAAAAGCTATGTGGAAAATTCTCAAAAGGACAAGGTAAGGAAGCCAACAAATATCTAATGCATGACCTTTCTATGACTGTAACTACTGTATGAATCCAGACAACGGCAGAAGTACTTATTATTGGAGGTAAAATGAGGGGGAAATGTCCTGTCCAATTATGTGTTTGTAGTTTGTGGTGTGTGTGTATGTAAACAATTAATTAATTTATTTGTCATGTAGCAGGCTCCTGACTCGAGCGTGCAGCCACGCACCATTGCAACACGTCTTCAAACTTCAGCACACCAATTCTTTGAGGATGATAAAGAAATGGCAGATATGAACACTGTCTTTACAGGCCCAGTTCAAAAGTAAGATGTTAATATTTTGGATCATTAGGGTAATGAAGGTGCTATCGGAAACTGTTTGTCCATTTGACTTGTGTCTCAGGTTTTACCGTGTATTCACAATGATTTAGCTTTTTTCCCCCCATTTTCACAGCATATTCATTGTTTTCCTTTTTATTTTCCAGATTAATAGTGTATCCGCCGGCCCCTGCCAAAGGCGGTATTTCTGTCACAAACGAGGATCTCCACTGTTTAAATGAAGGAGAATTTTTAAATGATGTCATCATTGATTTTTATTTAAAGTAAGTTTTATATAAACATTTTAGTTTGATGTGAACAATTACAGACTCAAATCATCACAGATCCCAGTTCCCCTCCCAACTGCTGACAAAGAGGTTCTTTGCATTTAAGTGTATGGGCATAACCACCTTGTAATGTGTTGAGTGCAAAATGGGTATTTGTATTGCCTTATTGTGAACTTATTTCTGTTCTCCATGAACAATACTGTGTATTTTAAAGATGCACTGACCTGGAAGACCCCTTTGCAGTTTGCTAGAGCTGTTTTGTTTTTGTTTGTTTCATTGGCCTGTGCTACCTCAGATATCTGGTCCTTGAGAAGTTAAAGAAAGAAGATGCCCAGAGGAGTCATGTGTTCAGCTCGTTCTTCTACAAGAGGCTCAATCAGAGAGAGAGAAGAAACGTTCAGGACACGGCTAACCTCACGTGAGTTTAAAGAGCTGCTGTTCCGCTTGCTTTGTACCATTGGCTTTGACAAATCCCATACACCTCACTGTGAAAATCAACTGTGAAAAGCAACTCACCAGAACGGGAAACACCAAATTGCTTGACGACTTGTGTCTGATTCAGGCTTTTTTCAAAACAGCGGAGCGTTTTGCTGTTTGTCTGCATGCCATTTTGCAGCGATGAGGTGCACTCATGGAAATCAGAATACAAAATGAGCCAATTAACCAATCAGAATGCCTCAAGACATTCTTGCTTTTGAAAAGATTGAATAAACCATTTGAATTTAAGTTGATGATGATGAGTTATCAGGTTACTAAACAATACTGTAAAAGTTGTGAAGAAATCACTGTTGGTGCCAAAAAGGTGTCCTTTTAAGCTAAGTCCCTGTTCCTTTAGGCAGAGCATTTGATGACACTTTACCCATAAAACGGCAGTTGCCAAATGATCAAACATGTCTCATTGCATTACAGAATACAGCAGAGAAAACACAAGAGAGTGAAAACCTGGACTCGCCATGTGGACCTTTTTCAAAAAGATTTCATTGTCGTCCCTATAAATGAATCGTGAGTTCTAAGCATGGCATGCACACAGTGCATTAATATTACTGTAACTGTAAAACAGCGCTTTTTATTTCTAAAAAGGGTCATGCCTTTTTGTACTAACACTGAAAACACTTTTACAATTGTGATGACATTTGTTTCAGACATTCTTTAGCGCAAGCTATTGAGAGCATCATATTCTGTGGTATATGGAGGCTGTCTGTCCATCTACATGTGCCTAGAAAATGTACTAGCCATTCTTTAACTTGATTATTGAGAATAGAATCATTCAGGGGGTATTAATTGCACTACTTGCAAGTCCCATTAGCCCTGTTACATGAAGTACCTATACATACTAATATAGAGATATTTTTATTTTATTTAGATGCCATTGGTTTTTGGCTCTCATTTGTTATCCTGGTTTAAGTAGCCCTCAGCATGAACCAAATCCTTTGTACAAGTGTCCAGCGATAATGATGAACAGTTCCACAACAGAAGAGAGCAATGTTTCATCTCCAGATGAACCGGGTAATACAGCAGGAAGACTTCATTCCACGCAGGTGTTTAACCCTCCAAAGACATCCAGTAAAGCACCTGTCCTAGCTGCTATAGACACAAGTGCAGACAGTGACTCTAATAGAGGTATTTTCAAAGAGGGAAACTGCAGTGGCAATATGTCGGAGGAAGACAGGACTGTGACCGACGAACCAGAAATTGCAGAGAACAGCACTAAAGGAGTAAACGGGGCACTGGCTGAACAAACAAAAACGTGCCTACATTATAAAGGTAAGAACGTATTGTGTTTATATATATATATATATATATATATATACAGTACTGTGCAAAAGTTTTAGGCAGGTGTGAAAAAATGCTGTAAAGTAAGAATGCTTTCAAAAATAGACATGTAACAAAATGCAAAGTGAGTGAACAGAAGAAAAATCTACATCAAATCAATATTTGGTGTGACCACCCTTTGCCTTCAAAACAGCATCAATTCTTCTAGGTACACTTGCACACAGTTTTTGAAGGAACTCGGCAGGTAGGTTGGCCCAAACATCTTGGAGAACTAACCACAGTTCTTCTGTGGATTTAGGCAGCCTCAGTTGCTTCTCTCTCTTCATGTAATCCCAGACAGACTCGATGATGTTGAGATCAGGGCTCTGTGGGGCCATACCATCACTTCCAGGACTCCTTGTTCTTCTTTACGCTGAAGATAGTTCTTAATGACTTTCGCTGTATGTTTGGGGTCGTTGTCATGCTGCAGAATAAATTTGGGGCCAATCAGATGCCTCCCTGATGGTATTGCATGATGGATAAGTATCTGCCTGTACTTCTCAGCATTGAGGAGACCATTAATTTTGACCAAATCCCCAACTCCATTTGCAGAAATGCAGCCCCAAACTTGCAAGGAACCTCCACCATGCTTCACTGTTGCCTGCAGACACTCATCAGTCCAGAGCACCTGCTGCCATTTTTCTGCACCCCAGTTCCTGTGTTTTCGTGCATAGTTGAGTCGCTTGGCCTTGTTTCCACGTCGGAGGTATGGCTTTTTGGCCGCAAGTCTTCCAATAAGGCCACTTCTGACCAGACTTCTCCGGACAGTAGATGGGTGTACCAGGGTCCCACTGTTTTCTGCCAATTCTGAGCTGATGGCACTGCTGGACATCTTCCAATTGCGAAGGGAAGTAAGCATGATGTGTCTTTCATCTGCTGCAGTAAGTTTCCTTGGCCGACCACTGCGCTCACGGTCCTCAACGTTGCCCGTTTCTTTGTGCTTCTTCAAAAGAGCATGGACAGCACATCTGGAAACCCCTGTCTGCCTTGAAATTTCTGCCTGGGAGAGACCTTGCTGATGCAGTATAACTACCTTGTGTCTTGTTGTTGTGCTCAGTCTTGCCATGGTGTATGACTTTTGACAGTAAACTGTCTTCAGCAACCTCACCTTGTTAGCTGAGTTTGGCTGTTCCTCACCCAGTTTTATTCCTCCTACACAGCTGTTTCTGTTTCAGTTAATGATTATTGTGTTTCAACCTACATATTGAATTGATGATCATTAGCACCTGTTTGGTATAATTGTTTAATCATACACCTGACTATATGCCTACAAAATCCCTGACTTTGTGCAAGTGTACCTAGAAGAATTGATGCTGTTTTGAAGGCAAAGGGTGGTCACACCAAATATGGATTTGATTTAGATTTTTCTTCTGTTCACTCACTTTGCATTTAGATAATTGATAAATATCATCTATTAACATGTCTATTTTTGAAAGCATTCTTACTTTACAGCATTTTTTCACACCTGCCTAAAACTTTTGCACAGTACTGTATATATATATATATATATATATATATATATATATATATATATATATATATATATATATATATATATATATATATATATATATGATGTATGTGTGTGTGTGTGTGTGTATACAGTGCCGTGAAAAAGTATTTGCCCCTGTCTGATTTTCTGCATTTTTGCACATTTTTCACATTATATTTGGTCAGATTTTTTGTGGGTTGTAGTAGTATGTAGATGGAGTCTGAGAGAAAAAATGACACCGAAGTTTGGTGCTTCTTTCATTTGTTTGGTGTGCAAGGTAATCAAACATGCAATCTTCAGGTGTGAAAAAGTTATTACCCCCCTAGTTAACTCAACCCAATTAAAGGGATAATTAGGGTCAGCTGTTTGAGTACTTTGGTTAACAATCAGGCCTGATTTGGGCCAGCCCTGCCCAATATAAATCTGACTAACTTTGGCCCTTACCATCAGAGTGAAGTTGTCAGCACACAGGTTCTAGAGGCACATCATGCCACGAACAAATGAAATTCCTGAAGACCTCTGGAAAAAAAGTTGTTGATGCCAATCAGTCAGGAAAGGGTTACAAAGCCATTTCTAAGGCTCTGGGGCTCCACCGAACCATAGTCAGAGCCATATTGTCCAAATGGAGAAAGTTTGGGACAGTAGTGAAGCTTCCCAGGAGTGGCCGTCCTGCCAAAATCTCTCCAAGAGCAAGGTGTAAAGTCGTCCAGGAAGTCACAAAGAACCCTAGAACAGGGGTAGTCAATTATTTTTTGTCAAGGTCCACATTTCTTGGTCAAGGTCCAGACTCCAGAGAAACATTTTTCATGCTGCAAGTGCCCCTGTCCAACAAACACATACAATGCTGTGAATTAGTAATATACCCCATTGCTTATATTTTTAGTCCATTAAAAAAAATGTAATAAATGAAATCTGAGACTTTGAGAAAGTACATATATAAAATGTCAAACAGATGTAAATATTAGCATTAAAACACTTTCAGATAACTGTTTTAAGTTTTGAATTAGAGTTTACAAAGAGTATTAACTTTGGTTTTGTTAAATAAAATTATAGTAGGCATAGATTAATATAGATAATCTACAAAGCCTTGTTGCTTGTTTAATATTAGAGTTTGAAAGAAAATAATACTTAGTACAGATTAACTCCCTATCTTAGCTTTATGATTCAAGTCTTTCCAATAACAAATACACACCCACACACACGTGTTTTAAGCAAAAGAATCATGAATAATTACTGTGAAATACCTGTTAACTATAGTACGGTATCACTACTGAAAATTTAATTTTATACAGCAATACAAATTTGAAATAAAATATATGTGAATAATGTAGAATTCTAATACTCACCATCAGTGCGAAAAATGACAGGTCCTCTGGTGGACAAGGGCCTTGAAGTTTGGAGTGAGTTCAGTCAAGGCCAGACGGAGGCAGTTGCACAGATGATTATCAGTCAAAATGGAGTGATTACGCGATTTAATGTTGTTCATTGTTGAGAACGCAGACTCACACACGTATGTCGAGCCAAACATAGTCAAGATGTTAAATGCCACCTTCCTCTAGTGTGGATACTTGGAGTCCAGCACAAGGGTTGTCCAGAAAGTTTCACATGTAGTTTCATTGTGCCGCATCTTAAGCACTTCATCAGATTGTAAATCAATAATCTCCAGCTGTAGTTTTGCTTTTTCAACATCCAGAAAGGATGCTTTTGCTTGATCGCACCAAGTGCCATTTGCTTGTACCACGAATGGGTTTTTTACAAACAGGAAGATGTCTTTAACACTTTCAAATCCTTGGAACCTGTGCTGGAAGTTTTGAAGAAGCCTGTCCAGAGATGACATCATCTGATTCACGTCTGCAGTGTCCCGGCAGCTTATCAGCGTTGGGAAATGCAGCATCCCCCCAGTTTCCAAATCAGTTTTGAATAGACTCAGTTTGTTTTTAAATGAAGCGACACTGCTAGGGAGATCTACTACATTGCGATTTCGCCCCTGTAGCTTTAAGTTGAAATCATTTAAGTGGCCAGTCAAATCAACAAGGAATGCCAGGATGCTCATGCTTGCGGCATCTCTCAAAAATGTGTATAGTTCTTCTGCCCTTTTCCCTGGAATTGTATGCAGATATTCTTCCACATGAACTCGAATTTCCCACAGCCTCCTTAGTACTTGCCCTCTGCTCAGCCAGCGGATGTCATTATGGACCAACAGGTCATCGTAATCGGTAGATACTTCTGAAAGAAAGCTTTTGAACTGCCTGTGTTGCAGTGCTGACTTGGACCGAAGGAAGTTGACAAGTTTTATCACCATTGACATTACATTAGAATACTCATCGCTGAGCTTTGCACAAAGTGCGGTTTGGTGGATTGCATAGTGATAGGAAATCAAATTGGGGTTCAGCTCTTGCAGACGTTTCACAAGCCCTCGGTGAGTACCGTTCATGGCAGGAGCGCCATCTGTTGTAATTGACACAATCTGATTCACGTCAAAACCTTCATTAGACAAAAAAGTTTGAACAGAATTAAACAAATCCTCACCTGTCGTGCGATTGTTATGCGGTATAAGCGACAACAAATCCTCCACAAATTTCTCTCCATCAAAAAAACGGACATACAGTGCTAGCTGAGCTGTGTCCCTGATATCACAGGATTCGTCCACTGCCATGGAAAATTTTCCCGTTTTCAGTTTCTCACTTAACTGCTTAAAAACATCTTGTACCATGATCTCAGCGCGCCTAATAGCTGTTGTATCTGAGAGTGGTAGTTGTCTGGCTTCAACAACGTCTTTCTTCTCCGCGAAAAGGGTTTCAGCTGTAGTAACCATACATTGCTTAACCATGTCCGCATCTGTAAAAGGTTTCCTGTGTTTTGCCATAACCCACACACACCTCAGTGAAGCTTCAGTTGCCTTTTCCTGAACACAAGTAGCCTTTGAAATAATATTTGTGCTATGAGAATATCCATCTTTTAATGAAGTGATCTTGTCTGATCTTAAACGGGAGCCCAGTGGATATTTGTGGTCAAAATCCATGTGCTTTGTTTCATAGTGCCGTTTGATGTTCCCACTTTTTAATAACAGCAACAGCCTCTGTACATATTAAACATACCGGTCGAGCATTTGGTCACTGTGGCAAAACAAAACAATAAGCATTGGTCCACTCTTCTTTAAATGAACGATTTTCGGTATCAACTTTCCTTTTTTTTGCTGCCATGTTTAAACACACTGCTGTTAACTTGACATCGAAAGCACTGGAGGCGGGACTACAGCGTTCAACAGTGCGCACGAGCGTACAGTGGAAGGTGTAATAAAAAAAAGGAACTCGTTCATTTTTTTTATTTGTGGAAACTGACGATAGTTCAAGTTAACAGTACACTGGATCAGAGATGGCATTGTGAGGGAATGAGAGGGTAAAAATAATAATTAAAAAAATTACAATAATGATAATATTAAGTAAATAAAACGATTCCGTGGTCCATTCAAAAGCGTCTGGCGGTCCGGATTTGGCCCGCGGGCCGCCTGTTGACTACCCCTGCCCTAGAACAACATCCAGGGATCTGCAGGCCTCTCTCGCCTCGGCTAAGGTCAGTGTTCATGACTCCACCATCAGAAAGATACTGGGCAAAAATGGGATTCATGGCAGAGTAGCAAGGCGGAAACCATTGCTCACTAAGAAGAACATGAATGCTCGTCTCAAGTTTGCCAAAAAGCACCTGGATGATCCTCAAGAGTTCTGGAACAATGTTCTGTGGACAGATGAGTCAAAAGTGGAACTTTTTAGCCGACATGGGCCCTGTTATGGCTGGCGAAAACCAAACACTGCATTCCACAGTAAGAACATCATACCAACGGTCAAGCATGGTGGTGGTAGTGTCAAAGTTTGGGGATTCATTGCTGCATCAGGACCTGGTCGCCTTGCCATCATTGAAGGAACCATGAATTCTGCTCTGTATCAGAGAATTCTACAGGATAATGTCAGGCCATCCGTCCGTGAGCTGAAGCTGAAGCGCAGCTGGGTCATGCAGCAAAACAATGATCCGAAACACACAAGCAAGTCTACATCAGAATGGTTGAAGAACAAGAAATTTAAAGTTTTGGAATGGCCTAGTCAAAGTCCAGACCTAAACCCCATTGAGATGTTGTCGCAGGACCTGAAACGAGCAGTTCATGCTTGAAAACCCACAAATGTCACTGAGTTGAAGCAGTTCTGCATGGAGGAGTGGGCCAAAATTCCTCCACAGCGCTGTGAGAGACTAATCAATAACTACAGGAAGCGTTTGGTTGCAGTTATTGCTGCTAAAGGTGGCGTAACCAGTTATTGAGTCTAAGGGGGCGATTTTTCACACGGAGGCATTGGGTGTTGCATATCTTTCTTTAATAAATAAATGAAATATGTATCAAATTTTTGTGTTATTTGTTCACTCAGGGTCCCTTTTATCTAATATTAGGTTTTGGTTGAAGATCTGATAACATTCAGTGTCAAAAATGCAGAAAATCAGACGGGGCAAATACTTTTTCACGGCACTGTATATCTTGAAATGTATTTTTGTTTTATTAGGGCTACTCAGATTAACAGATTAAAAGCTAAAGAGGTGTTTTTTTGGGGGTTTTTTTTTGCAATTTAATCATGCAGAATTTTATTTTTGTATTTAAAATAAAATCAACCAATAGAATGTCCTGCATTTTCTCCGCGGCAGTCCAATCATAAGTGAGCAGAGGTGGGACATAAACAGTTGAAAGTATTCCCAGCCTCGGCTGACGGTCTCGAGCAAGTTTAACCAATGGGAGAGACAAAGATCTTCCCTGGTTTTGCAGCTGTCCAATCATGAGTGAGCAGAGGTGGGTCATAAATATGCTAGACCCTAAGCAGTGTAACAATAGCTGAATTCTGCACGATATGGCTAATTGTAGAACGTTTTTGAGAATTATATTGAGAACGTCAAAGTAATATTTCGTGTTTTCAGGTATGTACTGACACAGTGGCCCGAATGAACGGTTGTTCTATGAAATGTGTTACACTTACTAAAAAGATAAAAAATAATAAAAATGCTTTTAAATTCTATTGATTTAGAAGTATTACTATGCAGGACAGATGCTATAAGATTGTTACCTTTATTAAAAATCTGGACGGATTAATCTACCGATTTTAATCAACTATAGATTAACTGATCAAAAATGTTAATTGTGTGACAGCCCATATATATATATATATATATATATATATATATATATATATATATATATATATATATATATATATATATATATATATATATAGTATACACATACATACAGTGCCTTGCAAAAGTAATTCAGACCCGTGACCAATTCTCTCATAGTTACTGAATTACAAATGGTAGCATTGAAATTTCAGTTCTGTTTGATATTTTATTTTAAAACACTGACCAACATCAAAATCAATGTACCTTGTAAGGTGACATTGGTTTTGATGTTGGGAAATATTTTTAAGAAAAATAGAAAACTGAAATATCTTGCTTGCATAAGTATTCAACTCACACACATTAATATTTGGTAGAGCCACCTTTTGCTGCAATAACAGCTTTAAGTCTTTTTGGGGTAAGTATGTACCAGCTTTGCACACAGTGTGGAGTGATTTTGGCCCATTCTTCTTGGCAGATTTGCTCCAGGTTGTTCAGGTTGGTTGGGCGGCTTGTGGACCATAATTTTCAAATAGTGCCACAGATTCTCAATGGGATTGAGATCAGGACTTTGACTGGGCCACTGTAGGACATTCAGCTTTTTGTTCTTGAGCCACTCCAATGTTGCTTTGGCCTTGTGCTTGGGATCATTGTCCTGCTGAAAGGTGAATTTCCTCCCAAGCTTCAGTTTTTTAGCGGACTGAAGCAGGTTCTCTTGCAGTATTTCCCTGTATTTTGCTCCATTCATTCTTCCTTCAATTTTAACAAGATGCCCAGTCCCTGCTGATGAGAAACATCCCCACAGCATGATGCTGCCACCACCATACTTCACTGTAGGGATGGTGTATCTTGAGACATGGGCAGTTTTAGGTTTGCGCCACACATAGCGCTTTGAGTTTTGGCCAAAAGCTCTATCTTGGTCTCATCTGACCACAAAACCTTTTCCCACATCGCAGCTGGGTCACTCTCATGCTTTCTGGCAAACTCCAGACGTGCTTTCAGATGGTACTTTTTGAGTAACGGCTTCTTTCTTGCCACCCTCCCATACAGGCCAGTGTTATGCAGAGCTCTTGATATGGTTGACTGGTTCACCATTACTCCACTACCAGTCACTGAACTCTGTAGCTCCTTCAAAGTGATTGTTGACCTCTCTGTGGCATCTCACCGAGTCTCCTTCTTGTTTGAGCTGAGTTTTGAGGGACGGCCTTTTCTTGGCAGTGCCTGGGTGGTGTGATGCAGCTTCCACTTCCTGATTATTGATCCAACTGTGCTCACTGGGATATCCAAACACTTGGATATTATTTTGTACCCTTTCCCTAATCTATGCATTTGTATTACTTTATCTCTAACTTCTGTAGAATGGTCTTTGGTCTTCATTTTCCTTCAGATTCACAGCCTGACCAATGATCCTTCAACAGTGGGGTTTTTATCCAGGAAATGTGACAGCAACTTTAATGGTTCACAGGTGGAGGCCAATGGTAAGGTAATTGTGACCTTGTTAGGGCAATTTCTTTCATCGGTGTAAACTGGGAGCTTCCACAGCACAGGGGGTTGAATACTTATGCAAGCAAGATATTTCAGTTTTTTATTTTTCTTAAAAATATTTCCCAACATAAAACCAATGTCATCTGACAATAATTGATTTTGAGTTTCAGTGTTTTAAAATAAAATATCAAACAGAACGAAATTTCAATGTACCACTGTATGTATGTGTGTATATATATATGGGCTGTCACTCAATTAACATTTTTGATCAGTTAATCTATAGTTGATTAAAATCGGTAGATTAATCCGTCCAGATTTTTAATAAAGGTAACAATCTTATAGCATCTGTCCTGCATAGTAATACTTCTAAATCAATAGAATTTAAAAGCATTTTTATTATTTTTATCTTTTTAGTAAGTGTAACACATTTCATAGAACAACCGTTCATTCGGGCCACTGTGTCAGTACATACCTGAAAACACGAAATATTACTTTGGCGTTCTCAATATAATTCTCAAAAGCGTTCTACAATTAGCCATATCGTGCAGAATTCAGCTATTGTTACACTGCTTAGGGTAAGGTAATTAGGTCCTTGTTAGAGCAATTTCTTTCATCGGTGTAAACTGGGAGCTTCCACAGCACAGTGGTTGAATACTTATGCAAGCAAGATATTTCAGTTTTCTATTTTCTTAAAAATATTTCCCAACATAAAACCTATGTCACCTTACAATAATTGATTTTGAGTTTCAGTGTTTTAAAATAAAATATTAAACAGAACAAAATTTCAATGTACCATTTGTAATTCAGTAATATGAGGGAATTGGTCAGGGGTCTGAATACTTTTGCAAGGCACTGTGTATATATATATATATATATATATATATATATATATATATATATATATATATATGTATATATATATATATGTATATATATATATATGCTGTGCAAAAGTCATAGACATGCTGCATTTTTCTACTCTGATGCATTATGAGCATCAACAATTTACTCAAAGCCTCCACTAGTGTTTTCTACTATTATAACAACCTTGACTTGCATAAAGAAGGAAAAACATTTTGTGAAATAGCTTGCATCACTCGATTTTCAAGGTGTAATTTCCGAAGCATAATCAACAGGTACAGAGAAACATCATCTGTAATTGACAAACTCAGGACTGGAAGATCCAAAAAGCTGTCTAACATGGATGAGCAATACTTGAAGATAATATCCTTAAGGAATAGAAAGAAGACAAGCGTTGAATTGACAACAGAACTGTCAGAAGGCACAGGTGTTGTTGTCCATCAAATCAACAGTACGAAGGTCACTCTTGAAATCAGGACTTTAAAGGATGTGTTGCAGTAAGAATACCTCTGTTAAGAAAGGGGAACAAAACTAAAAGGCTAAAATATGCACAAGAACACAGAAATTGGACTATGGAACAATGGTGTTTTGGACTGTTGATGGATGGTTTGAAACAGATTTTGGTCATGTTGCTGTCAACTTTGAAAATGTACTTCCTGTTTTAAAACTTATATTAACTGTAACTGATGCAAAATTTGACCAAAACGGCATTACACAAATACATGTATTGATTTATTGAATTTGTTAACCGGGCTAAGAGTGTAGAGATGCAACATCACATTTACAATGTTGTCCTAGAGGAGGCACAGTGCAAACAGATCAGTCAGTCATTCCTTTCAAATGTAACTTTAAAAGTGAAGGTGTGTAAGGCTTAGCAATGAGTTAGTATAGGCATGTCTTTATATTAACGTGATCATCTTCTCCAGTGTGACTTTGTATGATGTGTTTCTTTTAAGATGGCTTACAAAGAATCAAGCTTAGTTACAGTCCTGCAATGAACAGAGATGATGACACGTTCACTTTTTCTGATGATCAAGACTCCAGCCAGGTAAATAAAGTTCTTGATGCCATTGTTGCAAGAAATATATTTTGAATATAATATTTAAATATGTTATTTGTGTTAATATACGTTTTATCAGACCTGCCTTTTAAGATAGCAGATTTCAGGACCAACAATTAAGACTAATGGCATTTAAATGTTGTTTGCCTTCCTGACTGTTCTATGATGTTTGTTCTGAATTATGATGCTTGAAAATATTATATTTTTTCTGTTGCTCAGACATGATTGCCACGTTAATTGCAGGCCTGTGCTTTGCCATTTGTTTGTTATTCCTGCTCTTGAGAAATCATGTGATACAGTTACCTTCCAACTATGTTGACTCCACTGGTATTGTACAGAAGCATACACTGTATGATATCACATGATTTCTCAAGACCAGGAAGAATGCAGAGTGAGCAAGCATGATCATGTTGATTTACAGGAGGAAGGTAGTGATGATGCAAAGTGAGCAAGCACGATCATGTTGATTTACAGGAGGAAGGTAGTGACGATGCAGAGTGAGCAAGCATGATCATGTTGATTTACAGGGTGAAGGTAGTGACGATGCAAAGTGAGCAAGCATGATCATGTTGATTTACAGGAGGAAGGTAGTGACGATGCAGAGTGAGCAAGCATGATCATGTTGATTTTACAGGAGGAACGTAGTGACGATGCAGAGTGAGCAAGCACGATCATGTTGATTTACAGGAGGAAGGTAGTGATGATGCAAAGTGAGCAAGCACGATCATGTTGATTTACAGGAGGAAGGTAGTGACGATGCAAAGTGAGCAAACACGATCATGTTGATTTACAGGAGGAAGGTAGTGACGATGCAGAGTGAGCAAGCATGATCATGTTGATTTACAGGAGGAAGGTAGTGATGATGCAGAGTGAGCAAGCACGATCATGTTGATTTACAGGAGGAAGGTAGTGACGATGCAAAGTGAGCAAACACGATCGTGTTGATTTACAGGAGGAAGGTAGTGACGATGCAGAGTGAGCAAGCATGATCATGTTGATTTACAGGAGGAAGGTAGTGACGATGCAGAGTGAGCAAGCATGATCATGTTGATTTACAGGAGGAAGGTAGTGATGATGCAGAGTGAGCAAGCATGATCATGTTGATTTACAGGAGGAAGGTAGTGATGATGCAAAGTGAGCAAACACGATCATGTTGATTTACAGGAGGAAGGTAGTGACGATGCAGAGTGAGCAAGCATGATCATGTTGATTTACAGGAGGAAGGTAGTGACGATGCAGAGTGAGCAAGGATGATCATGTTGATTTTACATGAGGAAGGTAGTGACGATGCAGAGTGAGCAAGCATGATCATGTTGATTTACAGGAGGAAGGTAGTGACGATGCAAAGTGAGCAAGCATGATCATGTTGATTTACAGGAGGAAGGTATTGACTATGCAAAGTGAGCAAGCATGATCATGTTGATTTACAGGAGGAAGGTAGTGACGATGCAGATTGAGCAAGCATGATCATGTTGATTTTACAGGAGGAAGGTAGTGACGATGCAGAGTGAGCAAGCATGATCATGTTGATTTACAGGAGGAAGGTAGTGACGATGCAAAGTGAGCAAGCATGATCATGTTGATTTACAGGAGGAAGGTATTGACTATGCAAAGTGAGCAAGCACGATCATGTTGATTTACAGGGTGAAGGTAGTGACGATGCAGAGTGAGCAAGCATGATCATGTTGATTTACACGGTGAAGGTAGTGACGATGCAGAGTGAGCAAGCAGGATCATGTTGATTTACAGGAGGAAGGTAGTGACGATGCAAAGTGAGCAAGCATGATCATGTTGATTTACAGGAGGAAGGTAGTGACGATGGTGCTTTTGCTGATGACCCAATGACTTCTGCAGAAAGTAGACACTGGCATCTGAGACCCACCATTTGTAAGCAGTGAGTATGGAAATCAGCATTGTTCTTAATCAACTATCAGTGACGATCTTAGTTAAGCATCCCCCATGAGGGGGAGATTATAGTTTTTTGTAAATCTGATAATATCTTGTAAACCATTTCAGTTTTATGCCATATTAGGCTCATGTAACGTTTTGGTCGTAACATTATGAGATTTGTTATAGCGCCTGGCTATATAAATGATACAGAACACAGAGGGTGTCCACCACTGTCCAGTACAAATTTATCCATTTTACATCATATTTATGAAACAATTGATCTAATATACCATTCCCTTTATGCCTCCAAGAGCCCATTGTTTTAAAATAAAGAAATAATTTGTTCAAAAAACTTAGTCGTCCTCACGCATTGTAAAAAGCTCACTTACTGTAAAAATTAATTAAACCTGAAAAGTGATCAGAAGTTTTCATATAGTTTTTAAGGGCCTACCAGGAGAGAGCCATATTGGCACTTGGTGGCATTGGTTTAAACCCAAATTTGGTTTGTGTTCTCAGAGCAACATGTGCAACATTATTCTGTTCAGTACCCTCAACTGTTTCATAACCATACTGTTCAGTGTCAAAATAAAATAATAATACAATACACTGTTAATTAGAAAATATGAAAATGTTGAAGAAACTATACCTGTTTTAAGGTTTTTAAGGCAGAACTTTTTATGTCGTGTCATGGTAAGAAATGCAGTGAACATGAGAAATCTCTGCATGGCTTTAGCAGCAGCAGTACAATCCTGTCTCCTGTTTTTCAGACCTTGTATTCTGATTATGGATTCGTTAAGAGGCCCTACCAGATCAAATGTGGTGAAGACGTTACGAGAGTAAGTGTTTATGTTCTAATTTATACCACTGCTGGCAAATCTATGCTTCTCCTGATTACTGGACTAATGTGGGGCTGTTTACACAAAATGAGTATATTTGGAGTAATTTAATTAATTTCTGTGGAACACAAGATATAGTAAAATCAACCCTTTTCTTTGTTACTTCTCTTTTAGCATTACTGAAGATTCATGTTTTTTTTTTCTTTTGTAGGTATTTGGAAGCTGAATGGGAAGCACGAAAGGGAAGTAAAAGAAGTTTTCCTAAAGAGTTAATGAGGGGTTCCAGTCCTCGAGTCCCACAGCAAGACAACTTCAGTGACTGTGGTGTTTATATCCTGCAGTATGTGGAGAGTTTCTTTGAGGTGAGTTTTTATTTTAATACTTTTATAACCATAAAGGTTTTAATAAATACATGTGAAACTTGTAATTTAAACCCTACTCTATACAGTATATTAGTTTAGAACATGTATATTAAAACAACATTTATCTTTGTGCAACAGATTAGATTGACTAATATTGAACCCTTTCAATGTGAATTTGAATGTTTGTTATTTTTTTCATCCAGAATTCAATCCCAAGTTTTGATCTGCCGATGAACCTGACCGATTGGTTTCCCCAGCACCGAATGAAGAAAAAACGGGAAGAGATCAAAGAGCTAATTCTGAAACTACATGAACAGCAGCAAACAGACAGGATAGGGCAGGCAGATCCTGGAACAGAAGCATTATCAGAACTAGTTCGAGAACACCAGTGCTAGCTGCTCTGACTTAAACCTGCTTGTACACGTGCTAGTGCTGCCCAAGCCTGTGGAACTCTTCTCATCTTTAATCACAGCAGCAGAGTCCTCCTGGAAGCTGCATGGGAGCACACGTGCTAGTGCTGCCCAAGCCTGTGGAACTCTTCTCATCTTTAATCACAGCAGCAGAGTCCTCCTGGAAGCTGCATGGGAGCACACGTGCTAGTGCTGCCCAAGCCTGTGGAACTCTTCTCATCTTTAATCACAGCAGCAGAGTCCTCCTGGAAGCTGCATGGGAGCACACGTGCTAGTGCTGCCCAAGCCTGTGGAACTCTTCTCATCTTTAATCACAGCAGCAGAGTCCTCCTGGAAGCTGCATGGGAGCACCATTGACTGTACGCTGCTGGATTATTTATTTATTTTTTTTTATAATAGTTTTTTCAAATTCCCTCCAAAAACTTATGAAATGTTGTTAAATAAAGTTTGTACATATGTTTGTTTCCAGTCGTGCAGCATTTGTAATTCGTTTTTCACTTGTTAGATTCAATTTAGTTAAATATTTTCTGTTATAATAGCAGTGAAATAGTAAAGTACTTCTATGATCAAATAAAAAGGTTTATGGACCATATCATTTTTTCCTTTTTTTTGGTTTTATGATGGTTGCATCTTCCATTTTAGAGGTGATAACATGAATTAAATTATAAGTTACATAAATAATTAATTTCAGTGTTTCTTTGTGAATAAAATAGGTTCAAATTCATGAAGCTGGTGTTGGCTTCTTTATGAGTAGTCAGTAACAGTGCAATACAATACAATACAATTCGCATTTCTATAGCCCCTTTCATCACAAGGATCCAAAAGCACTTCTCACCACACAAACAACAGAACAATTGAACCATTACATTAAAAACAATCTAATAGTCAGCAACTTAATTGTATACATTTTAAGTAGACTTTATACAATGAATGAGTTAAATTTGTGAATAGGGTTATTGCAGGAGTTAACCAAAATAAGATTTTTAAAATACTTTGGGGGCATTTATGTGTTCAAATTTGATCCCACGTGGTATGTGTAAGATTAAAAAGAAAATAAAAAACCACACACAGAGACAGGCAAATGTTTACATAGTGATCATGGGTCATTTAGTACAGAGCTGCGTACGAAGTTACAGACTACTAACTTAGTAACAGTTGCAACGTATAAAAGATGGGGAACAAAGTTGGGTACAAGCTGATCCACAGCTTTAGTACGGAGCTTGGGGTTAAGCTCTTTAATGTAGTGCGCTACCAAACGAACTGAAAAAATCTCAAAATCTGAGTGATTTGTTCAAGCTGCAAGTTATTTTTCGTTACAAGATCACCATTATTATTATTATTTTTTTTTTTTAGAAACCTAACATCTTAATTATTATTTTATTTATTTATTTAGTTTACATTTTTTGAGCTTAAGAAAATGATGTACAGAACTGTCTACGCACGAAAGTAAATACTGAGGCTGGACTGCATACAAATATTTTTCCATTTCTAAAACCAAATTCACATGTATAAATCTAATTTTCCTAAACCACCACCAAAATTAATGAAGCTGCATTTGAAGATAAACCAAACTTTTATTAGTCCTTGTTATTTAATTCACACACAAAACAAATGCATTCGTTTTAAAGCAGTACTTCCCAACCATGGTCCTGGGGACCCCCTGCTGTGCATGCTGGTTTTTATTCCAACTGAGCGCTCAATTACTTAACTAGACCCTTAATTGAACTGATAATTTGCTTAAATAGACCTTTGTAATTGTTTTCAGTTTTTCAGTTGCAGAGTTCAAGATACTTATAAAATGTTATAGCTAACCTGAAATCTGCAACTGTTTAAGAGCTGAAAACAAGGAAAAAAGTCAAATTATGCAAATTATCAGTTTAAGTAAAGGTCTAGTTAAGTAATTGAGAGTTTAGTTGGAATGAAGACCAGCAGACACGGGTCCCCGGGACCAGAGCTGGGAACCACTACTCTAGAGGGCAGCAGCAGTTACTTGGTTTGTTGCAATTGGATACATTTTTAATACACAGCTGGGGACTATCTTGAGCTGCTTAGTTTGTTGCAATTGATATTAACTTGTGTACTAGTTTACCATCCTCCGTACTAACCACAGGATCATCCCCAGTTAGTATGCTCCATTTAGTTCCTTGCAGTTGACCCTATGAGTCTTTTACTGCATTAATAAATCTTTTTCTAGAATGCAAAAGAACATGAGGACAAATGGGTCATTGATCATTACGCAGACCTGACTGCTTCAGACAGACTGGAACAACTTCTGGTTGTTCTGGTGAGGTGCTGTACAGGCCTGCTTTTGAAACAATAATAGCGCTGCTAGTGGCATTATAATTTTGTTTTATGGTAGTGTCCATACAAGTATTATTGAAGGAGAACACAATAGAAATTTGCACATACATTTGTAAGTACTTTGACATCCCATGCATTACATAGCAGTGAGGGTAAAGCAGAATCTTATCTGATAAACGGAACAATAATAATATCAGAAATGATTTTGTTTACTGTATACACCTTTATGTTGACTTACTGTAGGCTGGCAGACTTCCATGGCCTTTGAGTTAAGAGCCCTGCTAAATAAAATCATTGTATTATCAGCTTAGCAAGTCTAGGCATGCATGCTTTCAGTAATGGGTTTAGCTTGACATTAACACAGTGGAAATTCTTGGGACATCTACATATACCAAGAGTATATCCTACATAGTATGATTTCTGGCAAGATGTTTCTTCAGGTCTCTGAGAATTCCATCATGAATATTAGTTCTTCTTTATCTGTACCCATTTAAACATGTCTCCTCCCTTGAAAAATCCACAACGGCACAACAGCTCCAGAAAGAAGCCCTCTACCGTGCGCAACCTTTCAGGACAGGAAAACGAAGCAATTAACCAACACCAAAGAAGGGACTTTATTTCCCATAAGACTAATCGCATGCAATTCCCTACTAGCTTACATATTTTTATGCCACCCAGGCAAATAAAAGTTCCCCACACTACAGGTAGAAACAAAATCCTTTATTTTCCACCCTAAATTCTGCAAGCATGGTTAGGTTCCATCTGAAAATGTGTATGATGTTATCTAGCGACATACTTTATGAGTTGCATGGTTAATTAACACTGCACATTCATATCACTGAGTGAAATGATGATCTATAGCCTCATGGCGTCCCCTCTGGCTTGTTTTGTGCCAGTACCACAGTCATGCATTCTACTGTATGATGGCTAGACAAGCCACACTTCACATCTTTATGCCAGCCCTGTACATTTGATTGCACAGTTTCATCATAGGTTCATTTTAGACACGGGGAAGAAGAAAACAGCAGTGTTGTAGGTTATTGTGTGGGCTCAGGAGCTTCCCCACTGACAAAGCTTATTGTTGAGTCCTTTGGCCTTCTAATAGCATTTCTCCCGTTATTGAAGAACAGGTATACATAGATTATTCTCAACACTAACATTCTTACAGAATGTGTTGCATTCTTACTCTACATGATCTGGCAATGGTACGCCTTACAACCCATCTGCCCACTCCTACTATCCCCTTGCCACAAAGAATAGATTCCCTCATGGTTCAACCTCCACAGTACTTGAAAGCAACCTGCTTTATTTTGAGTTCATCTTTTTAAAACAACCTTTTCAAAACTCAAAGTACATTGGTTTATAGACGTCTGTTTTTTTTCCCACAACATCCACAACCAAGTAGATAGGAGAAGAATAGTGAGTTAGTAAGTAATGCAAATATTCTAGGGGTATAATAAGAGATAAACAAATAGGTGGTTAGTGCCAGATCACAAAGTTAAAGGTATAATGCACAAACTGTTTAGAATGCAGAATGTTTGGCTACACACAGTTTTCTTTTTGAATAAAATATGGGAAACAAGGTTCAACTACAAAGCAAAAAGGCAGTTTGTGAGAATTTTGCGAATGAGATTTAAAGATTTTTTTTCCCCAAAGATGATGTCATACGTTTAAGATTCTATATTTGTGGTACAAACTGATAGATCAAAGAATCAATAATGAGACCAGAAAACACTGCCTGTGTTCAATATCCTAACTCCTGATTGCAATGCAGTACCTATTTTACATCTTGAAGCATCTTTGTGTCTGGTCTTGCCTTTGGAATGGAATAAAGCTGCTGTCTTAAAACAATAGTATGTAAATATTTAAATAGTCTGTGCGGGATCACTGCACTACAGTGCATGTCTCCTCTGTCTTACAATGCCTTTGTGGTCCATTCGAACCCAATGTGACATGCAGTGTATTTATATCCACTCATTGTAATTTTAAGAACATTTTCCAGATGTGGAAAACAATTGATGCACAACGTAGCTCTGGGCTAATTACTGTGCAATTAAGTTCATAAATAGTACAGCAGCCCAGTGATAAGACCAGAGGACCAACCAACATTCTGCAGTGACCTCTGTAGTTGTACACCGCAATTGCCACTTTAAAGTAACAAAAACGTTCCATAAGATCCCTCTGCTATGCACATCCATTCAAACATGCAGCTTTGAAAGAAGCACACATGTGTTTTCATATCTGGTACTGCACTAGGTTAAAGAAACTCTGTTCCCAGGTCATGATTTTGGACCCGATTCCAGCTCCAGGGCTGGACTGATTAATTGTTGTATTGAAAAGTTTGGAATGTGGCCAGGTGGTAATTGAATTATTGATTTGTCAGTTGCCCCTGGCCACTCCCTATAAAAAGAAACAACCGGTGTATGTTTGGTGTGGTTTGCAGAGGATTGTGTAGCAGAAACAAAACAAAACAAAACAAAACTTAGCTTAGCTTAGCTTTGGTGTGCTATTTTGTTTATTTTGAAGAGCGTTTGCAGGGTTTTGTTTGGCCTTTTGATTTATTTATTTGGATCTGTAATTAATAAAAGTGTGCAGGAGCACTAAGCGTGCTGTTCCTGTGTCTGGGTTGCTATTTCTACAGCTGGCCAGCCTTGACCGCACAACACTTTACCACAGTAGATTCAATCAGATTCAACTGTGCACATAAACAGGGCAACTATTAAGATGTAAAATCTTGTCCCATGGGACACACAGGTTGGCATTCCGTACTATTTTAGCTCAAGCAGAAGTACGTCATTATCACACCTGCATAACCTTTTCAGATGGAGCCTAACCACGCATGCAGTGTATATTGTGAAAATAAAGTATTGGTGCATCACATCAATATTAACAAAACAATTCAATTTCAACGAGCTTCGGGGAGGGGGGAGTCAGCTTTATCATTATAGGGACATTTTATTTAATGTCTTTAAGAAACTATCACAATGAAACCCAAACACTTGATGCCCACGGTCTTGCTATTATTAGTCTCATTAACAATCCCAAACACAGCAACTATTTACATAACATCCTATTTCAATGGCATCTATCATCCTTTATAAAGGCACGTGTGACCCAGCAGCTGCTGCCCAGAATATTAAACAAAATAAATAAATAAATGACATGTAAACATTTCAGGAGACATGTTTTAGCGTCTTTGTCCTTGTTAAGAAACACGATACAATAACATGTCTAAAGCTATCAGGTGTCTGCCTAATTAGATTCGCTCACTCTGTATTATCTTTCAGTCTGAGATAGAATGACTTCTTTAAAAAATACTTAAAAAAGCTTTGGGTTACCACACAGTTAAAAGATTCATGAAGCCCAGGTTGACATTTGTTTTATGTCTGTGGAAACCATGGTGACGTTGCAGTTTACCTTACAATGCTCTGTTTCCACTACAAGTGCCACTTTGTGTATGCTGTAACCCTTTTATTTGAGAATTAGCAAACAACAGCCCCCGACCTGAACATCCAACAACAGCACTGGTAGTTTAAAAAACCCCAAGGATTGCTTACCATTGCACAGTGTCATAAGTTACTATAATACAAGATAATCAAAAGTTTACTGTATACCAATTCTGAGTTACACTTCTCTCAAACCTTCCTAGCCATTTCCCCTCTTTATAAAATGGAAAACCCACAGAACATGTATCATCTTTTTAAATGTTGACTGCAGTTCAAAATTGGAAGAGCATTTAACCAGGTCGAATGACAAAACATTCAACATGGGTGAGCAGTTAAAGGAAACACACCTTTGCGTTCAGACCACTAACCTTTATAATAGGCTACCAACTGAAATACAACTGATCTTCTCCATTCAGGTAACTTTACAATCATTCAACCTGAGCGTGTCAGGTACTGGTCAAGACCTCTTAACCGCTTTATTTTATCAGGTGACATCCCAAGCAGGGTGAGTAGTTTCAAAGTCCAATTTCCTAGGCACCCACATACAGCTCTGTTAAGCTTTATAAAAAAAATGAAATGAGGAACTTTGAAAAGTAGACCTTTCAACTTCATGAGTTATGGCATAGGATAGTATATAGAACAAGCAGAAACAACAGAGATGACAGACCAAAGTGTCACATGCCAATGGGCAGGAAGCTGGTGAGCAGGCAGCGACGCGTGATACACTACCATTGCGGGTTTTGAAACCCTGATGGCGAGAGTAAAAGCTCTATAACTCTGCTGTACAGTGGTTAAGACGCCCGCTTGTGGTCACTGGTTCAAGCTCAGCCTTCTACCTGTTAACATTGTAGGTACTCAGTACATTTTTGTGAAAGCTAGCCACAGTGTCGGGTAACACAACTACTCATAGAGTAACACAACTAAGAACCAGTCAGAGGGGTTGCAGACACCATCACACTGTAAGCAGGGGCAGCAGTGTGGAGTAGTGGTTAGGGCTCTGGACTTGACCGGAGGGTCATGGGTTCAATCCCAGGTGGGGGACACTGCTGCTGTACCCTTGAGCAAGGTACTTTACCTAGATTGCTCCAGTAAAAACCCAACTGTATAAATGGGTAATTGTATGTAAAAAATAATGTGATATCTTGTAACAATTGTAAGTCGCCCTGGATAAGGGTGTCTGCTAAGAAATAAATAAAACAGAAACAAATAGAAAAACAAAAAATTGACATTTGAAGCTACACTATCAAATCTTTAATGTTCACTGCCCAAGGAAACGGATATGGATACAATCCTTACTGATAACTTATTTAGAGTAAATTTGCATTCCAAATAAATAAGCCGTGAAAGACGAGGCAACTGTATTAGCAACCAGTTGTATGTGACACTGTGAAGCAGTGTTCACTATGTGAACAGTTTGAGCTATCGAAACATTATGATTTCAGCCATCAGATGAAAGTGCAAGTGCAGTAACCCAGGCCTCTAGAGCCGGAAGGAAATGTTCCTACCCAATAATAAATGAGAACAGCTTTATTAAAATTAATCTAACTGCCATTTCTTGAGTTATTTGAATGAGCTGTGCAGCAATTCAGAAATAACAATCACTAGTAATGCTGGGACATCGTGGCATTGGGCAAATACAGTTTGACTGTTTCTGTGTAATTGAAGAATGTTGCTTGAAATGTATAATATAACTAGAACTACAATGTTACAAACTAAGCATTTGGCACAGCATATAAAGTCTACATTCAAAATGAATTCATATATAAGTGAATGCATTTATAGAAAACAACTGGTAATTATAAAGCTATTTCTTTAGTAAAGGCACATAAATAGAAAGGTTCATAATACATAATATGCATGTGATAAGTCAGGCAGGCAACATTGGGTTTGAAATACGTATGTGCATAATGCATTCTTTAAACACTGTTGGAAGATGAGCTCACACTGGCAGACCAACTCAACCTGGGGTGCTTTTCTGATGTGTGGCACCATTTAGCTGAAAAGCACATTCAGAAATATTGCAGCTGTTAAACCCATATTTACTTTCTGATAGGAGCCATGCTACAGTCCTGTCATTTAACACACGTTTTGGTAGTAGTAGCAGTAGTAGTAGTAGTAACAAGTGAGTTTTAAATACACCACTGGACATTGTTTCTTTTGGTGTCTGTACCATGTTACTACATTACTAAACATCTACTCTTAAAGCAAGAAATATGAATGTTACATATAGAGGACTTTTTTATTTTATTGTGTTACATGTTCCCATGTGTTGCTACAACTGTTTACGTAAGGTGTGTTTATTGTTTTTATATATTTATTTATTTATTTTATTACATTTTAACAACTTTTTAAACTTTTAAATTGCATTCTCTGCCTCAAGATGGCTTCCCATGTACCATGATAGACTCTGAACTACATTTCCATCATCCTCCTGCTCACATATGTAACTGAGACGGGTTTACCGGTGAGAAGGAGGATGATGGGAAATGTAGTTCCGAGAGTCTACCTGCGGGTACATGGGAAGCCAGTAAGAAGTTCTGAAGTTTAAAAAGTGGTAAAAATATAAAAGAATAATAATAATAATTAAAACAATACACACACCTTACATAAATAGTTGTAGCAACACATGGGAACACGTAACACAATAAGATAAAAAGGTCCTTATGTACCCTTTAACACACTGAATTATTTATGTAAAGTACTGCGACATTAGAGTGAATGCTTAGTGAATCTGACCTAGACATTTTAAAAGAAATACATGATGCTTTTAGTCTTTAGGTGCGTTGTAAGACACAAGCCACAGCCAAGTGTTTTCAACCACCTTCAAGCATGTTATTGTGCTTGTAAACTGACCATTACATTAAAACTCAATTTAAAAGAGTTGAGTAGATTAAAGCAGTGACATCACAAGGAATTTGGCCTCGCGCCCCCCAACAAAGTAAAGAGCCAGAAGATGCCCCCATTATAAAGGTAATTTATGATTTCATTTGATCCTACTAATACCAAGGCGATCACATTCAAGTGAACGTACTCATCAAGCGTGCAGTTTACCATGCTTTACCCATGCTATCCCTTTTCACTTACTGTGCTTTATCATGGTTTATCGGACTTTACCATGCTTTACCTGTAATTTACCTAGCTTCCCTATTGTTGTAAAAAGTGTGTGACTATACTATATTGCTATGTTTTACCTCTAACATGTATTCTTATTCGGACGAGCCTGTGTTTGACTGAAAAGGAAACAGAGAAATGCATTTTCATTGAGTTACTGTTAACGTGTTGTTATAATTGAAACTGTGACTTCAAATATTTGTTTATGAACAATGAGATAAGACTGGAGACTTCTAGGTCATGTAACATTGAGAAAGACAGCAACACAGAACTGCATGTTCTACCCATAGTTACAATAAAGTACAGTATGAGGGTTGAATAAGACCTTCACCCATAAAGAAAAAGGAAAAAAGAAAGGTTGACGCATAACTGCCCAATAGTCAATACCTCCAGTGCAAAAAAAGTTTATAATCATGTATCCTTGTTTTTCTTTTTCTATTTTATTTTTCCTTCTTATTAGAAACATTTAAACATTTTTAACGTCTCATTTTTATATTCGGTTTAATTTATGTAAGTCGCTTTGGATAAAAGAATAATAATACTTCAGGCAGGGTTGGTTAGGGCTGGTTGTAGGTGCTCTGAAGCGCCACCCTCGGCCCATCGTATTCCTGCTCTGTGACGTCATTGTAGTTTGTTTCCCTGCACTTCATTCTGTGTGCCTCGAGAACTCGAACAGCAGGAAGAGGAGTAGCAGCAGAGGGAGCGGAGTCGCGATTGCAAAACCCGAACTTTTATTAATAAACGACAAGAAATACTCAGAGTGCAGTTCACAAGCTCGCGTAGTAAGTAGCCTCTCCATGCGCTTTCTTGTTGGTTGGATGTCGGCTATTGTTTAGATATTTCAATGCTATTTTGTTCTTATTTCCACTCCAGCTTTGGAAACTACAAAGTGTAGGTGGGAGGGCTCGCCGGTACAGTTGATTCTAATGGCAATGCTAATGCTAATGCTAATGCTAATGGAGGCTGTCAAATGCAGGAGAGGCAGTAACCTTATTTATTATACTTCCAATACGAATAGAATCATATGGAATAAACGTTTAGCCGGTTACTGTATCTGTGGTATTCTGTCCCACACAGTGTTGCGCGGATGGTGTAGCATTTAATTATTTATGATCTTGTTGTGCAGACAGTGAATAACATCAGAATGCTAAACGAAGTTACTCCAACTCCTAAACTACACGACGGTATAGTGTTAACCCATGGTAGACTATGGCTTTGTTTATAATAATAATAATAATAATAATAATAATAATAATAATAATAATAATAAACAGCCAGCGAGATTTACAGTTTCACCTGTGTGTAAAGTGTGTGGGGGAATGTAGTTGAAACAATGTCGCACACGTTTCAATGGAGATTTACAAAAAGGTTTGCAGATTGTGAATAAAGGCAGAACGAGGGTAAATTACAGTAACGACCAACAGTGGAGAAGAAAAATAAATGTGGAGCAGGCCTTCAGTTTGACACAGAAAGGCTGCAGTAGGATTAAGGGCAGTGCAGAGGGAGATGTAAAGGTCAAGGTTTGTAGAGTGTGCTGCTCCTTGCACCTCTGAAAACACACAGAATCAGTACCATGTAAAACCAGCAGGGAAGTGTTGCTCTAAGTAAATCACTCAGTAAATACCGAGGTACTGAGTCCAAGAATAACCACCCAGCCAGTAAATATAATTCAAATGGAAACTGTTCAGCAGGTGTTACAAATGTACCAAGTTACTAAATGTATTGTTCTCTAAACACAACCTCTACTGGGATCCTTAACCTTTGCACTGTGGTCCCACTTTATACTGTGGTTTGCGATTCAGTTTTATGATGGGAGTGATGCAATAATAAAAGTTCGTCACTGAAAGTGGTTTCTAAAAAGTCAGACTTCTGAGTCCTATGGAACTTTTTGTTAAGGGAAGAACAGGTAGTAAAGGTCAAAGTGCTTGTGGATTGAGCCAATTAACCATGTCAGATATGTGGTGCAGAAGAACACTTTGGTCATTTTGAAAAAGACATGATAAAAAAAAATACAAATTAAAAAAATAAATCACTCATGCAAGTTTATTTTAGATTCATTTATCTAAGACAGGTGATCACGGCTAAGAGAATCTAGTACAGGTGTTGAATTTCATACCTTGCATACTGTACAGCCTGTGCTTGCTCTGTGGTTGTGTTATACTGTAGTAATTGAATACTAAAAGTGCAATATAAAAAGCTAATCTCCTCATAGACAGTAACTGGTATTTGACCTTAGAAAGCTGAGTGCTGTGTGTAATGATTTACTTTGATTCAGTGTGGTGTGTCCAGTAATACAGAACTCTGGAACTTGTATACTATTTGATCATGATAATGTACAGGTTATACTGCTGGTTCCTGTGTAGATGCTTACAAAACAGATGGCAGGGTTTTAAAACAAAGTGTTTTTCGTTATTATTATTATTATTATTTATTTCTTAGCAGACGTCCATATCCAGGGCGACTTATAATTGTTACAAAATATCACATTATTTTTTACATACAATTACCCATTTATACAGTTGAGTTTTTACTGGAGCAATCTAGGTAAAGTACCTTGCTCAAGGGTACAGCAGCAGCGTCCCCCACCTGGGATTGACCCCACGACCCTCCGCCACTAATCTGCCAGCTCAGTTCACTTGAATGTTGGGCCACTGTAGTGTTAAGAGTCCTGTTTGAATCTGAAAGCTATCCCTTTAGCTGTGAGTGGTGTGTAGGTGTGTGTGGTGGGCAGCAGCACAGCTTTGGTATACAGGTACATTATTGTGCTCGTAATCAGTGACCTCTGTTATGAGTTTCTGATGCAGACATTAAGCCGGGGATCGGGATCATGTAGTCAGACTGCCGTTAAAAGTTCAAACGTGTAAGGTGTGGTTTCAACTGTAAATTGACAATACTGCTCTGGTGTATTCAGTTTAGTAGTGACTGTTTCTGTTGTATAGTGGGGGGGTGGGTTGTATAGGATTAATATCCCAAACACTGGGGGTATGTATCTTTGCAACCCATTGGGCTGAGGAGCTAAACCTAAAAAGCAGGATGTTTCCATTTCTCATGGATATCCTTCTGAATACATTTAATAAACTACAGTCTGTGACCTGCCAGCACCCAGTGTTCTGAATTATGGCCCACTGCAGATGAAATGTCCCTCTTATAGTATCATATAGTTAAGTACTGTTGAAATATCACAGCATAACATGACTTCTCTCTGAAAGTCAGACACGGTTATAGGGTGGAAATAATAACAATAACAACAGAACTCAGAACTACAAAAAAAATATTCTTGTCAGCACCCTCTGGGCAATAAATGGGATTCTGGTGAGAATGAGGGCACCCCCACTTCAGCGATCGAGAAATGCTTGTGACCTACTTTTTAAAGGCAATGGCATCAGGTTGGCTGAGCTATTGAAAGCTAGTGTATATCAGTTCTGACAGTGCTTTTGTTTTGTGTCCTGCAATACTGATCCCTGCTGGTGTGTATGGTGTAGGGCTGTGCAAGTTTTGCCGGTTCCCTGTCTGTAACTGACTTCCTTTAACGCATACTGCACCATCCTAATACTGTCAATGTTTCAGTTCTGTGATTTGGGGAAGTTTGTTTTGAACCCTGCATGATTTGTGGAGATATGAAGAGATACAGCACCATGTTTAGTTCTGTGGTAATTGTCCTGAATCAAAGCCCATGCAAATTAAACCCAGGCCCTTTCCTGTGATCACATTTGGCAATCAAGCAATACAGTGAACAGGAGCAATATCAGGACTGTCGCTGGTAAAAGCATTGCCTGTACTGTACTGAAACCTGCCAATGATTGGGGGCAAAACTGGAAACTATGTGAAACCTCTCTTTAATTCAGGAGAGTAGTTTCAGCCATCCAAAAACAAAACAAAACAAAACATAAAAACCTTCCCTTTTAGAATTGTGGTTTATGTGGTACAACCTCAGAAGCTTGTTCTCTTTTCCTATAGCATTAGAAATGGGGTCACTATGGTAAAATATGCCAGAAGTACCAGAGATCAGGAAGAAAAGCCCATGCAGACTGGGATAGATTTTGTCACGAGTGACCCTAAAACCCTTCCCTTGTACAAGTGCGAGCACCTTTTTTGAGTGAAAGGTATATGTGGCCAAGATGTCTGACTCTTTCATAGAAACAGTTTAATTTATTTGAAGTCTTCCCACTGACGATGGGAATGAGAATGTAGAGATGGGAGCCCAGCTAACAAGATTGAAGTTTTTGTCGGTATCAGGCTTTTAAAGACTGTCACCCACACCTGTGAGCAGAAACTGACTCACTGAGAGCAAAACTAACTCAAGACTGTCACAGCTACTGGAAGCAGGCTGATCTTTGGGATACAAATTGAACATTTGTGAAACTGCAACAAATATTGTAATGACTGTAATGTGTTTTAAAGAATATACAAACATTAGAAAATATTATTAGCAGATCTGTGTAAGGCCTGTGTAAAGGAGTTCACTGCATTGAAGGTCAGACTGGCCTGCTGAAAGTTCCAAACCTCCCTTATCAGGCAAAAGCATCTTTTTAATTAGACTCAGAGTCTCAAAACATTCTGATCCAGAGAGAGCAGAACGGCAGAATCTATGGAGCACAGTTAATATGCCAGAAGCAATCGAACTAGGTTTGATTATAGTAAGAAAAACAAAAGTATTTAAATAAATAAGAAACCTAATATAATAACATTAAGTAAATGTATGAGCAGCCCTAAGTTTTAATATTCAAGGTTGCATTTGTTGCTAATTAAAATGAAGTAAAATATAATTGCAGTTTATAAGAGATTGCTGAATTAGAACTACATGTTATAAAATAATTTAAAGTATAAACTGTAACTAACAGTAAACTTGCTGAAGGAATACAACTCCTGTTGTAACCTCGTTCTCACCTGCTTGTGGTACAGGCAGTGTTGAAGATGACTCATTGGTATTGGCTGATGAAGCAGGGATTTTTTCTGATGGTCAGCGATGAACAATCTCATTAATATTAACAAATGGAAATACCTTTCGGATAACAGAAGATAGTGTTATACTGTTATACTGAAGTAACTTAATTAGATTCTAGCTGGGGATCTCAAGTACAATAGAAAGAAAGAAACACTGATGTACGGGTAAGTAAGCTGGGCTGAGTTGAGTGGGGGACGGAGAGGGGTGATGCTGGGAGGCCAGAATCACCCTCGAGCCCTCTTGAGGTGTCGTGGGCTGGTCGACGAAACACCGAGGATGGAAGGTGCCCACTTGAAGATCCCAGAGATGTATCCTACTTAGCTCAATCCAGACGGTTGTCATGCTGATGCGCTGGGGAGACCGCACTGTGGTTGATCCCCGGAGCCAGCATCGCAGCCGTTGTGTGTGCTGATGTGCTAGGGAGGCAATAAGCTGATCCCTGGAGCCAGCATTACAGTTCAGCCATCAACACCGGACAGAAGGATATCTACATCATCATATGTAAGGAAGCGCAAATGGATGGAGACACAGATGGATCACATTAGTTTACTGTAAAGCTACGTCTTAGTTGGTGCTTATCTTGGCAAGAGCCGAGTTCAAATCAGCATGAAGTTTTACCATCTACTCTTGTGTAATGGAAATCATTAGAAATACATGTTATAATGCCATTTAAAGATAAACTGTTGAAAGAACACATTAAAAGTTTATTATAACAAAAGCATGGCGTTGACAATATTGCAACCATATTGTTGACGCATTTGCAATAATTTCATTTAATCTATTTAAGAATTAGTTCAGTTTCTCCAACTAAACAAAAAGTCTTTTAGACATTACTATATCAATTAAACCAAAGAATATACACGTTTAGTTTATATAAAGATTTTACTGCAGTAAGAAACAAAGGTATTTATTTACAGTGAAATATTTAGATGTTTGTCTCAGACACCAGTAGAATTCTGGAAGGGCATTAGATCTTCAAAAAAATAAAGCTTAGTCTTCGAACCTCAAAGCAGGATTCGGTGTCGGCTCTTGAAAGTGGGATTTGCCAACCTTGAATGATAACCAATTGAAGGTGCTTTAAGAAAGACAGGAGTATGTATCTCATTATATTAAGAAAATAATGAGAGCTGAGTTGCCACTGTATGCTTATTCAAAGGCAGTCTTTGTCAAATACTTTGATACACATTTGTGAAGTTAAACTGACCCATTGACAACACACTGGAAAGGTAACATAATATGTGGCTAATTTTTCTGACCCAGGTTTATATCATTAAATACATCTGGTGTTACAAATTAAAAAACATTTATACACATATACTTGTATTGTATTTGGTAGCAAGGACCCTGTGAACTCCAGTTCACCTAATTTTTAGAAAAAGGAGGAGTTAGAAAAAGAGAGCGATGAAATCATGTTCCAATATTTTTTGGCAAGAAGTTATATCCAATCAGCTTTGAAAAGGGAGTTGACCAGATCCTTCTAGAAAATATAATTAACTTAAAGATAAGAAATGTCAAGGCAGATTGATGATCCGATTTAACTGGGACTCCTGGTGTATTCAATGGAGGGAAAAATCCTATAAAAACCAAGGTAAAACCCCAGTCAAATATCACGCGACTCGCTAACTACAAGCTGTATGGACCGTGCTCTGAGGATCTCTGAAAAACTGATTGCTGTTTGGTTGAAGTCAAGTCTCTGCCTTTTGAAGACAGTTCTTATTTTTCAATATATCCTACACTACACTTCCATATACTGGAAGGTAAGCATATATTTTAATTTAATATCTTTTTTGTATTGATTCATTGCTATAAGGTATAGAAATTATGTTTTAGTCTTAAGAGAGTGATATATATTGAATGTTCTAGAATTTTTAGCTTTATGCATGCATAGCCTGAAGGCTAAATATATAATAACCATGTCTGTATTACTATATGGAAGTATTAATGCTGATAAACCTGTAAAGGCACTGGATCGCCTGTACTGCTTTTTACTTGGGATTTATGGTGGTCTGCGCAACCAACCAATCCAATTTTTAAAGCATTTAATAAACCGAAGGGGCACTACTACTGTCCTGATTTGTTAAAACTTCAAATTAAATGAGTCTGTGTGATTTTCTTGAATATTAAAAAGTTGTCTGGACATATAGCCCGCCCAGTGCACAAACAAAACCACTACAGGAGTTTAAAACATCTCTGTCCTCCTTGAACGTCTCCCCTGAGTTTAAGAGTGTGCTCAGAGCATATATATATAAATAAAAAGAGTACATTGCGGAAATTCTGACAATTTACAGATCTATCACCATTTTGACATCATTGTTAATTTAGTACTATGGCCTAAAATTACCTCTGAAAAATATGATGAATTTAGATACTAGCCTATATCCCTGTAATCGTGATCTAAGGTAAGCCTCAGATAACTGAGCTCTCCTTGTAATATCTGCTGGAATCCACTGTTACTGTACTGCGTTCCTAAAGGATAGAACTCATTAATTCAATTCATTTCTGGTTTAGTGCAGGGTACGCATTGAGACTATTATTCAACAAGCTCCCATGGGGCTGTTTATTTTAAAATGCTTTATTCAAATGCAGCTTCAGATCGTTTTTTTTTCTTGTATGATAACAAACAAAATACTAAACAAAATGAACAGGGCGTGTTTGTTTGCACTGTAGTGAGGTGCACATACTGAAGGCAGCAGCCCTCTAGTAATGGTGCAGTGCAGTGTGCTGTACACGTCTGGGTCATTTCCAGAGAGCGGCAGGGTGAGGTCTCATTACTACCTGCATATTTGTGTCTTGAGTATTAGGACAGACAGGTTTGTCTAATTAAAATTAAAATAAAAAACTGTACTGGGGCAGACAAATACTTCAAAATACCTGCCAGATGTAGCACATACTTTTGTGTGCCTCTGCCCGTTTCATCCACAGAAAAACTCTATTAGTCATTCTGGAGAAGAGACTTTTGTGCAGATGTCCAATCGACAAGTCAGACAAATGTTTCCCGTGATATAATCATCATCGTTTATAAATGCATCTGGTCTACATAGTTTTACCAAGCTTCTTTTTAGTAAATCCTTTTAAAATACACCTTTGGCAGAGCATGCTGCTTTATGTACAGTATGGGTTTATTTAGTTTTTCTGTCTAGAAATGATGTCTGTTATTTAAAAACACACTGTTGTTAATGGAAAGGCTTAAGCACGGTTTGGTTTTGTAAAAGCATATTACATTCTGTTTGTAGAACCAGTCATCCTGAAAATGGTTTCTGGTGACTCCCTTTTTTAATGAATTTCCTTCTGCCTTAATTGTGTCTTCATTGATTTAGGTGCAGGGCTGTTTTATTATGATTACTTCAGAGCTAACCTTTGTCCTCAATTCAGCCATGAGCCCTGTTCATTCTGCTGTTTCCTGATTACTGTTGCTGTTGATTACTGACAATCCTTAACATAGTTGTTTGCTCAGTGTACTGTGCACTTGTGTAGAGTTCATATGATAAGTGTCGATGGAAAGCATAGTTATCAGTGTACAGAAAGCTGAAGCCTTGATCAATGCTATGAGAATTCTGAGGAGATAATCAAGTGGGGGTGGGGCCTATTCCCTTGGGACTATGTGGTCATTGTGTGTGTGTCACTGAATGAACGTTCTCTTAGACTTGGGAAGCTTCTGTCCTTTAACCCTGCTGGAATGCAAAGCTATCAAACTGCTTGCTGCTTTATTGGTGGTGCTTTAGTACAGCTTAATAACTGGTGTCTCATCAATCTTTAACACTCATCTGCATGCAAGAATAGTCTTAAGTTATTCCTGGTCAGTGCCATCAAAAGGTGGAGTTTTGGACTTTTAACAGAGTTCAAAAAACAAGTTTCATGACTTGGTTTCACAGTTTCAGTTGTCATGTCACCATGTGTCGGTGATTTCACTCTGGTTAGGGGAAGAAGCAATGAAAAATTTAAATGTACATTTCCCAAACTTCTGTAATGTTTTGTTTGTTCACTACAGTGAAAGCAGGTTAGAATAACTGCAAAGTAAATGTAGCTTTACAGATACAGATGAAACAAGGCTTTGCAGCATTTAATACATGTTTTCTTATTATTTATGTTGGGAAAGCTATTCTGAAATCTATTTTCATTGTACACTGTACACCCTTTAGGTGCTGCACATACACGTTGGAGCATTCTTTTATACTTGGTATGCTCACATTCATTCTTTAGTCAGGTATATTGCAAGTGCAGGTTTTCGAGTACATAAAATAAAATATATTTGTATTGAAATGTGTTTTTGCTGGTATATCTATTTCAGGACACACATTGTGCCCAGAATACTGATTTCACTTTGTGCCCATCCCATGTAAACCTGCCAGTCAGTGTGGATTACAGGAATATCAACTGGGGGTGTGTTTTTGAAGGTTTAAAGGATTGTCATGCTTTGATGACTCTTGTGTAAAGGACACTTTTAAGGAGTATTTTAATCTCTTTTAATAATGTGGGTTTAGTCTGATGTTTTACCTTTGAAAACTTGCATTAAAGGTACAGTATGACTATAATTAGTCTTAATGAACAAGTCTGGGTGTGGTAGCTTTACACACTGTGGGTCACAGTACTGTATTTCTAGTTTATGAACTTGACCAGTTTGGTCACATATTTTTTTGGATGACACTGTTCAGCATATTTCCTTTTTGCTAGTGGAACCTGAAGTAATTTACAGTACTGGCCCTGTAACAGAGAAGACAGGAACTCTGACAGTGTTCCCATGTTACAGTTGTCTGATGTGTAGCATGTTGTTCATTCCAACTGAAATGGGACGCATTTTATTGGTTAGCTTTCAGAGTCAAACATGGAATTTGAGGGATTTTTAAAACTACTGTATCTTAATGTTTTATGAATGTATAATCAAATTAGTTTTGGCCATTGTGGTCAATTAGCTTTTAGCTTTTGTGTCTTTGGATGCTGACTTGCAGATTTGTGTCTGGGGGAATACTTGAAATATATTTAGTAGTATTTTTTTTTTTCTTTCCATTATTTATTTCTCGATGCTTCTGGGCACTGAAATTCACCTGTGACTTTAAGGATTCCCTACTGGATATTTTAAATTGAATTATTATTATTATTATTATTATTATTATTATTATTATTATTATTATTATTATTATTATTATTCCCTGCTGGGTTTAGATTAGTTTCAGGCAAAGCAGAATGTTGTAATTATAATAAATGCAATTGAGGGATTGCTTTGAATTGAGCAATTCTTGTGCTGCTTTGACTCCTGAATGAATGCGGTATTGTCCATACTGTGTGTTCCAGATTGACTGTATATAAGGAACCGATACAGATTTCAAATGGCTCCTCTTATTGAGCGTGCTCACTTCGGTCATCAAGTGTGCTTCTGTGCTGTAAGGTGTTCTTTCAAATGGTACAGCGCCCTGTTTGCACATTAAAAGCATGTGTTGAAAATATAAGCCTTGTGTTTAGGTTTCTTGATCCATTGTGGAATGCAAACTGAATTGATTGGTGACAAACGGTCTCGGAAGGCTGAGTGATGGAACCATGTTGTAATCGTTTTCTTAGTGTAAAATGAACCATGATTGTCTGATGAGACACTGCAGCTGGTAGGCTTTCAGACAAGTCTTTTCATGCCAAATGCAGTGCTGTAGTCAAGCTGGAATGCAACTGAACCAGTTCCGGTACTGTTTTCTAAAAGCAGCAGTGATGTAGTCGAAACTCGCATAATAGGCAAGCCAAGTCACATGACTCCCATCTCCTGCACAACTGTCTGATTCAGTCAGTAGTCCTCTTGATGCAACGGAAAAAGCATTAAGATCCCCTTCTATTACAAACTACTTCTTTAAGAAGGCTAAAAATGCTGACGAAGATGACAGTGCGTCGACCACAACCGTGGACACAAACGCAAACAAAGTCTTCCGGGGAGGCATGCAATGTTTTAGGAAATCCAACATTTCAATGGCATTTCGGTACCCTCAGATTTAGGACCACACCACTGGCCAAGTGGACCAATATTGAGACAGCTGTAGGCTCCACAGGGGCTTATGAATTCAGCTTTGCCCTCAGCAGTTCCAATGATACAGGCCCTTGAAGGTGTAAGGGGGTACAAAGTCAGGGGCAGCGGGGTTGACAGGACGGATGAGGCCGTCTCCTTTGATTAATTAGGCAGAGAAGCTCTTTAAATCTCCTTTTGAGAGGGACGGTAATTCCTTGCGCCAAATTATCAGCGAGAACTGCCAGAGACTCTCTATACAGCAAGGATAGTGTACGTGTTTTCAGGGTATTGGCGCAGCAAAGGTAAATCATTCAAAAGCAATATTTCACTTTTAATTTGTAGTTCCCAACACTCTTAGGTGAAATGTAGAATTAAAAGTCAACATCTGTCATACAGTAAGAGAAATAAGTCACCAAAGTAAGGTAAAAATGTCCTCCTTCTTTTTCTCCCAATTTTTGCAGACCCCAGGCACTTTATCCACAAATATGTATATTACAGGACATCCGAGTTTAATGACAATTAACTTGTTTTACATGGAAATATAGTAGGGAGCACACTTATGGTGATGTCTATACATTTATATATGATTTATTTCTGTTTTAAAATGGAACATTTGCCTGCAAAAAATATCTATGACCTTCATTTTGCAAGCGTGTTGTGTTACTGTCATCAGTGCTGCACGATTAGTTGAGAAAACAAGCAGTATTTTTGAATGACGAAATCAGCCAGCTGACAATTCTCTTTCAAGTCATCTCATCATTCTGAGATTCTGATTATGATCGCTGAAAATGTTTAGTTTCCTAATTTCTGAGAATCAGCTATGTTCAATTATGCACCTATATATTTGGTAAAAATAAAATAAATAAATAAATACATCAATACATATTGAAAAATGAATACATAAATCAATAGAGACATTTCTTTATCTACAGTGCCTTGCATAAGTATTCACCCCCTTTGGACGTTTCCACATTTTGTAGTGTTACAACCTGGAATTAAAATGGATTTAATTAGGATTTTTTGTCACTGATCTACACAAAATAGTCCATAATGTCGAAGTGGGGAAAAAAATCTACATATTTTTCAAAATTATTTACAAATAAAAAACTGAAAAGTCTTGATTGCATAAGTATTCACCTCCTTTGCTGTGACACCCCTAAATAAGCTCTGGTGCAACCAATTTCCTTCAGAAGTCACATAATTAGTTGAATGGAGTCCACCTGTGTGCAATTAAAGTGTCACATGATCTCAGATTAAATACACCTGTTTCTGGAAGGCCCCAGGTTTGTTAGAGAGCATATCTAAACAAACAGCATCATGAAGACCAAGAAGCTATCAAAGCAAGTCCGGGTTAAAGTTCTGGAGAAGCACCAATCAGGGTTGGGTTATAAAAAAATATACCAAACTTTGAACATCCCCCGAGCACCGTTAAATCCATTATTAAAAAATGGAAAGAATACGGCACAACCGCGACTCTGCCTAGAGAAGGCCGTCCACCAAAACTCAGTGACCAGGTAAGGAGGGCATTAGTCAGAGAAGCAACCAAGAGGCCAATGGTAACTCTGAAGGAGCTGGAGAGATCCACAGCTGAGATGGGAGAAACTGTCCATGGGACAACTATAACCCGGATGCTCCACAAAGCTGGGCTTTATGGAAGAGTGGCGAGAAGAAAGCCATTGCTGAAAACACATAGCGCAAAACGCTATGTGTGGCACAAAGTCAACACTGCTCATCACCCTGAGAACACCATCCCCACGGTGAAGCATGGTAGTGACAGCATCATGTTATGGGGATGCTTTTCATCGGCAGGGACTGGGAAACTGGTCAGGATTGAGGGCAAGATGGATGGAGCCAAATACAGGGAAATTCTAGAGGAAAACCTGTTTCAGTCTGCAAGAGACCTGGGACTGGGGCGGAGGTTCACCTTCTAGCAGGACAATGACCCTAAACACACAGCCAAAGCTACACTGGAGTGGTTTAAAAACAAGAACCTGAATGTCTTAGAATGGCCCAGTCAAAGCCCAGACCTCAATCCGATTGAGAATCTGTGGCAAGACTTGAAAATTGCTGTTCACCAACGATCCCCATCCAACTTGACAGAGCTTGAGCAATTTTGCCAAGAAGAATGGGCAAAAATTGCAGGATGAAGATGTGCAAAGCTGGTAGAGACTTCCCCAAAAAGACTCACAACTGTAATTGCTGCCAAAGGTGCTTCTACCAAGTATTGACTCAGGGGGGTGAATACTTATGCAACCAACAAATTCCTTTTTTTATTTAATTAACTTTTGGATCACAATAAAAAATATTTTGCACCTTCAAAGTGTTAAGTATGTTGTGTAAATCAAATGGTAAAAATCCCAATTAAATCCATTTTAATTCCAGGTTGTAACACTATAAAATGTGGAAACGTCCAAGGGGGGTGAATACTTATGCAAGGCACTGTATCTTGATATTTATTTCTTTTTCACTATCAGATATCAGCACTGCCATTTAATACTGTATGAAATGAAAATAAATACATAAAGGTCATCATGCTTTCATATATTTTTACTTTCAAATTAAAAAATATATTGTAACGACCTGGACAATTGCTTTGTTGCAGAACTTGTTGTCTGTTCAGTTTGTCTCGTCTGTCTTATGTTACATGTATTGTAAGGGGAATGGGTCACTCCGTTTCTTAGCATGGGGAGGGGGAGTGAGTGAATGAGTGGGGAGAATGTGTGTTGTTGTTTTCGGGGGTTGCAGAGCATGGATGTGATTGGTTGATGAGCCGGACAGCGGCGGGAAACAACGGGAGGTTATATAATAAGGGGGTGCATGAGCCTGGGGACTTAAGACAGTCCAATGCTGAACTTGAATGAGAAACTGTGGGTGTGACTGAGCCAGCATGTGAGCTGTGACCGGAGAGAATATGCAGTGAAAGTGGCAAGACTAAAACGTAGGGTTATTATTTTGATGCCATGAATTCCGGCCACTGACAGGAATTCTCTGTAGTTTCAAATAAAACACACATTTTAAGAATTCAACACCGTCTCCCTGAGTACTACTTCCTAAACTTGAAAACATTACAATATACTAAATGAACAGATCAAGCTTATTATGATAGTTTGCAAAATCAGAGCAAAGCTTTCAATACAATCAGGATAATACATAATCATTAATTGCAAAATCTTGTTTGTCTCGTTACTTGTTAAAAACTGTAACTTTATACTGCTATACTTGCAAATGTTGTAAAATGGAAGGACAAACTTTGTGGTGTGAAAGCGAGGGCGTCTGCATGGCAAGCTGCATTGGAAGCATGTCTTGGGGTCAGTGAAAGCGAGGGCGTCTGCATGGCAAGCTGCATTGGAAGCATGTCTTGGGTTCAATGAAAGCGAGGGCGTCTGCATGGCAAGCTGCATTGGAAGCATGTCTTGGGTTCAATGAAAGCGAGGGCATCTGCATGGCAAGCTGCATTGGAAGCATGTCTTGGGTTCAGTGAAAGCGAGGGTGTCTGCAGTGGCTGGTAAACAAAGTGTTAAATAAGGTAAAGTGTTTGGGATTAAAACTGATGAGAGTTAAGGAAAGTTATTTAAGAAAGGTTAAAAACAAATACATTTGGCATAAAAGTACTACAAATAATAAATGTATTTACGTGGGGATGATACACAGAGGCATTTGGATCATGTGGAAGCTACTGGGGTCAGAGTTGGCTCCAGTTCGAATTAATTGTTCAATTTAATGGTGGTCAATTGTTTAACAATGTAATCGGTTATCATTTAAAATGTGTTTGATTGGCGAGTGGGAGAGCGAGAGTGAGAGTGAGCAGAGAATATTTGTTATTGAATTGCTGGTAAACTGACACATTGGAAAAGGTATTTGGATTACGACTCTGGATTGTGAATTGGTTTTGCTGACGAGGGAGCAGGCTTCCTGCCTCGTATTCAGATAGTGTCAACACCTGTTTAGGTAGGGCCCGAGAACAGGTTAGGCTTTTGTGTTGTTTATTTTTATTTTGATTGTGAAAAATAAACACTCACTGCGGCATTTCCTGGTTTCATTTGGTTTATTTGAAAAGGAAAAAAACTTGTGACAAACAAGGCAATCTGTCACAATATATAAAAGTCACAACTACATAATCGCTATGCTATACAGATTCACATCTTAACCCTTTCAACAGACTAGGCTACTATCCAAACGGCAATACATTGCCTCAATATAGGTGAAACGATTTTGCTATTCCTGTAATGTGTGTATGTTATTATCCATTAAGTGAAAAATGAAGAGATATTTGAAACACAAATGCATTGGAAATGTGAAAAAATGCCAAGTTATCAAAAGTGCCCAGCCATTTAAAGTGGAGATATCAAAAACACAAGCCAGGTTTCAAGAAACCATTGGGGCAACCTTGGCCAGCACCAAGCAAACAGGCACAACTGTCATAGCAGTGGGAGTCAAGGTTGCCCCAATTGTTTCTACTAACTTGGCTTGTGTTTTTCAGGCACAATAAAAGTGGATCGAACTTGCATCAAAAACACAAGCCAAGTTAGTAGAAACAATTGGGGCAACCATCGGTTTCACAGTTGTGCCTATTTGCTTGGTGCTGGGCAAAGTTGCCCCAATGGTTTCTTGAAACTTGGCTTGTGTTTTTGATATCTCTACTTTAAATGGCTGGGCGCTTTTGATAACTTGGCGTTTTTTCACATTTCCAGTGTGTTTTTGTTTCAGATTGTACAATACATGTACTGTACTGGGAACTTGTGTACTTCACTTTTTTTTAAATTTTATTCTTGTCAACTGAAACTTTTTTGAGTCTCTGTGTGTGAGAGAGAAAACTTGTTAGCAAGTGACCTTTTCAGCCCTGAAAAGACTGCACTGTAGCTTTGTGGTTTCTGCTGATTTTCATAACATGAGGTCTAGAATGCTTAGATTACTGTACATTTTCTTCATTTCGCCTGAGAGGTAGTTTGAAGATCACACTGAATGAGCCCCCAGTGGATTAAGGGGCCCTTCTATACCAGGGTTAATACAGTATCCACAGAATGAAATGCGTCACTGCTTTAGGACCTGGGTTTAATTAGCAATTAAGAACATGACCTGTTTCAGAAGGGCCAGAGTTGCTCATTCCTGACTTAGATACTGCAAAGAATTACTGAATCGGTTCATTCGTAAAGCTAAATTGTTGTCTGATTGTCTGCTGTATGTGGGAAGTATGTCCTTACTTCCACCCAGAATATACAGGGTGATTAGAAAGTACGTTAACCACATCAATGATATGGTGCGTTGATGTGGTAAACTTTCTGATCACACTGTATTTGTACCTCCAACACAAGATCCTGCTCATACTGCAGGTGCCTGTGGTGCTGAACCATGTCTGTTATTATGGTTTGCACTTGCAGTACATATGATAAAAGCCAAACATGGAGTTGAAACGTGTGTACATTAGCAGTATGATAGACATCCTGATTCCACAAAGTAAGGGATTACACATCAAAGGTCCTGTACCACTTTTTACCCCGCTTGCTTAAAATGCATGCAATGCAATTCTTTTAACCAGAAAATAATAAGCACATATAAAAAATGCATCCTGGAAATAAGCTCCGTAGTTTTGAACTGTAGAGGACTGTGAGATTGTAAAAGGTACTTTGCATTATCACTTCTGAGATTAAGGAAACCATGTACAATCTTTTTTCATTGACGCTCTGTGGTCGTTATTCCAGGAACAGGAAACTATTTTACAGGAACACTTCTGTTCTGGTGTGCGTCTGTTCTGTTCTTACTGATGCACTACTTGTGGGTATATTGAACTGATTTATACAGCAGAGGCTCTGCATACTGATCCTGCTTGCATCATTAATAATGGACATGAAGCTTTTAGAGAACACTTCTTAACCCTCCTTTTTAAATGCATTGAACTGGTTAATCCTTTTGTGTTTTAAGAAATGATTTACCCTTGAGATGGGAGTCTTGTTTACTTGCTTTTCTCCAACTGGGTGGAACCTTCACAAGAGTGGGTGAAGTGACTTGCTGAGTCAGAGGTGAGATGGGAATTCATGCCTAGGATCACTTACCTGTCACTGCCCTGTATCCCAGAGATGCTGTTAATACATCACTTGCCAAATAATTTAAATTAGTTTCCCGACTTTGTCTCACTGTTTAGCAAATTGCAAACTATTGTATACCAGAAATATGTGGCTCTTAGAAGGAATACACAGACCCTGAGTGGCTGATGAAAGGACAGCCATGTTAATAATAATTCTGATAATAATACATATATATATATATATATATATATATATATATATATATATATATATATATATATATATATACAGTACTGTGCAAAAGTTTTAGGCAGGTGTGAAAAAATGCTGTAAAGTAAGAATGCTTTCAAAAATAGACATGTTAATAGATTATATTTATCAATTAACTAAATGCAAAGTGAGTGAACAGAAGAAAAATCTAAATCAAATCCAGATTTGGTGTGACCACCCTTTGCCTTCAAAACAGCATCAAGCATCAATTCTTCTAGGTACACTTGCACACAGTTTTTGAAGGAACTCGGCAGGTAGGTTGGCCCAAACATCTTGGAGAACTAACCACAGTTCTTCTGTGGATTTAGGCAGCCTCAGTTGCTTCTCTCTCTTCATGTAATCCCAGACAGACTCGATGATGTTGAGATCAGGGCTCTGTGGGGCCATACCATCACTTCCAGGACTCCTTGTTCTTCTTTACGCTGAAGATAGTTCTTAATGACTTTCGCTGTATGTTTGGGGTCGTTGTCATGCTGCAGAATAAATTTGGGGCCAATCAGATGCCTCCCTGATGGTATTGCATGATGGATAAGTATCTGCCTGTACTTCTCAGCATTGAGGAGACCATTAATTCTGAACAAATCCCCAACTCCATTTGCAGAAATGCAGCCCCAAACTTGCAAGGAACCTCCACCATGCTTCACTGTTGCCTGCAGACACTCATTCGTGTACCGCTCTCCAGCCCTTCGGCGAACATACTGCCTTCTGCTACAGCCAAATATTTCAAATTTTGACTCATCAGTCCAGAGCACCTGCTGCCATTTTTCTGCACCCCAGTTCCTGTGTTTTCGTACATAGTTGAGTCGCTTGGCCTTGTTTCCACGTTGGAGGTATGGCTTTTTGGCCGCAAGTCTTCCATGAAGGCCACTTCTGACCAGACTTCTCCGGACAGTAGATGGGTGTACCAGGGTCCCACTGTTTTCTGCCAATTCTGAGCTGATGGCACTGCTGGACATCTTCCGATTGCGAAGGGAAGTAAGCATGATGTGTCTTTCATCTGCTGCAGTAAGTTTCCTTGGCCGACCACTGCGCTTCACGGTCCTTAACGTTGCCCGTTTCTTTGTGCTTCTTCAAAGAGCTTGGACAGCACATCTGGAAACCCCTGTCTGCCTTGAAATTTCTGCCTGGGAGAGACCTTGCTGATGCAGTATAACTACCTTGTGTCTTGTTGCTGTGCTCAGTCTTGCCATGGTGTATGACTTTTGACAGTAAACTGTCTTCAGCAACCTCACCTTGTTAGCTGAGTTTGGCTGTTCCTCACCCAGTTTTATTCCTCCTACACAGCTGTTTCTATTTCAGTTAATGATTGTGTTTCAACCTACATATTGAAATGATAATCATTAGCACCTGTTTGGTATAATTGTTTAATCATACACCTGACTATATGCCTACAAAATCCCTGACTTTGTGCAAGTGTACATAGAAGAATTGATGCTGTTTTGAAGGCAAAGGGTTGTCACACCAAATATGGATTTGATTTAGATTTTTCTTCTGTTCACTCACTTTGCATTTAGTTAATTGATAAATATAATCTATTAACATGTCTATTTTTGAAAGCATTCTTACTTTACAGCATTTTTTCACACCTGCCTAAAACTTTTGCACAGTACTGTATATATATACAGCTCTGTAAGAGACCACTGCAAAATTATCAGTTTCTCTGGTTTTACTATTTATAGGTATGTGTTTGGGTAAAATGAACATTTTTGTTTTATTCTATAAACTACTGACAACATTTCTCCCAAATTCCAAATAAAAATATTGTCATTTAGAGCATTTATTTGCAGAAAATGACAACTGGTCAAAATAACAAAAAAGATGCAGTGTTGTCAGACCTCGAATAATGCAAAGAAAATAAGTTCATATTCATTTTTAAACAACACAATACTAATGTTTTAACTTAGGAAGAGTTCAGAAATCAATATTTGGTGGAATAACCCTGATTTTCAAGCACAGCTTTCATGCGTCTTGGCATGCTCTCCACCAGTCTTTCACATTGATGTTGGGTGACTTTATGCCACTCCTGGCTAAAAATTCAAGCAGCTCGGCTTTGTTTGATGGCTTGTGACCATCCATCTTCCTCTTGATCACATTCCAGAGGTTTTCAATGGGGTTCAGGTCTGGAGATTGGGCTGGCCATGACAGGGTCTTGATCTGGTGGTCCTCCATCCACACCTTGATTGACCTGGCTGTGTGGCATGGAGCACTGTCCTGCTGGAAAAACCAATCCTCAGAGTTGGGGAACATTGTCAGAGCAGAAGGAAGCAAGGTTTCTTCCAGGACAACCTTGTACTTGGCTCGATTCATGCCAAAGCTGCCCGATTCCAGCCTTGCTGAAGCACCCCCAGATCATCACCGATCCTCCACCACATTTCACAGTGGGTGCGAGACACTGTGGCTTGTAGGCCTCTCCAGGTCTCCGTCTAACCATTAGACGACCAGGTGTTGGGCAAAGCTGAAAATTGGACTCATCTGGGGGTGCTTCAGCAAGGCTGGAATCGGGCAGATTTGTCTTTGTGAAGGATGCATGAATCAAGCCAAGTACAAGGTTGTCCTGGAAGAAACCTTGCTTCCTTCTGCTCTGACAATGTTCCCCAACTCTGAGGATTGGTTTTTCCAGCAGGACAATGCTCCATGCCACACAGCCAGGTCAATCAAGGTGTGGATGGAGGACCACCAGATCAAGACCCTGTCATGGCCAGCCCAATCTCTAGACCTGAACCCCATTGAAAACCTCTGGAATGTGATCAAGAGGAAGATGGATGGTCACAAGCCATCAAACAAAGCCGAAGCTGCTTGAATTTTTGCCAGGAGTGGCATAAAGTCACCCAACATCAATGTGAAAGACTGGTGGAGAGCATGCCAAGACGCATGAAAGCTGTGCTTGAAAATCAGGGTTATTCCACCAAATATTGATTTCTGAACTCTTCCTAAGTTAAAACATTAGTATTGTGTTGTTTAAAAATGAATATGAACTTATTTTCTTTGCATTATTCGAGGTCTGACAACACTGCATCTTTTTGTTATTTTGACCAGTTGTCATTTTCTGCAAATAAATGCTCTAAATGACAATATTTTTATTTGGAATTTGGGAGAAATGTTGTCAGTAGTTTATAGAATAAAACAAAAATGTTCATTTTACCCAAACACATACCTATAAATAGTAAAACCAGAGAAACTGATAATTTTGCAGTGGTCTCTTAATTTTTTCCAGAGCTGTATATATATGAATGAGACAAGCTTTATCCAATAGTTTTTTGCATATACTCTACATGCAGTGTACAATAGGTCATGGTGATCTGCTTTTTCATGTATTTAAAAAAAAATGTTTTTGCTTGCCCTTGATATGCATTTTGAGTCAATTGACAATGTTCTTTAATGTTAGACTCAAGGCATGAAAGAGCAAAATTGACCGACCACTGCTGGCAAATTTCCAGTTACTGTCCAGCCTGTGTGACCAGCCATTCGTGATTGGTATGCAAACTAGCAGGGGTTTTGTCAGCTAAACAAATCCTTACCAAACAGATTCCAAGCCTAGAAAAAGCTTTAAATAATTAAAATAATAATCTGATGCAAGCCTCAGGACCTTGGAATTTCACTAATCTTTTTACATGTATTCATTATTGCCTAGAAGTTTTCATTGCAAAGTGCAACATGCCGATAGTATTGCATAAATGTTATTCATGATTATAGTTTAGCATAATGATTATGAATATGCTGCATCCATTGTTACATTAAAGTGGAATACATTCTGGGGAACTGTGTTTTCTCTGTTTATAGTTGATGATACATGATCCCTATATAATGCAGAAAGGGTTCCATGGTATGTGTTGTGTGCAGACAGGCTGGTAAAATAAGAGTTCATGTTGAGAATCTGGTGGTATACTTGCCATTGTTATGTCTTTGACCTCTTTTTTCACCATGTTGGGAACAGCCTAACCAAATGAAGTGAGAAATTTAAAGCATATTTCAAGAGCATAACAACAACAAAATGAGTTCATGTATGCGATTTACATAGACCTTGATGCCACCCTTTAACATGATGGTATAAAGAGTGATAGGGTCCAGCCCCCGGCAGAATTCATCCTGAATGATGCTTAAGGATACTATTAAATAGGCTGTAACTACAGGCCTCTTGGATATACTGGTGTCTTCCTCTTGAGGTAAAATCAAAACCACATGGTACTGCACCAGCATGAGGAATACTATTTTATTTACCCAGTCAGTGTCTGTGACAGACTGCAGGGAATAACTGCCCCACACAGCTTGGGAAAACCAACCTTTGATGTGTCTGGAAATGTGACCAGATCACTTAAACTCCAGTCTTTGTTTGGCCTGTTGCGGATGATGTTTGGGACTTGTTTGCTTAACCCTTATTCTATACTTAGAGCAAATTATATGTTCATTCTGTTCGAAATCGGTACGTGTGCTTTGAATGGCATTTTAGCATCTGCTTATGTACAAAATCGGTACGTGTGCTTTGAATGGCATTTTAGCATCTGCTTCTGTACAAAATCGGTACGTGTGCTTTGAATGGCATTTTAGCATCTGCTTGTGTTGCCCTTGTAAATTCTGTTTTCAAACTTGTCATTTGCACACCACTTTGTTTATGTAAGGATTCATGAACAGTCTACCCTCTTGTCTGCAACAACAGACTGGCAGCGATTTTGGAGTCTTTGCTGTAACTTATGAACCACTCCATCTAGGATATGTTTCTGCAGCCTGGTAGTTATTATTATTATTATTTATTTCTTAGCAGACACCCTTATCCAGGGCGACTTATAATTGTTACAAGATATCACTTTATTTCTACATACAATTACCCATTTATACAGTTGGGTTTTTACTGGAGCAATCTAGGTAAAATACCTTGCTCAAGGGTACAGCAGCAGTGTCCCCAACCTGGGATTGAACCCACGACCCTCCGGACAAGAGTCCAGAGCCCGAACCACTACTCCACACTGCTGCCATATTGTGTTTCACACAATATGTGATAACGTAAGGCAATGAGGTGTTGTTTTTTTGCATCAATATTTAAAAATTAGTAACAATTACTCCAAATAACCAATCACTACTTTTCCTATGAATCGCATGTTTACCACAACAATAAGATTCTCTCCCTATGCTTTAGGTATTGAGAACCGACCTGATCCCTTCATATCCTATGTACTGTAAAGGGAGTGAAATGTTTCAGGTGTACAGTACCGTGGGGGCAGGTTAAATTGACGTCACCAGAGTGAAAGTGAAAATAAAGTCAGAAAAAATTAAATACAGAAGAACCATAAGGTACTTAAAAGAACGTTGTTTAGCTAAAAAAGAAAAAATCCTTGGTTAACATGTTTTAATTGACCTATAAAAATAGGAAAAAAAAAGATCTTTAACATACAGTGAGAACTAGGGCCCCAGAGATAATTTTGCCAGTAAGATGCACCACTGGTATGGCTTAATTCAAACACTTCGGAGTGTTACTTTGCTCAGCGTTCTCTCAGCATTTCTCTCAATGTTAGAACATTCTGCCTGTGTTCCAGGGTTGCTCTGTGTAACCAAGCCAATGCAGATTCATATCTTTGTGTAAGAGAACTTTTCAGTAAAAGGATGCATAGAAATTTGACACATTTTAGACAGAATTGATCCATCTGATTTTTTATCGCCAAATTATAACAGTATAAATATTTTCCAAATTTCACTGAATAAAGTAATTGTTTACAGCACTGATTTGCAATGCATGACCTGGATAATCATTGGAAATCTTCCTTGCACAGTGACTGGGCTGTAGCTTGGGCTCAGTCCAAGCGAAATGGCTTTCTGCTGTGGTTAATAATACAGTACAATGCCCCTGATACTTTCAGGCTTCAGAAACCTCTCTGATAAAGTAATTGTAAAGAAATGTATAACCAGTCTTCTGAGTAATGCAGTTAGTTTGTTCAGGTTTGCTATCAAACACTGGTACAGTATGTCAAGTACTGCTCCAACTTAGCAGCTTTTGGTAGCTACAGTGTACATATTTTTTTATTATTATTGTTTTTTAAAACTTTATTTTAATACATTGCTACAGGCCGTGGTATATTTCATTGACATACATTATGTGGATATTTTTTAAATCTGGATTATAAAATAAATGCAGAAAACACACAGCTATACACCGATTATTTCAAACAATCAACGAACTATGTCATTTCCCTTTCTTTTTTGACTGTGTGTTGCAGTTAATCCAGTGAATACTTTAAGAAGGTGATTGTGGATGTGGGGATGTCTTCCATTGGTTTAATAATAGCACTGTACATGTCTGAGGGGGTGGGGGTGTCTTCATTGGTTTAATAATAGCACTGTACATGTCTGAGGGGTGGGGATGTCTTCCATTGGTTTAATAATAGCACTGTACATGTCTGAGGGGTGGGGATGTCTTCCATTGGTTTAATAATAGCACTGTACATGTCTGAGGGGGTGGGGATGTCTTCCATTGGTTTAATAATAGCACTGTACATGTCTGAGGGGGTGGGGATGTCTTCCATTGGTTTAATAATAGCACTGTACATGTCTGAGGGGGTGGGGATGTCTTCCATTGGTTTAATAATAGCACTGTACATGTCTGAGGGGGTGGGGTGTCTTCATTGGTTTAATAATAGCACTGTACATGTCTGAGGGGGTGGGGATGTCTTCCATTGGTTTAATAATAGCACTGTACATGTCTGAGGGGGTGGGGATGTCTTCCATTGGTTTAATAATAGCACTGTACATGTCTGAGGGGGTGGGGGTGTCTTCATTGGTTTAATAATAGCACTGTACATGTCTGAGGGAGTGGGGATGTCTTCCATTGGTTTAATAATAGCACTGTACATGTCCAGGGGGGTGGGGATGTCTTCCATTGGTTTAATAATAGCACTGTAACATGCATTCAGAACTGGGCAGACACACATGGCAAATGACATTTAATAGAGAACAGTGTAAGGTTCTGCATGCAAGCAATGAACATGTGCATTATAAATGCCATATGGGAGGTACTGAAATTGAAGAAGGAATCTATGAAAAAGACCTAGGAGTTTATGTTGACTCAGAAATGTCTCCATCTAGACAATGTGGGGAAGTTATAAATAATTGTATTTTATTTTTTTTCTTTATTGGAGATATTTTTGTATTTCTCTTCTGTTGTTTTTCAAGGCAGTAATCAGTAATGTATGCAATCCTGTTTCCTTCTCTCTAGGGGTCCCAGTATAGCTGTATGCAGCGATGGAGGATGGGAAGCCAGTGTGGGCGCCCCACCCAGTTGATGGGTTTCAGCTGGGCACTATTGTAGACATTGGCGCGGACTCTTTAACAATTGAGCCGCTGAAACAGAAGGGCAAGGTAAGTGTCAGCTTAACTTTGTAATGCAATGCTTTTTGAAAGGTCAGGCATGCAGGCTTTATAAACCTAAAACTCAATACTAGGCCTCTCCCTCCATATTTAACTCGGCTCCAGGGATGACTTTCCAGGTAAAGAAACGTTCAGTACAAGCTCTCATAAAAAAATGTGTGTTCTTTCTGTTGTCTTGTCTAAACCTCTTCCAAACCATGATACCAATGCAGGATAGTACTGTGGTCTCCTATTGCAGCAGCATCTGCGTATACCGTACTGTATATGTATTTAGTCCCTCACCTTTTATTTCAATTGTAGATCTCTTCACTCTTAAGTTGGTCATTCCTCCACCCACACAGACAGTGGTTTATTTTAAGGAGCGACAACATGAAGAAGCTCTGATTCCATCCTTTAGTCTAATTAAAAAGTAATACCTCCCCTGCCCAGCTCTGGTTTTCTCCTGGCCGGATAGGAAACACACTGCATGTTTAAGAGCTGTAGACATAAAGTTTGTGTGAATTGTTTTTAAATAAAGCCTCACAGTTGACGCTCCTGACCTGGACAGTATTCTGTAATATATCAAAGCTGCATCCCACTGTTTCATTTGAGATTGGCGGAGCCGTCACACTTTGATAAAGTCGGCACTTGGTTAAAAACTGTACAAAGTACTGATTCTTCACGAGAGTCTCAAAAGTGATAACTCCCTCTAACTTCATTGAAGGAATTTGTTGCAATAATGATGTGTCCATCTAGAGGAATTTAAACCCCATGCAGACGTTCAAGATCAGGCCTGGTGGCCCTACACCCTACTAACATTGCTGTGGCAGGTGTTTCTAGTGTTTCTTTTATTTTAAAAACTAATGCAATAATATGTATTATTTGTAAAAGTAATAATGCAATAATATGTATTATTTGTAAAAGTAATAATGCAGTAATATGTATTATTTGTAAAAGTAATAATGCAGTAATATGTATTATTTGTAAAAGTAATAATGCAGTAATATGTATTATTTGTAAAAATAATAATGCACTAATATGTATTATTTGTAAAAGTAATAATGCAGTAATATGTATTATTTGTAAAAGTAATAATGCAGTAATATGTATTATTTGTAAAAGCCACCTGGAAAAGACAGAAGAGTCTTATTAAAATGGGTCCTATCACCATTGTCTTTTTTTAAAAACAGACATTAGGGGAAAGATGAATTTGTCTTGCACTATGAGGGTGCCTGCATGTGAAGCGTCTGCATCAAGCAACAGTCTGTATTGAGGCTGTCCACCATTCACATCCTGAAATAAAACAAGAAATGTTTATTTGGCACTTTATGGCCCAAATTGAAATCCAGTCTTGCAGTGTAAGTGGTGGTCATTAGTAAAGCTGGGTTCAGTGGTGGACATTCTCTTTCTTGGCAGCCAGAGGTTTGTGCTGCACAGAGGCACAATAAGAGTTCTGTTCATTCATAGATTATTTGTGCCAGTAAATTGAAGCAATCTTGCCTGATCAGTACATGCAATGGCCAGTCAGATAAATGTTTGGACAAAAGAGAGTGCATGATACTATTTTCAGATTCACAATAGCGTATTGTGTTCCCCTGAATTTGGGCTGAAAAATCTGTCCTTACATTTTTGTACTTGTTTTTTAACGAGTTAGCTTAATGTACAGTCAGTGTTTTTCTGTTGGCTTCCTATAAAAATAAAAATAAAAATAAAAAGAACTACACATAGCCCAAGTTACATCATATTTAATTTCAAGAAAACCGTGGAATCCTGGCAAACAGATGCCTTGCATTGGGAATAGAGAATTTGGGAGACATTTTTACCTGAATGAATTAACCTCATGGCTGTGATTTTTCTCTCTGCAAACCAAACATGTGGTCTGCAATGCTGCTTTTGCATTGTTTAGAAATAAGCAGATGGAGATTGAGGAGGTCTGTATGTATGCCTGTGTTTCACACTTCAGAGAATTGAGTAACCAACCGTGATGAAACATGTTAAGGACATTCTTTATCACGAGATAGATAGTCTCATAATCTGGCAATCAGCCGGTGTGTTAGCAACTTTTACATTGTTGTACAGGATGTGGTCATTCTATAGAAAGTGTTTATTTCATTGGGGGTCTTTCCACACCAAATGGACTGCATTTGTGGGTGTTCCCCACTGGCTTTTACCATTGCAATGGAAGTAATCATTAGGGCATCACAATGGATAGTGGGAGGAGAGTGCTTGGCTTCTGGAATGTGACTGCCACCAATTAGAGCACACATGGATGACATGACAACCATGACTACAACAGTAGCCTGCACTAATCGGTTATTGGGCAAATTAACCAGTTACATCAAATGGGCACGAATGCAATTCAAGCCCACTAAATCAAGGAGCATCTCTATAATTAAAGGTAAAGTAGTAGATAAAATGTTCTACATTAAAGGTGAGGCAATACCAACAGTGTCTGAGAAGCCTTGGGAGATGGTACAACAGGGATCTAAAGGACACAGTTCATGTGGGAGAAGTTAGATAACAAGCAGTGGAAGGGTTGAAGAGTATAGACAGCAGCGGTTTACTGGGCAAACTGAAACTCTGGTTCTTTCAGTTTGGTCTACTGCCAAGGCTGCTGTAGCCACTGACTGTGCACAAGGTTTCTTTGACAACAGTTGAGAAACTGGAAGCTTTAATCAGTTCATACGTCAGGAAATGGTTGGGAGTTCCACGCTGCCTCAGCAGAGTGGGACTTTATGATAAAGGAATACTGCAGCTACCAATCTCTGCTCTAACTGAGAAGTTTAAGTGCACCAAGGTCCGACTGGAAATGACATTAGTAGATTCACGTGACAAATGCGTAAGGGAGGCAGCACCTGTGTTGAAAACTGGAAGAAAGTGGACAGCAGAGAAAGCCGTGGAAGATGAAAAGGCTGCCCTTCAAATCTTTAATATTATGGGGCAAATTTAGCATGGAAGAGGGGGTCATGGTCTCAGTTCAGCTTCTCATACATGGCTCAAGGCAACCCCAGCTAAACGGAGGAAGCTGGTAGTCAACGAGGTGCAAAAGCAGGAGGAGAGTAAAGGCTGTTTCCCAGGCCAAGCAGGGAGAATGGATGAGATGGGAGAGTGTGGAACAAAGCAAGATCGTCTGGGAAGACCTGTGGACAATGGAACAGAGCAGGATCAGTTTCCTCATCAGATCAACATATGATGTTCTCCCATTACCACAGAACCTAAACCTGGGTGGTTGAGGATCCCTCATGTCCTTTGTGTTCATCACCTGCAAGATTAAGGCACATTTTGACTGGATGTAAGGTGGGTCTTAGCCAAGGACGGTTTTACTTGGCGCCATGACCAGGTGCTGCGATGTTTGGCCTTAGCATTGGAAGATAAGCGTAACATGACCAGTAAGCTGCCACCAGTTCCATCAAAGCATTACACACAAAAGACAATTTACCTCCATCCAGGAGAGCAATCACCAAGAAAAGGTGTTAAAACTAAGCCTTGTTCAGGACAACTGGAAGCTGCTAGAGACTGGAAAACGCTGGCAGATGTTGGTCAACGGCTTATTTTTCTACCTGATATTGCCACCACTAACCTTCAACCAGACGTTGTCTTGTGGTCTGGATCAGCACGCCTTGCTCATCTGGTAGAGCTAACAGTGCCATGGGAGGATGGTGTGGATGAGGTGTATGAGAGGAAGAAACTGCGGTATGCTCAACTAGCTGCTGAAGCGGAACAGTGATGATGGAGAGTCCGTGTTTACCCAGTGGAGGAGGGTTGTCGAGGATTTGTGGCACACTCGACAACCCGGTTTCTCAGAGATGTCGGGTTCCGTGGCCAAGAGTTGCGTCGCACAGTGAAGAACTTATTGGAAGCAGCAGAAAGGAGCAGCATCTGGCTGTGATTGAGACAGAAAGATTCTGGCTGGGGATCTCAAGCAAAATAGAAAGAAAGCAACTCTGATGTACTAGTAAGTAAGCTGGGCTGAGTTCAGTGGAGGACGGAGGGGGGTGATGCTGGGATGTCAGAATCACTGTCGAGCCCTCTTGAGGTGTCATGGGCTAGTCGATGAAACACCGAGGATGGAAGGTGCCCACTTGAAGACCCCAAAGATGTACCCTACTTAGCTCAATCCAGACTGTTGTCATGCTGATGCGCTAGGGAGACCGCACTGTGGTTGATCCCCGGAGCCAGCATCGCAGCCGTTGTGTGTGCTGATGCACTGGAGAGGCAAAATAAGCTGATCCCTGGAGCCAGCATTACACTTCAGCCAAAAACACCAGGCAGAAGGATATCTGCAATATCAAAAGAAAAGAAACACAAATGGATGGAGATGCAGACGGATCACATTAGTTTACTATAAAGTTATGTCTTAGTTGGTGCTTATCTTGGCGAGAGCCGTGTTCAAATCAGCATGACAGCTTTTTTTAACATCTACTCTCATGTAATGGAAATCACCTATTACCTATTGGTGACCATGGATACTAATGCGATACAAGCAGATAATTAAAGGGTGCCAGTTTTAAGCAGACAGTTACATTTAGGTGATACATTTAGAGTCTGTGTATTTACAGTCATAGTATTATTTTTTAATAATTTGTCATTTTATTACAATTTCACTTGTAAGTACACTTATAGAAGCCAATGTAGTTACTGTATGTTTTATATACAGTACACCATAAACTTTAAGTATTGTGCTAAATTACATTTTATACAACTCTTTGTCCATGTGTACCTGATAGATGAAGTGGTAGCCCAGAAATGATAGATAAAGAGAAGATGTGATACCTTTTAATAATCACAATTTTTAGTTAGTCCAATAAAAGGTGTCGCATCTCCTTTTCTTTGTCCGTATGTACCTGAAATAGAAATAAGAAACTTGTGACTTAACCTTTTATAAAGTGGCATCTTTTCAAGTGTTAAGAATCTGAGGGCAGCCACTTATTTCTGAATCCCTGAAGGACTGCTTATATTACAGTCTTGTGTGTGTGCTCATAAGAGCTCCTTTCACATTTCACTCACCTTGCCCCATAACATACTGTTTCACTTGGCTTAACCAGTGAGCAAAGTCATTGGTAAGATTATGTGTGAAAGACTGTAGCTCTAGAATTCGGATTGCACTTCTTGAATTGCTGTAGTGAGAGAACGTTGTTTTCCCATACCCAAGGACAGGGTTTTGTTTAAACTATCGCTGTGTACTGCTAATGTGGTGTGTGTACTACAGGGGAGACATGCAGTTATTTCTGTACTTGATGTCTACTGTCTCCTCGGTTTAATAAACTTGTATGGGTGTGATTCATGTGACTTATTTGTATTGCTATTCACTGGGCCTTCAACAGTATGTTATCCCAGATCAAATTCAATACAGCCCATGCAGACAGGTGACATCCTGTGGTATTTAGACTACAAATAAATCAATAATTAAAATACTACTAGTTATAAAATGTACCATAGATTCATATCGATCAGATGCAGTGTCTACAAATCTTGAATCTGGCAGAATGGTGAGGAAAAGCAGAGGCCGGACATTGTGAGGCTCAGCGAGGTTAAGATTATTTCTGTATGTGGCTGAAACAGGACTTTCAAAATGTTAGTCATCACAAGGCGAGTTATCTTCAAAAGAATAAAATTATATTTTATTTTTTTTCCTTTCTATAGACTTTCTTGGCTCCCATCAACCAGGTATTCCCAGCTGAAGATGACTGTGACAAAATTGTGGAAGACAACTGTAAGCATGCTAGAGATTAAAAATGCTCTGTTAATTGAACATGTTTTTCTAAGCAGAGTCCAGGGTCTCAAGTCTTGACTAACTTTATGTACTCTAATATTTTTTCCCTGTCTTTGGTCTTTTTCAGGTTCTCTCATGTACCTAAATGAAGCCACACTCCTAAATAATGTTAGAGTGCGGTATAGTAAAGATAAGATCTATGTAAGTATTAAGAAGATATATGCTTAATATAGATTTAAAAAAAAAATAGTTGTGGGTATTTAATTGCATCATGGGTGTGTGTCATCCTGCTTCTTAATCGCTGGGAGATCCAAAGAGCAAAGTCTGTACTCCTTTACACTGTATGTGTCATTTCAAAGGACAGTGTAATGATTAAGCTGAACGGCCACAGGTTGGCTGTCATCGACAATGCCACCTTCTTCATCATTTAAAATGAGTCAAAATACCTGCATGCTATAATAGGTCCCCGTCTCAGATGACTGTACTGATCCCCTAACTCTGCTATCATGTTGCCCAATTGAACTTAGAGAGGTCTATTAAAATAACATGGCTTCCCCTTGCCATCTGCCCTGTGCGTGGCAGCTGTACAGTGGAAAGGGAACACCGGCACAGTATTTGTTTATACAGATGCCATCTAGTGGAGCATGGCAGTCACTGCATGTAGACATACAGTAAGGTACACTGACACATTATAGCTCGATTGCTAGTTGAAAGATGGACCCTGTTTTTAGTGCCAGTTCTACATAATTAAATAGTGTAAGAACCCCACAAGATTGTTTTGCTGCACTTTTCCTCCCTGTTCATTGTGGTTTCGGATAACGCTAACATTATCATTGTTATCAACTGAAGTGGAATATGATAGAATTATTTATTCATTTAATGAAACCAGGTGCATTTGACTGTCCGCTTTAAAGCTTTGAAAGGGTCAAGTCCTGTTTTGAATAACTTGTGGTGTTCCTATCGAATAGCAATTCATACAGTATCAGACTGCTTTCTTTCAAAATAAACTCCCTCCTATTAAACCTTATGTGGTGATGTAATAAAGCTTGCCACACTTTTTTGATAAGACCTTATCTATCTAGTTCTGTGGTAGTGAGTGAAAGCAAACACTACTTGTGTCTGTAGTTTGAGTGCAGGTGCACTGTACATGGCATAGTGCAATTTAATCTCATTGTTGCTCATCGAATGAGCGTTTGTTTGGAAATGCTTAACTCTGCCAGAAAGGATGAATTTGTCAACTACCAGTATAATATTAAAAAGTGAATTTCTGTTTAAGTGCGCACAGCCCACACGTGTCTCGTACTAGCAAACGGGCACCTTGAAGACACGGAACATGCAGATTACTGACTTATGACAAACTTTTCCTGTTTCGTTTTCAGACGTTTGTAGCCAACATCCTGATTGCAGTGAATCCCTACTATGACATACCCAAACTGTATTCTCCAGAGACCATTAAGCAATACCAGGGAAAATCACTGGGTACTTTGCCACCGCATGTCTATGCAATCGGTATGTAATGGACCAGTAATGTAGAACAAAGGGAGCATTTTCCCTGCAGCCTTTGGCTTTGTCAGTCATTTGCACAGCATGTGACCACAAGACAAGAACTCACAGGAGTCCTGCCTTGACTGTAATCTCCAAGCTAGTGCATCCCACTGCCCTGACTGTACCCTCTAAGCCAAATGCATCACTCATGAAAAGGCTGGTCTTAACCCTTCATTCTTTTGCTATGTATTTTTGAAAGTGAATGAACGTCCCTTTGTTTCCGAGGTTGTGGTTCCTCTGATATCTGTACTGGAAAAACAAAACACAGGAAAATTGTTTTGTTGAAACCTTGCTTTCCCTATAAAAATATTTTCTTTAATAAATACTGAATATTTAAAGATCGAGCATTCACGTTTTGCATGATGTTTGAGTCCCAACAAAGTGTGAGACATTAACATACCCGAAGCACTGCAGAGTGTAAAATAATAGTCTCGTGGATTGGTTGTTAATAATCCATAAAATAGGTTTTTGAAATTTAGTTTAATATTGTTTAATATTGGTTATCTATTCAAATGTTAGTGTCTTCCCTTCAAGTAGAAAGATGGCACTATATAATGATCAGGAATGGTGACTTTAGTTAGCCGCACTGTAAATTATTATTACTGTATGTATTAGATGTCACCAGATTATATGATGCGGATAACCTATGTGTTTCTTTGTATTTTTTATTGTTTTTTCAGCTGACAAAGCTTTTCGTGACATGAGGGTGCTGAAAATGAGCCAGTCCATTATTGTGTCTGGTGAATCGGGAGCCGGCAAGACTGAAAACACTAAATTTGTTCTCCGGTATATGTTTTAGGGGTCTAAACAATATATTGAAATGACGCATGTACCGAGGCTGAACTCCAAACTGCTGTGTTTATATTGACCAGTGAAATGAAACACAAACAGACTGAAAACAATATAAACATGTGTGAACATCTAGTGTGAATAAATACCGGGGAAGGGTAGAAGGATTTAGATGCTGGTTGCAATGAAAGTTATTTTGAGCTGGTTCCTTCAACTGCGCTTAGCTTTTAAACTTGTAATCTTTCTGTATTTCACAGGTACCTGACAACATCCTATGGTACAGGTCAAGATATTGATGAGAGAATAGTAGAAGGTATATATTGTTTCTGTGTGTTTGTGCATATTTATTTTATTTCATTAATAAAAGTGGTTGTAATTGTAATTTTAATAACACTTTTTTCATCACTCACATTTAATCAGATATCAAATCGTATCGCTGTGCACCTTTTCACAGTGAAGACAGTATTTTAGAAATGAAGATTTAAGAACATAAGAACGTAAGAAAGTTTACAAACGAGAGGAGGCCATTCGGCCCATCTTGCTCGTTTGGTTATTAGTAGCTTATTGATCCCAGAATCTCATCAAGCAGCTTCTTGAAGGATCCCAGGGTGTCAGCTTCAACAACATTACTGGGGAGCTGGTTCCAGACCATCACAATTCTCTGTGTAAAAAAGTGCCTCCTATTTTCTGTTCTGCATAATAAGGGATAGCAGTAGAAAGAGTATTGAAGCTTTTAAAGTTTCCTAGCAGTGTTTCTGCATGTAAGAGGTTTGCCACTTTTACGTTTGTCCACTTTTTTTGCTGTCTTTTTTGTATTACTTGTCGTAAGATCTGTTTGACGTTGTGGAAAAGTAATTTGAAGCTGACATTGTTATTACAATTTGAAAATGTGTTCTCTCCTGCTCTTTCATTTACAGCAAATCCTTTGCTGGAGGCCTTTGGAAATGCTAAAACGGTGCGAAACAACAACAGCAGTCGTTTTGGAAAATTTGTAGAGATTCACTTCAATGAAAAGGTATTGCATTTCCTTTGCAAATATAAAATAAAAGAAAGCAATGATACAATTTAAAAATAAACTACCTTGTGTATGTTTTCATTTAGAACTCTGTGGTTGGAGGGTTTGTTTCCCATTACCTGTTGGAAAAGTCCCGCATCTGTATGCAGAGTAAAGAAGAACGCAACTACCATATCTTTTACCGTCTCTGTGCGGGGGCTTCTGAGGACATTCGGCAAAAGTTTCATTTGAGCTCTCCAGAGAGCTTCAGGGTGAGTACTCTACCCATGCACCTTTGTCTTTGTGATTTGGCGTAAGGTTTGAGTAGCTGATCAAAATGGCTTGTTTGCCATGCACACATACAGTATACACATGAGTTATAGCATTTGGCATATTTTATTGTGTTACATATTCCCATGTGTTGCTACAACTGTTTATGTAAGGTGTGTGTATTGTTTTAATTTTCAATTTTTTTAACATTTTGACCACTTTTTAAAAGTTTTAAATTGCATTCCTTGCCTCAAGATGGCTTCCCATGTACCCGTGTGGACCTCTCAGAACTACATTTCCCATCATCCTCCTGCTCACATATGAAACTGAGATGGATTTATCAGTGTTCTGCACCATTACACGGGAGTGTGGCATTCTATTGAATTGTTGCTAAATATTCAGATAGGAACGTATTACATGAAATAAAGCCTGTGTGTTTTGTACCCCTGCTTTAGTATCTCAACCGTGGCTGCACCAGGTTTTTTGCCAATAAGGAGACTGATAAACAGATCCCACAGAATCGCAAGAGCCCTGAGGTATAGTGTATATTTAATTCTTGGAGCTTTACATTTTAAATCACATTCATGGCATATGATTTCCCACAAGTTTAATCTTGTTTAATTTGTGTTTGAAATGCAAGGAAATACATATTATGTAAATGTTATTTGTTCAGTGTTTTTTTGTATACTGGTTGTCATTCTTTAAGCACATCTTACTTTTTTATCTTTTCTGTAAATTCAAGAGCCTAGTCATGGGCTACAGTATATAATCCCATTCCCTGAAACTGAGGCAACTCAGGAACACCAACAGATTCAAGTGTATTCCCCAATACTGACTGCACTGCGGACATTACCTGACATGTAGGTTATAGGTGGACTTCACATCCCTCCTGAACAACATTAAGATGCCTAGGAGGAACCCGCCCATCTGTTCATCCATGTGTTCAACCAGTTTGGAGACCAGAATAACTGTTTTCATAAGGTAGTAAAGGATTAAGGGATTCAGTGGAATTTAATGAAGACACAATGCTGTGTAAAAGTGGGTACTTAAATACTTACCAAAGACTGCAGAGCTGCATACAGTAACTGTAGAACTATCTCCTGAATATTTGCTTAAGCTTTGAAACTACCATACTTCCAGAAAAAGTTAACATTATTGGAAACCTGCTGTAGATAAAAGCATACATAAGAACATAAGAAAGTTTACAAACAAGAGAAGGCCATTCAGTCCATCTTGCTCGTTTGGTTGTTAGTAGCTTATTGATCCCAGAATCTCATCAAGCAGCTTCTTGAAGGATCCCAGGGTGTCAGCTTCAACAACATTACAAACAGATACCCACAGCCGTCTAGCAAAGATATGTGTGTGTGTGTGTGTGTGTGTGTGTGAGCATGAATGCTAAAGGTTTTTATTATTATTAAATATGTGTAGGTTGTTTAGGCAAGGGTATGTCTTTGATGATTAGCCTAAATGGTTACCTAATTAACCTTTTGTCACCAATTGTTGTTAACAGGTGAGGGTCCATGATTACTATAAATATAGGTAGCATAGGCACAAGTTTATCATTCCTGAATGTAAGGGAGCAGAAAATGGCAAAATACGCTCAGTTATGTCAGTCTGTAATTACTTTAAGAAATGAAGGTCAATCTTTAAGACAAATCGCAAGAACTTTGCAAGTGTCTGTAATTGCTGTGGCCAAGACCATCAAACGATTTGAAGAAACTGGCACTCATGAGGACCGAACAAGGTCAGGCAGGCCAAGGGTGACCTCAGAATCAGAGAACAAGTTAATTCGAGTCACAAGTCTGCGAAACCGGTGATTAACTGCCCCTGAAATACAAGCTCAGCTAAATGCTACTAGAAGTACAGATGTTTCAACATCAACTGTTCATAGGAGATTGCGTGAAGCTGGCCTAACTGGAAGAATTGCTGCAAAGAAACCATTGTTAAGAGTGCAGAATAAGAGGAAGAGACTTGCCTGAGCCAAAAAACACAGAAACTGCACGTTTGAGGAGTGGAAGTCGGTCTTATGGACCGACGAGTGAAAATTTGAAATATTTGGGTCCAACCGCAGAGTATTTGTAAGACGCAGAGAGGGTGAGCGCATGAGTTCTGCATGTGTGGTTCCCACTGTCAAGCATGGAGGAGGCAGTGTCGTGGTCTGGGGTTGCTTTGCTGGTGACAGAGTTGGTGATCTTTACCAAGTCCATGGCAAGCTCAACCAGCATGGCTATCATAGCATACTTCAGAGGCATGCCATTCCATCAGGATTACGGCTAGTTGGGCAATCCTTCATTCTTCAGCAAGATAATGACCCGAAACACACCTCAAAGTTGTGCAAGAACTATCTGGCGAAGAAGGAAAGTGAAGGACAACTTAATCTAATGACCTGGCCTGCCCAGTCTCCAGACCTCAATCCCATAGAATTTGTATGGGACAAACTGGACAGAAGAGTCAAAGCAAAGCTACCCACAAGTGCCCTACATCTCTGGGAATTGCTGCAGAAGAGTTGGGAAGACATGTCGGGTGATTTCCTGCTGAAACTTGTAAACCGAATGCCTCGTGTTTGTGAGGCTGTTATTAAGGCAAAGGGTGGCTATTTTGAGGAATCCAAGATTTAGAGACAATATTCAATTTTCTTGAACATTGCTTTAATACTCCCTATGTTTTGTTGTGTATATTGTAACATGTGTTTCCATTTTCAAGTATTTACAGAAACGTATACGACGTAAAACATTGTCAATTATGAAAAAAACCTAGTTTCCAGTGTACTCAAACTTTTGACTGGTACTGTATATATATATATATATATATATATATATATATATATATATATATATATATATATATATATATATATATTATAGGTTCAGTGTTTTAGCAGTTAAACTTTTTAAACCTTTTTGTGTTCAGATTCAAACATGCTCTGAAAACCATACTGCTTGAGTTCTTGAATACATTAATAAATTATTATTATTATTTATTTCTTAGCAGACGCCCTTATGCAGGGCGAAATACAACAAAATACTGCTTTGAAAAGAACTGTGTAATTTAGAGAGTAAATGTGCATGTATTTACACTATAATGCACTGTAAGCATTTTAGTAAAAACTTGTTTCATGAAATTTTAATTCCGTTTGTTTCACTCTTCAGTATTCTTCCCCGAGAGCTTGCAGCTTGTTCTTTCTTCAGTGTTAATTATGCCCAGTGGGTATGCATATCCCCAGCAATGGAAATGTACTTTACATTAAGTGACTAATTACTGTGTATTTATGTAGTAGCTACTTAGTAAATACATGTGTACTCACATATAATTACAATGTTATTATGTATAGTTACAATGTAACTACCATGTACTTCACGTGCTATATCCCTAACTCTAAATCTAACCCTTTCTTTTCTAATACAATTGTGCACTTAAATATATGGTGCAAAAAGATTTACACATGGAGTACATTGTTTGTACCTATGCATAATAACATAGTAAATACATGTGTACTTACACATAATTACAAAGTAACTACTATGTAAATACACAGCAATTAGAGACTCTTCATGTAGAGTGTTAGCTGTTACTGGAGATGGCTGTAAGTGTGCTACAGAGCTGACAACCAGGGCAGATTACTGGCATGCTGAGTGTCCTGCAATGGGATGATGTTGTTCTGTGAACACTATGACTGTCCTCTAATGATTACAGTGTTTAAATCTTCATGTTTTCCACTGCTTCTTCTCTATATGATATCAGGAGGATGAGGTGATCGCTTTTTTATATACTTAGGAAAGTATTTTGTGATGTAAATGGCT